>WBMY01013876.1:2043799-2120605 GCA_013397315.1 Donacobius atricapilla
ACGGGGGGCGCGGCTCAGCGCGGGGCTGCAGGGGTCACCGGCCCGCTCCGGCCCGAGGGGCTCCAGCGTGAGTTTAAACCGCTGCGAGCAGGGGGTTCGGGGAAAGAAAAAGGTTAATCTGGATTTCCAGAGGAGGAGCCGCGGATTATTCCCCGGCCAGATGCGGGCGGAAGATTTTGTTAGGTTTTCGTTGCACCTTGCGGGTTTTCTGCATCCACCCGGCGAAGAGAAAATACTCTAAAATGGTATAACTCAAAGTAGGTACTTCCCTCCTGCGTTTCTGAGGTGAATATCAACACGCACTTCGCTTTGGAAAGTGTTTTGCAGGTGTTCAGAAAGTTAGAAGTTCCAAAGGACATTTATTTTATAAACTTCGGTGGCTGTAATCACATTATATATACACTGTATATACATATATACACAGTGTATATACAATATACAGATACAATTCTTCTTTGTCTGGATAAAAACAAAAAATTGTGCTGTTTTGATTGTAAAGTTCTAGCGGCTTCTGCTAGTCCCCATTCAGTGCCGGGGTATCACTATTTCACATTTTGTGAAGAAACAGTTTTGCAAGTGGCTAAAAAGTTCCCCAATTCGGGCATCTGGCTCTTCGCATCCTGCTCTCCCTGCTTGGAAGAAGCCCCATTGTCAGCACTCAGGTACTTGTGTCCATGGAAGGTGTTCAGTTTCACCGCCCATCAATAGCCATTTTCAGGTGCCTGTGCCTAAACTCACACGTATTTACCCGATTTCCCCTTACACGGAATGTAGATTGAGTCCCCCTCCTTTGATTTTCTCCTATGTCGTTGATCTTTGATAAACAGGGAAAACTGACAGCATAAATTATTGTATATCTCTTCATTTTAAGTTCTTAGCAGCCATTCTTTACTTGAACCCGAGCTCGGAGTTTGCTATGAGAGTTATCCCCGCTCTCCACTCTCCTCGCTTTGCGATGACCCACGACACCAGCAAACTGCCACAACCAACCTTCTTTGTGCCAAGAAGATCACGCACAGAAGTGAGCAGTCCAAAAAGCCCTGGGTGATGAATATTAACGAGTCTCAAACTAGAAGTAGTTTGGCAGCGGCCGAGCTTGCAGCATCAGCTCGCTTTCTGCTTTTATATATCTTTATACGCCTGCAGACCCGGGCTGCGCAGTATTCCCAGGTACGGCAGGGGAAGGGGGGCTGGCTGTTCCCGGGAGGGACTGGGCTCTCTCAATCACCCGACCTGCAATCAGGCTGATGTTTTTAGGGCCTCTGCATACATAAGTGACTTTCTGCACTAAGCAGTTCCACTTCACTGAGTTACTCATGTCCTTAAGTAACGGCACAATTAGAGGCTCTGTCAGCGGGCAGAGACCGGCGGTGGAGTTTCCAGCACTAACCAGAACGCCAGAAGGGACCAAAAATTAAAGGTTCTGGAAGCATATGGCAAAAAGTGTTCAACTTTTGTTACTGTGCATTTTATATATAGTGATATAAACTCCAGTGTTGTCTGCAACACTTCTACTGTCTTTTGTTTAGTTGTCTTTGAGCAGTCAATAGTTTATTCATTAAAATGTTTATGATTCCCTAGAGTTCTACAGATTTTGGCACACCCGATCACTTGTCTGAAAGTTTGCAGTGAAAGCGCATTATTCATTAGTCCTTATCCATCATTTGCCGTTTGTCATTTGTTATTCTCTTGTTTTAAAAGTTTGTGCTCCAATCAAGGAGGGGAGAGAGCACCATGTGTCTCTGTGATCAGTCACAGCCATGAATAGCCAGGGCTGAAGTGAATGTTTCACAAACAACCCATAGGCTGAAATTTGTTTGCATAATCTATTCAGTGCGTACTTATGAATAACGAATGCACTCACAGAACCAGAATTGTTTCAGGAAGCCTTCGCAAACAGAAAGAAGTGCTAAATATCTCGGATAATTTATTCCCGATGAATAATTCAACCCATTCTATCACAGGCAGTCTACTAATTTTGTAGATAAATTATTCAGCCAACACAGATAGTAGCTCTTACACCTTATGGGCCTGCTCCTATGGAAGTCGGCTGCCGAAGTTTTGTAAAGTTCTCTGGGATAGGAAAAGAAAAAAGTTCCAAAATGAAACAGGACCAGTGATTTCAAGAACCACACCGTGTTGCTAGCATCTCAGTGATGTGATGGCCTTATCCTGAGTTTCAGCCTTCGATATTAATGTTTCTGGGCTGTTTCTGTTTTTTAATGTAGCTGGGCTCAGCTGCACTCGTGGATGCTATTAATTTCATATTTTGAACTCTAAGGAAGTTTCCAGAAATACTTCATCATTTGCTTTGAGAGACAGTGCCTAAAAAAAGTGAGAGGGAAAAGGATTCAAATGGTATTTTTTACTAAGAAGATTGCAAAAGCACAGCTGGATTGGCCCATCCTTCCTTACACGTGATGGCAAACTGCTCATCCAAAATTCAAATTGTTGTGGATGCATTTCTATGCAGCATATTCACCTCTCGCAAGGCCTTGAGCATGAAGCTCGTTCCTCTGCCCTTGTGTTGAGACATCATGCGTGGTGTCTCACTCATGGCTGGACTCCAGAAAAAGGAGGGATTAATGAATAAAGGTGCAGGAAAGGCTTTTGGAGAAAATGTGCCACTATGCTCCCTGCAGCTCTTGGGGATGCACTGTTCCTTCAAGAAAAAAGCCAGTCTATGAGAAGATGCCATTTCCTGGCAGAGTGTTTGTTGCACCTTGTAAAAGTAAATAAAACTCCATCTTATTCAACTTCACATTTCAAACCCAACCAGAATTATTGTCATTAGAGCAGTGTAAGCATCACTCTTCGAGCATGAAAATGAGCAGTTCACGGTAAAACTGCTCTTACAATTTGAATGCTTCAGAGAAGTCAGAGGTACGTAATTTTTTTTCAGGTCTTAAGATGCACACATCATTACAGCAACTCAGCAAACTCTGTCTTTTGTTACATTATTACAAGAGGGCTTGAACTAATGATGAGTTCTTGGGACGAGTGTCAAAATAACAAATCAGCCAGGAGAATGCTGCTTTTTTGCTCCCTCATTGTTTGAAAGCATGGCCAGAAAGAGAAGGCAGAGCTGCCTGTGGAGAATGCTTGAACTAAATTTGGAGAGCTGACATGGCTGACAGCAGAGCCATCACCCAGAGCAGAAAGCTGGACCCAGCGCCTCACAGGAGTAAGGGAAGGATCTTGCCCCTTCACCCCTGGAGACGCCCGGGCAGATGCAGCAGGAATTTAAGAAGCAGGTAGAAAACCAGGAGATGGTTCAGTGGGGCAGTTTGTCTCCTTGTGCTTGTCTGGACATGGCGCAGAGCACAGCGGCTTCTGTCCAGCCTGGTCTGGGGACGGACGCGTGGGGAGGGCTGCGAGGGTAGGGACAGACTTACGGTGCTGTGCTCCTGGGGCTGGAGCCACCTTACAGCCCCCAGGGGGGCTCGCAGGGGGCTCAGGGACTGATGCTGTGGCTGCTGGCTAATGGACAGCCCTGGAAGGCCAATATCTGAAAGGGATCTCAGCCTGCAGGGAGGCAGGAGCAGGAGCCTGTTCTCCTGCCAGGGAAACACCTTGGGAGCAGCTCCAGGGCTTTGTCTGTAAAGGATTTGGCCTCGTCTCCTACCTGCCTGTGGCCAGTGTGAGGCCTCAGACCGTGTGCCAGGGGCTGCCTGGGGTGGGGAGCATGGGGGCATCACAGGGAGTGTCCCCATGTACCAGTGGGGTCCTGGCCCAGTGAGGCAAATCCTCTCTGAAATCCTGTGCAAGTGCCCGGGAGCTGCAGTCAGGGCTCAACCCCTCCTGGGGGATCTGCAGAAAAAGTGGGAATGCTTTATTTTCAGGTTTTAAAGATGTGATGTAACATTTTGCTTCTCTTTAGAAGGGGGGGTTGAGTTGGTAAACGATTGTTCCCTGCAAGCACAAATGTATTTTGTTTGTTGTAATTAAAATGTTTTAATGAGACAACCATAAAATCAACCATTAATTATTTTTTTTCAAACACTTCTGCTTCCTTTTGAGCTAGGTCTATTTAGAAATAGTTTAGAGAGTAGCCTGCAGTTTTATTCTTTCTGTGGTATTATACACAGGAGTGGAGAAGTCATTTATAAATAATTACACAATGTTTTGGGTCTTTGGGTTTGTATAATATATCAAAGCGATTAGTACATGCATTGTTCCATTGTAAATGGTTTTTTTTCCTTCCTTTCAGTTTCACTTGCCTTGTCTTCTATCTAAACCTTTTTCGTGAAATCCTTTGTCTTCCTCATTCTTTTAGCTTGTTACAGTGCAGGGACATTCTTCTTATTCAAACACTCACAGCATGAGCAAAGAAAGCTACTTCTGTCGCATCTTAAGTTTTACCATAACTTTCTGGCATTTTCTTTTCTTCCAATTTTCCCAGACTACTGATAGGGTAATGAAGAATTATAACATACATCAATTATTGGTGCTCACGGTGTATTATGCTTCTGAATTCAAGGGGAGATAAAGAGAAAAAAAAGGTGCCACTTTCTGTGGTTTTGAGGCACATGAGAGAGGACTCGGCGCAGATTATTTATAACATCTTTCTGAGCATCAATTATGTTTGACTCCTACAGCCACTTCCTTGTCCCACTGGTTTTATGGCCAGAAGGAGTCATTTTTGTGTGTGGTAGCTGCGGCATTTAACTTGTTTCTTTTATGAGGAGCCCAAACAATGCATCTTCAGGCCAAACAATCTATCTCCTCGAATAATAGCCCAAATGTCACTCAAGTGCTCAGGGCTGGGAAATGTATGATCATGGTAAAGGGCCAGGGGAAGAAAGCGTGGAGATGGAGGGGCATGTGGGGTCCCCGTGGGGCTCCTCAGCATGGGAACCCCGGGGAGATGGGCTGGACACAGTGTGGGGTGCAGGTGTCTGGGGATGCAACTGCCTGCCCAAGGTTTCAGCAGCCCTAATCCAAGTTATTGAAGGAAAAGGGCCAAACCCTCCTGGTGTGCTCATGTTGCTGGGCCACGCTCCCTGCCTGGCCCTTCCCCAGCCTCCTGGCTACCACATTAACTGAGAAAAATGAGATTAGGATGTCACCTCTGAGAAACGAGCCCTTTCCCCCTGCACTTTTATTGCGCAAGAGCTTTTTCTTCTCTTCTTTTTCCCTTTCCTCCTTCTCCCTCACACAACTCTCCCTCATTTATTGATTTGTATTTTGCTAATTGAAGCTAGGATACTTATTCTAAAAGAAAGGGACAAAATTCTCTGACTGCCCTGCCGAAGAAATCCCCCAACAACATCCAGAACAGGAAGCTTAACTACATGCTGAGATACTCAGATTTTCTTTTATACCTTTCATATCAATAATCCTGCTTAGGAGGAGCAAAGATAACCTGAGAGATTTAAGCACCATAATGTGGGGTTGAAATTGAGCCTGAACACTTGGGGGGGCTTTGGGGGTGCCCCCCAGCTCTGGGGGTCCCATTTGGCTGTGAGGATGGAGCCTTGCAGGCGGGGGAGGATGCCCCAGGAGCACGGCCAGCCGCGGGGGCCCGGGGGATTTGCTGCCATTTGCATAGCAGGTGTTGGATCCCCGGGCCATTCTTCCGTAAGGGAGTTTTAATACGGGATAAATTACTGGGAATTAGGATCAGGCAGGCGACAAGAAAAGCACTCATGGAGTCTTCTCCTGACTGTGGCAGGGGAATTGGAGAGAATGGCTAAAGAAAGGAAGAAACACAAATTCAGAGGCTTCAGCCCCGACCCAGGGAGTTTGGGGTACTCAGGCACTGGGGGGGAGCTCTCCCCAGATGCTCCTGAAATTGAGGTTTGGTCTCAGGAACGCAGTAATCCCAGGACAGAAGTACGATTACTGGCCTAAGGATCTTTGATTAAGTAGGTCTGGAAGGGGAGTTTAAAATGTTAATCCCTGGTATAATCCCTTCTCTGGCATTGTACGGACAAGGGTTGTACCCAAAGGGAATTGCTTGCTTCCTTCCCCAGGAGCTGGGGTGGGAGGGCAGGGCTGGGGAGCAACCCCCCCATGGATGTGCCGCACAGGCACGTGTCCCACATGTGCACCCAGCCATGGACCCACGTCCCCTGCGCACTCAGAGGCGTGCAGAAACAGACAGTCACATACGTGCGGCTCCTGTGATGATACCCACTTTTACGTACATGCATATATGTAGTTCTGCACACAGAATAGGAGAGGAAGGCTGGGTCACTCGCGTTCCCAGGGAGCCTTGATCAAAATTCCCTGTCACACCTCAGTCACTGCCCTGCCCTAACAATTAGAGCACAATGCCTATAAAAGAAAATTGAGACGCTTCACGTGGTTTTAAGTGGGGAGCCATTTTGAAGTGCATCCTCTTCCAGGCTGTTGGGGCAGGTAGGAAAGGTTTTTCTCTAAAGGGACATCAGTATGAAACCATCCAGATGCCTTTCACATCAAAGGAAACTGGATGTGTTACATACATGAATAGAGGCAATCTATAGTAAAAGATTGTATCAGTGAGGAAGAAGCTGACAATTCCTCAATTAAAAAAAAAAAAAAGCACATGGATTCACCCCAAATAAGATGTGAAAGCTAGGCAGGGACCTGACAGTGCTTGCAGGAGCCCCGGAGCCTGGGCAAGGTGGGCAGGTGGGAAAGGAGATAGCTCCAGCCTACAGTCCTGGGCTCAGGGTCCTGCACCCTGACCCCAGGGATGACCTTTTGGGGCACAGGTCCTGCCACCCTGGCCATGAGAGGGATGAGGGTGACACTCCAAGGCTGAGCACTGCAGATTTGGCCATGCAGGGACAAGGGTTTGCATCTCAGCATGTGGTATATGATGTGTAGACTTGCTCTGCTTTTTGGAATTTAAGGAAACCCTTTGCACTGAATTAAATGGCCTCCGGTTTATCCACTTAACTTACCATTTATGTTAGTATTATATGTGCAATATATCTCTTAAAGTTCCCATTTCTCAGGGACAAACCCACAGGTATGAACATCTGACATTCCAGTCAGAATTCAACCCCTTGTTGGTGAAAGCAGCTGTGAAGGTGAGGGAGCACATCTTGCTCTCCATCATGCTCACAGCCAGGTACCATCTCTCTCAGTAGCTTTTCTGGTAATGCTTCCAGGTATAAAGAGGAAAGAAGAGAAATATAATAGTGTTAAACCACAAGTGTAACAGCTCTTGAAAACTCTCAGGCAGGATATGGGTCCAAACTGCTGAGTTAGCTGGCACCGGCAGAAAATGGTGCAGCTGAACTGGGCAGAGAGTGAGAAGGGAAAAATCTCCAGGAAGACACTTCAGGTGCTGTGCTTTATGCCTGGAGTGGGACTGTGGAGGATCAGGGGATTCAGCTAAGTCTGATACACAGTTAAGTGGAAAGAATAGTTTTCAAGGGGTATATTAGCCCTTATAATCCCTGAACATTTGTCTGCTAGTGTAGCTCTAAGTTTTAGGCCTGCTAATACATATTTTGGAATGGCTTGAAGGGGTAAAATGCTAAGTAAATACAAAGTTCTAGTTCTAGTATTCAAGAATTCAGTATTCAGAAAATTAGACAATGGAGCAGCACGATTAAGGGGAAGTAAATGTTGTCCTAGGTGAAGTTTTTTTCCCCTTTGAAGCTGGATGCACTTCCACAATAAGAAGCTCCTTTGAAACAAGGAATGGCTAATGAGGGGAGACAAGTTTGGCTGACATGTTTCTGCTGGGCCTCTCATGAGGGGATGCCGCTTTCTCTTCTAATTTAAGCATGTAGTAAATTGTGTTAAAATAGCTAATTATAAATCAAGAAGTGAATGTACTTCTTAAACCAAGGGCATAAACTCCAAGGTATTTCTTCCTTCACCTCAGGTTTAATGTTTCTGTTTACTTCAGTGGGAATTAGAGATAATTTCTCTGGAGCTGGTGCAGCTTCACTTCTCCAAAGCAGCTGTTGGAGTTAGCCAGGGCTCTGCCCCTCTTACCACACTGTGCAAACAAGAGAGGATCCAATGAGACTGAAAATCAGTGAGAAATATCTTTCACTAGATCACTTTTTATTACTTGTCTTGTGGGCCTTGTGTATATACAGCTGGTGCTGTCCCGAGGAATCTTTTTTCCTTTTCTGTATTTTTCCCTCAGAAACAAATAGGATATGACTTGGATTTCTTTTTATATCCTTTTCAGTGTTTGGTATATTTTATCTTCATTAAGCTGTTAATGACCCCAGACCCGTACCCCACAGATGACATGCCAGGTGCTGGGAATTTAGCTCTGCAGCTGTGAACTCCACCCACCATCTTCGCCAGGGGGAAAAAAAAAAAAAAAGAAAAAAAAGAAAAAAAAAGAAAAAAAAAAAGAAAAAAGAAAAAAGAAAAAAGAAAAAAGAAAAAAGAAAAAAGAAAAAAGAAAAAAAACCTCCAACCCATCCCAAGCAAACAAACCAAATTAAAAAACAAACAACCAAAAAACCCCCAGCTTTCTTGGAGGTTGTAAGTTAAGAGGATCGCCACAAGGTGTCAACCTCCACCAAGCTGCAGCTTGGAGCCGCTTGCGCTCTCCCGGCAATGGCAGGGATGGATAACCCTCTGCTGGAAAACCCGGGCACCTGCTTCAGGTAAGTGGGGAAATACCTCCTATAACAGGGAAAAATTATTGTTCCCCCTCCATTCTTTGCTTTATGGCTATTCTTCATTTCTATTTCATTTTTTTAAAATTTTCCACAACGAGCTTTAGCTAAATTCAGTGTTTCCCTTCATCCTTTTCTCCTGACGTTAAAGGAACGCTTCTCAAACATCATGACCAACTTAAGAAGACTTTTTTTTCCCCTTCAAAGCTGACATTTTCCCTTTGTAGAGCAACATTTCAAGGCATCATTATCTAGGATCTTCTGTGCAGTTGAAGTGTTGAGATTTTACCTTCTGGGCAGCCCAAACCTCTGTTTGCTCACAGGGCCATTCACTTGAGTGATGGACTCAATGACTCTTGTGGGTCCCTTCCAACGCAGAATATTTGGTGTTTTTGTGTTCCCTTTGGGCATGCAGTGTGTGCTGGTCCTGTTTTCAGCCTGGGAGTGCCACACTTCTCCAGTGCCACTGCTTTCTGCAAAGCACTGTCCCAAGTGCCTTCAGACTGAAATAAAATCCCAAGAATTTCTTGCCTTTTTAGTCCTTAGCTTCCTGCAGCCTTGGCTGAGCATAACGTAACTCGTGGGCTGGTGGCATCGCTCCGAGCCAGATGTGATGATTTGACACTGGTTGCTATAATGAGGAACTGGATTTTCCTGGCAGAACTGTTTTAGCTGTTGCACAAAAATGGAGAGGGAACAGCCTGCCAGTCACTTACGCTTTGAATTGGAGAGGCAGCACTTGGCAAACTGGTTCTTGCTGGGGAGAGTGGTACTTGACTGGGAACTGCTGGCCAAGGAAAGGAGCCGAGGAGCTCTGGACCAGTTTGATTTTCCTGATGTGGTTGCAGAAGTGTTAAGTCTGGAGAGATAAAAAAGGAAGTTGATGCAAACGACAAGGAAATATGTAAATGGTGGAATTATGAAGGTAGCAAAAATGGAGAAGTGTGTCTTTGCAACACAATTGAGCGGTCAATAATGAGGTAAAAATGCTGAAGGGTAAAGACAAAAGACATTTCTTCTGGGATTAGAAGTGAGCTCAAAATTGCCAAGGCCTACTGGAAGTAGGGGGGGTGGTGGTGGAAAGAAGGCTGTTGTAGCATTTCTTTTCCTTTAATAAGCTTCTTTTTCTGGGTGTCCTGAGTGTTCAGATGTAGCACACTTAGTGCCTAGTAACCCAACAAAGCTTTGATTGGTGCCTCTGCAGAAAGATTTTCTTTTCCTTGCAGGTTTCTAACCATGAAAAAACCCCTGAGATCAGTTGCTTCAGAATCCTTAATTAAACACAACAAAGAAGGGCAATTAGAGCTGTGTTTTCCTTTTGTCATCCAGCAAATCTTGCAAACCTCAAAATCCTTTTCTTCCTCCAAGATTTATGATGGGAATAAATCATAATTATTCCTGTAATTATCAACCTTAGGTGAACATGAACAGGATCCTTTTTTTTTTTTCCTTGGAGGAGGTTCTGAAACCCATTCAAGAGGAATTCACTAACCCCTTTTATTGTGCAGGAGGAAAACCAAAAACACAGGCGTGGTAATTTTCCAGGCCTTGGCTGCCTGCCTCCTTTCCTGTCACTTCATGTCATGTCACTGCTCCCTCCTGGGCCCTGCATGCCTGCTCACAGGGAGCAGCTCCTGTTGGGCTGGATGCCCTCCATGTGTGTCGTCAGAGCAGTCACTGCCCAATGAGCTGATAACACAAACAGGCAAAAGAAGAGACAAAAATCAAAGGGGATTTGAGGACTTCAGAGGTCGGAGGAAGGACCAGAAATGCAACCTGTCTCTGTTCAGAGAATAAACTCTCCTGCGTGTTACATCCCTGCAGGCATTTCTTGCCGGGATCTTGGCTTTGCTGTGTTGGCTGGATGTAGCTGTGCTGGTATCCAGCAAAAGGGAGCAAGTTCTCCCCCTCAGGCACTGAGGGTGATATTGTGCCTCTGTGGGTTTTGCTGCTGGGAGGTCAGAGGGACCTACCTGAGGACAGGAGGCCAATGCAGCACCAGAGGAATGGCAACCCCATTGCGTCCTGGGCTTGCTGGAGAGCGGGTGGCAGGAGGGAGAACCTCTGTTTAAGGAAACTGTATTGATCAGAAACGCTCAGTGTTTTTAAAGGATTTGGGGCAGGAGTTTTGGGAATGAGTCTGCCCTGAGTTGTGCTGCAATCCAGTTTCCCATGCTGGTGTGATGGATGTGGCTCCTTGTAGACAGAGCAGCCAGGTGTTCTCTTTTCCCTTCGTGTACAAGTTCCAAACTGACAGGATAATATGGCTGTGTGAACCTCTGAGCAGGCTTCCCAAAACTGCTTTGCCTTTATTTTTTCTTCCTTTTCTTTTCAAAAAAATATGCCTCGGAGGTGTTTCCCAAACCAAATGCAATAGTTGAGGCTTTTCTTGCAGAGCTGGGAAGAGCATTCACTGCAATAGCAGCACCATGAGCTGCAAACTGATTTACAATGCAGACAGCTGCAGAGGTGTCCCTTGGCTGACTGAGAAGGCTTTTTGGTTGCCACTAGATGTCCTTTCAGCCCTGCTTTCCCCACTGCTCCTTCAGAACCGTCATCTGTGCTGGGATTTGATGGCCAGGGCCAAGGAGCTGCTGGGCACCAAGGTGCCGGTGAGAGGAAGGAAGGGACCTGAATCCCAGGCTGCTGGGGCCTCCCAACCATCTTTTTGATCTCACTGGGCTTTGCCTCAGCAGTGCTGCTCATAGAAATGCTCAAACCCCAACTTCTGGATCTGTACTGTACTGGATATTAAATACTTTAATACTTCTAGCATGGCTCAGGGACTGTTGCTGTAGCGCTGGATAGCAGAGGTGATGGCCCCAGGGAACGCCTTGCAAGGTAAAATGGATTGTGACCCCATTTAACGCAGGCATTCAGCTTTCTCTCTATGAAATTGTAGTTCAAATATCTTTGCAGACGTATTCCATGGAGGTGCAGCTATGTGTTGTCAGAAAGCACAGCCAAAAATTTTGTGAGATTTTCCAAGTGGCTTGGATGCCCAGGATTTTGAAAACAATTCCTATTTCTGTAAGGTGTGTATCGATATCTACAAACACCAGTGGTCAGTCTAAGCACCCGGAGCTGCTTGCAAACGCAGCTGCACTCAGTCTCTCAGGCAATGGCAATCCCTGTTGCTATTCTGAGTAGAGGAATTAGAGGAGATCTTTGCCAGAAATGTGAGCTGATTACAAGGATATCTGGAGGCTCATGGGGTGCCGCCTTTCTAGGCAAACCAAAGAATTTCCAGGAAACACTTGGCTCTTTGTGGTTTAGGATCAGAGGGGAAATCAGTGACTGACAGATGCAGAGTTTCAGAAGGAGCAAACACAGAGTTAGTGAGCGCTGCAAACAGCAATCCTCAGAATTACCTGTATTTCCAGTTGCGGTCACGCACACCCCAATCCATTGAAGGGAACAAACTGAACAACAAATCCCAGCACAAGTGCCAGGCATGGAAGATACAGAAGGCTCTGGCATGACCTTGCTGCAGTCAGGGCTTTCAGGAAGGGCTGTCCATCCTCCCGGATCTCAAGCCCAAACTCAGCCCAGACCATCTTATCTTTTCCCAAAGGTGCTGAAACAGCCAGGGATAAGTGAGGTCCTCAGATGCTGGGCACATCTGGATTTCAGAGCTTCAATTTTGAAAACTAGCTTTGGAGGAAAAATACCCCAAATGTGACTGGAGCTTCATTTGACTTAAGGGGAAGTGTGTTTGGAGAGTGCAAGGGCCCTCTGGGCTCATATAAAACCTGTTAAGTGATGTCAGGGTGCACAGAGGCCCTTTACCCTTGAACAGGCACAGCTCCCTGGCTCTAGATCCCAGCGGGATGGCAAATCTTGGGGGTGGTGGTTTTTTATTCACAGTTGTTCCTATTCTCTACAAATATGGGCCCGGAAAGGACACAGCTCTGCTGTTGGATTAGCTCAGAGAGCATTCGTGTTGCTGTAACACTGCCTTCGGCTTCCCACTCAGGTCTCAGGGGTGGCCAGTGCAAACCCCCAGCCCCAACAATGACTTTACCATCCATCCCCACGTTTGCTCCCACAGCCCTGATAAAACTTTGTTGGTGTGGAACCAGCACTTCCACCACATGGATGTGGTCAGAAAAGGTCCCATGTGTGTAACAATCCAGCGTGGCCTCGTGCCTTGATTTAGGGAGCCTGTGGGAGCTGGGGCACAGCAGGACCTGCTGAGAGCCATGTCACACAGAGCACCAAGCAACCATCCTTTCTTAATAAACTTTTCTGGCCATTGCTGACCTAGACCATATATGAGCAAGTGAAAAGCAAGTGGTGAAAGGCTCTGTGTAACATTACTAATCCCACGTAGTGCTCTCGCTGAAAAGGCAGGCAAGTCTCCTTGCTATGGTGTCCTCTCACTGCAGCTGCTTGGGTGAGCCCTGTGCCTTTATTAAAATAAAATCTAATAGGAATGGGTTGTTTTGGAATGGGTGCAGCCTGTGTGTACCCAGTGCTCAGGGGGAGGATGAGGTGTGTGGGCAGGTCTTCTGTGCAGGGCTTGGTGCTCCTGCGGAGTGCCGGGGAGCAGATTTGCAGGCTGGATTTGCAGCTGCCTACTGCCCTCTTTGGAGGCTCTGGGATGGGTTCACACACGTGGCGCAGCAATGGTGCTCACGGAAAGCACCTGTGGGGTCTGTGTGTCCTGTACCACAGGATAAAGGGAGGTTCCTGCTTACCCTGCAAACGTTCAGGCTCTTGGGAAGGTAAATTGGTAACTGAGGAGCAGTCATGTCTGGCTGGTGTGTGCTCAGACTGTACTTGAGCAGCTTCATTTTCAATCCCAGAGCATAAACGTATGGTCTGTGTGTGAGGGAAGCTGGACTGAAGGGTCTCCTGCCACTTCACAACCTGAAATCTGCCGAGGAAAACAAAACCAAACCTTAAGATTGCTGCCAAATCTCAGTGGAGGAAGTACCTACACAAACATATGTATATTATATTTATTTAAATGTTTTAGCAGAGATGTTTCAGTCTGAGGGAAAGTGGCTGATGCTTTGTGTGTGGCTGTCACCTTCTGATGCTGTATTTCCCTTTACAACTGCGTATCAGCAACAGCAAGGGGTTCTCCTCTTGTTCCTGGAAAATTAACAACCCTGCCTGGAGAGGCAGGCTTGCAGGCTTGGGAAAAGCAGCTCAGAGTCAGTTTTTCCTCTTTAGGTTTTTGATTCTTGTTTCTGAGAATTATTCTTTTCAAAGGATTCTAGGCTAAAGGAAAAAAAAGTATTGAAACAAGCAAATTTTTTGTTTGTTTTTAAATTGGTTTGTGATTTTGTTTTTTGTTTTGGGGTTGGATTTTTGGTTGGTTTTTTTTTTTGTCTCCCATTCTGCCAAGTGGAAAAATATTGCAATTGATTTCCTCTGTGCTTAGTTTTTGTTAATGCTGGTTGTTTTGGTGTGGCAGATGAGCCCAGAGCTAACAGAGCTAAGTCATTTGTACATGCTCTGCCCTGTGAGGTATGAGTCAGTGAGTCCTCTCCTTGGGTAGTCAGAGCTGCGCACACCATTCCCAGTGGAGTTTAACCACCTCTTATGCAACCATATCAATATTTTCCCAGGAAATATATTGTCCAGTAGTAACGAAATAAAATGAAACCTTTTTTGAAGTCTGCCAGCATGTTGAAATCAAATCTTCTCAAGGAAAATCTACTGATTTTGTTAAAATGTGACTCAATAAAGGAGAGGGGCAGCTCAGCTCAGTCACAAGTCTGTGTTTGCCCAGAGATAGGGTTCAGATGCTCAGCCAGAAACAGCCCCCTGTGGTTAATATCCCAGACTTAATTTCTTAAATACCTTGGTATATTTATTAAGATTTTTACTCATAAGTATCTGAAGCTTGATCCTCATCCTTCTGCAGAATAGGAAACTACTTTGAAATCTGCTTTCTCCTCCAGCTCTGCCAGGTGCTTATCCCAGTAATTTAGGCTGTATATATATACAGTATGTTTATTTTTTTTCCTATTTTGTGTGTCTGAACTAAAGGAAACCCTTGAGCTGAGGCCAGGCATTGCCCTGGTCCTGCAGGATAGGGTTGCTGTCACCGAGTTCGTGCCAGTCCCAGGAGCAGCCCCGTGTGCAGCTGCCCTTGCACAGCTGGGAGCAGGCAGGAACGCCAGCAGGGCTGTTCAGGGAGCACCGGGAGCTTTTAATGGGTTTAAATTCTTGCTGGCTTTACCACCCCAAGCTGTTACTTTCCTTTTATCTGGGGAGTATTGTTATGTGGGAGCCTTGTTGGATGCGAAGTCCCCCTGTGTGCAAGGGCAGGAACTGGGCAAGAAGAGGAGGTGGTAGCTCACAGGTTTTGGATGCCTGAGTTTTGTTGTGTGACCATCCCTAATCTAACCCAGATCTTGTCCAAGTCACTCTTTACATGGTTTTCTATGAACTGAAGTTGTTGATTTATGTTTACTAAACAAAACACTAGACCATTGGTTTATAAGCAAATGGCATTGCCCTTCTTTATGTCACAGCTCTCCTCAGTGTTTGGCTAAAGTCCAAATCCTAAAATGAGAAAGGAAAGTAAATTGTACTGGAATAATGTTTTCTAATTCCAGTGTCATTAGAATGTCCCATCTCTAATCAGCTTCTCTGATCTACTGTTTTCTCCCCCAAACCATTTCAGCTACCAAGTGATTGAAAGTGGAAGGAGTTCCCCGATGGCTTAGGGAAATTTGCAAGCAATTGTAACATTTTTTTTTAATCTTTTTTTTTATTATTTTTCTTCATTTGTCTTAGAAAGAAATATGAAATCTGCATGCAACTTTCTAAATATTTCAAACATTTAAATAGCATATGATAATTTAGCAGTACAGTACATTATACAGTGAGATAATATAACGAGACTTCCTATAGTATATTTACAAATGAAAAGGTAGTTTTGTTATATTAAAAAGAGGAATGCACTGCTTAACATTGAAGTATTACATTCAAAATAATGAATATGTTGTATTGTGACTAAAACATACATAGGTATTTATATGTTTGCCCTATCATATTTTTCATAAAAAGATACCTTTTAAAGGCTTTTTTGTTGTTGTTGCTACAAATCTAGGAAAACATACACAAGAGTCTTGAAGCTTAAGATGTCTCAGTACAGAAGTCACAAACTTTCTGTAAGTGCTTCAGGCAGAAAAAAAATAAACATTTTCTTAGTAATAAAAATGACCTAGAAATGTTTTCTAATGCATGAGAGGTTAGATGGGAGATACGGGATGCTTTGCCTTGCAGCAAGACCTCAAGTCCATTAAAGAAGAGGTACACAAGTGATGCTCACACTCATTTGACGAGGTGTTGAGGGACCTCACTTCTGCAGGTACAGCCACAGCATTTTAGTGGCATCTTCCCCAGCAAACTCGTCTTTGGTCCCTGCTCTGCCTGACTGAGGTGGAGGCTACAAACACGAGCAGCAGCCCCAGCCCAAAGCTTTCCCACTGCCAGGGGGTGAGGGCCATGGCTGTACAACACTGTCACAAACAGTTCTGTTTGCCTAATGAGCTTATAAAGCTCGATTGCAATCATAGTGAAGTATGAATGAATAATAATTAAAACCAAAAAACTCCCCAAAGAACTTCTTTAAAATGAAAAGCACGTGTTTTCCTAATTTCAGTACAGAGCGGACGACTATGAAATCAGAAGTGCAACAGATGCTTGTGAAATCTGGAAGCCTTTTGCATACGGCTATAAAATGTAAAAACTGACCCTTGGTAAAAAGTGCTTTATAATAATATAGAATTTGTGTCTTATGTCTGAGAGAGAGGAATAATCTTCTGTAGAGCCCAGTCCTATGCCAGCCAAGGGAGTCCACTCCATTCCTTGTACCATTTTCTCTTATTCTTCATAAACCCTAAACAAAAGAAGAACCAAGAGCAGGGTGTTTAAACTAGGAATTCAAGAACTCCATTTCAAATAACAATAACAATAAATACTAAACAACCCAAAAATGGTAAAACCCCAAACCCCAGATTTTTAGCCCATGCCTGAGTAATTTGGAAAGTAAGTTATTGACTTTGATGGTCACCAGATTGCTACCTATATCCATAAAGCACCTGGGAGGAATGTTGGACTTCGATGCTGTCACATCTTAGAGGCATGTGGGGAGTGACACACTCTACCACAATTATCTGTGTAAACAACCTGGAGAAATCCACATCTACTAATTCACTTTAAATGCTGGAAAATCCCTATCTCATATACAAGTGTTGAAGCTTATCATGAGCTGTATATAGACAATATGTTCACAATATCGGTTGTTTGCAATAATATTACTCCATTTATTTTTCTAGGTTATTTCCTGACAACATAGCTTGATGGGCTTGTCTGTCTGCATGTTTCCTGAGGGCACAAGCCTGGGGCTGAGCATCCTTCCTCAGGGTAATGATGGCCTATGTAAAAAAAAAAAAAAAAGGAAAAAGTGGAAGAGTGTAAATATGTGGTTATGCAATCACCAGGGCTTCCCCACGTGCTCTGTTTGTGAAGCAGATGCAGGGAGCTGGCAGGAATTCGAGGAGATGGCCAGGGGCTTGCTGTGCCCTGGCATCGCCTGAGGCACCACCAGGGCCGTGCTGGGGATCCTGGCACCCTTGGGAGAGGAGCCTGCTGCTCCCTGGCCTTACTTGAGCTCACTTTTAGGGAGCAAATTCCCCACCAGATGAGGACGATGAGGGTTTGATGGTCCTGTACTGCGTGTGGAGGTTCTTTCTTGGCCGTGGCTGGACACACAGCAGGAGTTGGGCTGCTCCCCCTAATTACACATGGGGACATCACCACTGGCCATCAGAAATTCATGTCTGGCTCTCTGTCTTCTATCCATGACTTTGGAAAAAAAACCCAACCCTCTTTACAAGGGAGAAGTTGTCAGAGATTTTTATCAGAAAATTATCATTTTTCTGGGAATGATACGGTAGTTAAAATTGGCAAATACCTGCGTCATCAAGTATTGATGATGTTGAGGTGGTGTGATTGGTGGTGTGGGACAGGACTCCCTCTTTCCATCTCTCCTGACTGCTTTTCTCGTGACTGTGTGAAAGTAGTTTAGCTTTTCCTCTTGGATTTTTACCCATAGAAGGGAGGTGAGTGTATGTAAATAGCTGAGAACGTCAGCTGATGAATATTTTAACCAAAAATAATTACTATTTATAGTCAGAACAGCCCAATGCCAAAATAGAAGTGAGAATTGCATGTGGCAGGAAAAAAATTAATAGCAAGAACACCCATTTAAAATTGTAATTTTGGTAATGAAATACTTCCTCTGTGCTGGATGGAGCATTTGCCAGCTTGTGCATTTTCCTGGTTTTTTCTAATTCTGAATGCTGCCAGTTGCCTGGCTCGCCTCCAAGATCCTCACCCGTTCAGCAAACTGGGACTTACCTGCCTTTCTCCTTCCATACCCGGTACCACTTGAGCAGCCTCACGGTGCTCTGGCGCTTGGGGTTGAGGCAGTGCTGCTGCTCGCCCCGGACCCGTGTCCACAGCGTCACACTGCAAGGCAAGGGGACAGGTCACAGGGGCATGAGCACCCCCCTGCTCCCATCCCGCTTCATGCCAGGATGGGACGGGGCAGGGTAAGGGGTCTCCGGCTCTGAGCTTTCGGGCAGGTGCTTTGCGTTTGCTGGGGTAAGGTCAGAGCAGCTGCTCTCCCTCGGTGCAGGGCATTCAGGTTGTACCAGATAAAGACATACCCGCCGGTTTTAATCAGTGGGTTTGCTCTGCCTAAGCGTTAGATATCTTTTGAGCCTAATTAATTTAATTAAGGCTCATTCAGGTAACCACAAGGACTTTGCATGAGGAGACAGTTCCGTTACACTCAACAATACTTCATCCGACAGAAATGATCAGAACTGCTTCATTGATTATTTTTTTTTCCTCAATTCTGTTGTATTTTAAGTACTTGCATGTGGCAGAGTGCTTTTGTGCTCAACAGCCAAACTCTGAGCCTCAGCATCAGCCCTGGGGGCTTCAGCCTCCTCTGGTCACCACTTGATCCTGCTCTCCTTGCCAATTTGGTGTCCCCTTATTGTCAGGACCAAGCATGCTGGGAGACAAAACATGGCAAAAGTCTTTTCATCATTTAAGGTTCCCTCCCAGAGGGCTCAGTGAGGCTGCCACAACTGAGGTGACATGAGGAATCTGCAGCTGGGTCCCAACGGGATGGCTTTCCAGAAACATCAAGACCTCCTCACTTTTAGGGCTCAAAATTAAACAGTTTTCTGGTTTTTATTAATTTTGTGATTAAAAAAACCCAGATAACATCCAAAAACCAACCCACAATGACAATTTGTATTAGAATTAATAATTTTCTGGAAATGCTATCCATAACAGGGAAAACCAGTCATTGGTTTAACTAAAACCCTATAGTGGAATTAATTAAATGCTGCTAGAGACATGAGTATAATGATGGCAGAAACCCAGAAATACCAGTGTATACTGAGGGGCTTCTTTATGGTTTGGTTCAGAAAGGAAGACAAAATGCCATGCAGAGTTTCCCAGCTCATCCTCCTGGTGCCTCACAGATTAAAACATGCTGCCTGCATGAACTGAACTGAGGGTCTCACCACAATTCCAATTTCAAGGTTTTGCAAGGTGTTCAAGTAGGACTTTCTATTTAATTATTAACCTTCTTCCCTGCTCCCCTTTTCTGCTCCATCTCCAGCTAAGGTCACAAAATGTTAAAGTGTAATTTCCAGGTTGTTTTCTGGGAGGATGTGGACTTTTCCCCAAAGCATGGAAAAGTAGTGGAAGAACCTTTAATGGCTGCAAACATCAGAAAGGGAAAGGTCAGTACTACAAACAATGAACTCTCTTCTAAGGGTGTCCTCAGCCAACTCCTCTGACAGCAGTGTGTGCTTCAGAAGGGGAGTTTTCCTGTAGCTTTGCACGATGTGAGTTTTAAGGGATTTGAGGGCAGAGTGAGCTTTCTCCATGCAGCAGCCACCTCCTCAGCTGTGCCGTCTGCGCCGGCTGATCCAGACCTTGGCTTGGGTTTCTCTTCTGACACACCATAGAGGATATTTCCAGAAAGTGATGGACAGGGTGAATTGCAGGAGAAGAGGAGCAGGAACTCCTCTGAAAAGCTGCAAGCCCTACATTTTCTCCAGAAGCAGTGAAGGACACTCTGGATTTACCAGTCTGCAGTCTGAGCAGGAAGAGATCCATGGTTTGCCTCTCAGGTGAACTGGCTCTTTCCTCAGGCTAAGATGCATTGCTTTGAGATCACATGTAGGTTTTCTGCTTTGATTCTGGAGAATGGACAGCAGAAATGTTCCCAAGGCAGCTCCAAGGTCCTCTGTCATTCTCAGACAATCCCTGATGGATGCAGGTTTGGGTGGCAGTGTGTTTGGGCACCCTGAGATGACCTGGACCTGCTTTTGGGGATGCTGGTCTGACAAATGTAAGGGAATGTGCCTAAGAGGTGCTGTGGGAGCTTCTACCTGAGGAAGGAGTTGCTTGGATGGGCTGCAAGAGGAGATTGAGAGAGATGGAGAAGGGATAAAGCACCCGGACTTACACCTCCAGTAAGGTTCCTCCAGTGGGATTTGTCCCTTTGCTGCCCAGGGCTTGGTGGCTGGAGCCTTCACCCTTGTGTCTGAGTGTCTCTGTGCCAAAATTCTCCCTGGTATGTCCATGCCTCCAGGGCTCTGATAAACACCCCGAGTCAATCTGTGACCCCAGCACCCCGTGCCCCCACGCATCTCATCTGCAGGAATGGAGGGGCCGCACCTCTGCCTACAAATACCCTGTCTCCATGACCTCAGGGATCCTGGCTCTGGTCCTTTCATCCCAGGCTGGTGTGGGAACTGCCACCTCCCTTTACTGCCCCTGGAGAAAGGCACTACTGTGAGCCTATTTCTCATCAGCTCTTCTCAGCCTGATCTGTCCCCAAACTCTGGGATGGGGCAAAACATGGGTGGGGGTGTTTCAGAACGTTTCAGGTAGAAAGAGTTAAACTTCCCTCCTGTTTTCTGCTGCTTCCCCTCATTCCAGGAGACAGATACACTCGCAATTACTGCTAGATGTACCATGAATCTTGATAGGTTTTGACTAGACTGAGGACTCAGTTTAACTGTCTCTTACCCTGTGGCACAGCTCTGCAGGGGGGTTATGGCCACAACCTCCCTAACTGCACACCTCATACCCACTGTTTCTCTATCCAACATAATTTATATTGTGTTTCTGCTATATGAGAGCTTTTAATGAGGGCTGAAGGGGACGCAGCTTCGACAACTCATTTTAGATGATCACTGCAGCAACAAAAGCTCAGTTGCAGGAATTTAGCTCCTCTGTGCCATGTCCAGAGACTCCCGGATAAATTGGTTCCCGGAATATTAATTTCAGTGCTTTCAGTGCTGAGTTCAGGCGGCATCATCATAGCTGGAAAGGCGGTGATGGCAGCAGGTTTGCCCTGCCTGCCCCACAGACACCCCCAGTGATGAGACAGCGATGGGACAGCTCTGTCCCAGCAGCTGCTTCAAACCCTGGACAGCCCTCAGCCCTGATTAGTATTGCTCAACATCTGCCCTGTCAGGCTGGAAAAGCAACTAACTCTACATGGCATTCTGGCTTTCCCAGAGTTCTGATTGGAAGTAAAATGTTGCATTAAGGAGATTTAGTTCATACCCCCGGTCACCATCTGCTTTTGGGCATATAACTGGAGCGGGATTCCAAGAGTTAGTGTCCCTCCATGACGTCATTTTACAATTGAAGGGTCGAAGCAAACAGAGAAAAGCTGTGAGGAGCTGACTCAGGCAGGGCTGCTCTGCAAGAATTTTTCTGTTCAGATCACTATTAGCTGGTTTGGGCTCCAAAGACGTGGGTCTGATGTTTCCTGACTTCAGAATTGCTCACAGTGCTGCTGCTCTGGCTCTGGAGGAAGCCTAAGGAAGCTTGAATCTCCATTCCTCCTCCACAAGCCCTCCGCTGAGCCGGGTGAGCCAGTTCCACACGGGAAGTCTGTGGTATCTCCTGTGGTGTCTGTGCCAGGTGCATGGGCAGATTCAGCCCTGTGGGCATTGCAGGAGCCAGAGGTGATGTGCAGCCTGCACAGGTCCCCTTGTTAAGTGACTGGCAAGTGTTCCATGGGGGAGCACAACGCTGGATCAAATCAGTCCTTGGTGTCCTGGGCTGTGACTGATCTTGAGATCCTTTTCCCCCTCTTATGTGGCAGGGGTCTTGGTGCAGTCTTTTTGGATTTTTTGCCCTTCTGGTTCTTATCTAGCTGCATCAGGTGCTGGTAGGATGGTGCTTTGTTGTGGGAATCTTAAGATATCCAAATAGGACAGGAAAAAAGCCAAACCCATCCATATTTAAAATGTAAAGACCCCCTCCTTTTTTAGGCAGTTCTGTAAAAAATTCCTGTACCTGCCTCAGCTTGGTTGCCCACTACATCAGTTTGAGATTTCACAGCAGCATTGGTCTGACTTGCAGGGACACTGGGACGAAAGCATTTTATTACAGGCTGAGTAACCCCATCAGGTGAAGGGAATTCCTCTGGTACAATGCAAGCTGGGGTAACTCTTCCTTGCAGAAACCACCACGGACCAAACTCTGTTCATGTTTATTCTGCATGCTGAAAATAACTTGAGTAAACAGTTCTGAGTTTTGTATCAGGCATCTTGGAGTAGAATTTGTCCCTATTTTTACCTGAACTAATGATAATCTTTTTACTGCTACCCATTCTGGAAATACTTATTTGATTAAAAAAAAAAAATTGTGTCAAAAAATGATACCCGGGGTTTTGGTCAGAATTGCACCTTTTTTTTTTTCATCTGATGCAGCCAATTACTATTCCCAGGAATTAGCATGCCAGGGCATGAGGGAAAACAAAGAACAAAGGAGGAACTTGCAGATAAGGTGAAGCAGTTCAGCTGGCAGGGAAACGGAAAGCAATAAATGAAGGAAAACTTACATAATCATCTCTTCCACGCAAAATGGGTACCTTGGTTTTATTTCCAGCTTCCGTACATTAGAGAATCTTATTTTGGGACCTTTTCTTGAACATTTGCAC
The DNA here is from genome assembly GCA_013397315.1 of Donacobius atricapilla. NCBI lineage: Eukaryota > Metazoa > Chordata > Aves > Passeriformes > Mimidae > Donacobius > Donacobius atricapilla. Next base: position 2,066,405 of record WBMY01013876.1, read on the forward strand.
TTCGCGCCTACAAGAGAGAGCATTTTCTCATGCGCCTGCAAATCCTCCTGCATACCAAGCGCCCCTTCCCCTCCAGCCTGTGTGCATTCAGGAAAATTCACAGAGCATTTCAGTTTGCTCTTTTAAGCCTTGGTGGGAAAAGATGAATTTTTTAACGCTGTTGATCTTAAAAAGAGATTTTTTTTTCTTTGGTATATCCCAGAAAGAGGTAGTGACACTCTGGGAAATATGTTTTAGAGCACTACATATGTTCTGGGACTTTGTAAATAGCAGATTTTTTTTTTAAGTGCACCTGCTGTGATTAAATATAATTGTATTTAACAAAAGGAAATGAAAGAGTCAGAACTTGCTTTAAACTGAGCAAGCAAATGCATGTCTGGGCTACTTTCTCATTCATTCGTGTCTCACTTGGACTTTGTCGGACTTTGAATCATTCCTCCTTGCATGGATGCTGTGGTGCAGTCGCAGCCAGACAAAAGCTGAGCATTTTTTAACCATCATTTTTGTGCACAGCAGCAAACGCAGACTGTGCCACCACCTCACATCCAGCTCTGCTTTATTTGCCCTGAAAACCAGCCCGAGTTTCAAAGGAGATGCTTGAGCTCCACTCCTGAATAACGAAGAACATGGCATGACCTGCCCCTCTGGGAGCTCTTTGCTTTGCAGTGAAGACAAAAATGAAGACACAACTTTATCCCTTGTATTTTACCTCTTCTTCACCTTTAAATAACTTGCATCCCCCTTACCCACTGATTGCCCACATCGCTCCTATCCACTGTGCAAGGGATAGCTCAACCCAAGCCAGGGCTTTCAAGACAAAAACACAAATTACCGGAGAAGAGATTTACGTGGGAATAAAATAATAGAATAAATAGAATAAACCACTTTACCTTCCGCGCTGGCTAAGCACATCGCAATGAAGAGCAAGAGCAGAGCTGCCGTCAGGAGCTTCATTGTGAGACAGCAGGTAGCCAGAGGAGACGCCGGGGGTCGGTGTGATTGCTCGCCTGGGGCTCGTCCGCCCGATGCCGCTGTCCCGGGGCTGGGGCAGCAGGGAGGGCACGGCGGAGCGGCTCCCGGCGCTGCCTGCGCTCTGCCGCTGCCTTCCCCTCTCCTCCTTTAAAGCGGCTCCCGCTGCCCTCGCTGCCGGCTCATTAATATGCAGAGCGACTCCGCGGCTCCCTCCGCTCCCTCAGCCCCGGCGGGAGGGGGGGACCGGCACCCCGGGGGGAACGTCCCCCATCCCCGCCCCGAACGGCCCGGAGGGATGAGGCGGCCGCTTCTGCCCCTGCCCAGCTGGGACCTTCTCCACCAGAGGAGGGCTTTGCTGGGGAGGGCGATGTGCGTGTTCGCATGAATGGGGCTGTTAGCTGGAAAAGCACCCGCTTGTGAGCGGTCCAGGGATGCGCCCGCGCTCCGCGGAAATTCCCATGTACCTCGGAAATGAGATTTGGACACGTCTCACCTGGGGAAGGGCTGTCACCTTTTGTCACAGATTGATTTAAATATCATTTTTTTTTCTAGCTTTAGTGGGCTTCTCAAGCTAAAGGAAAGTTTAGTGAGTCAAATGGGGAATTATATTCCTAAAAGCGTTGTTAGGTGGGTTTAGGATGTGGAATGCTTCAGGAAATAAGCTCTGTCAATCGTTGTTTTAATGAACGCTCGAACGACATTCTGCTCCACGAAGAACAGGGTAACAATACACGGGAACTTCATGGATGTAAATACACGTTCCTCCCCCCTCGCAGAGCCTGTTTCTGATTTCAGAACCATCTAAAAGAGCATCTTTAAATTCAGATTCCAGATTTTTATATAAATGAAACGTGTGGAGATCGGAGCGGGATCTAACCTCCCTCACGGCAAGAGTATTCCAAACACGCCGCGGCCAAACGCCTCTGCGGGTCCGGCCGCGCTGCCCGCCCGCACACCCGCCCCCGTTACTGGAAGCCGGCAAGCCAGCCGCCCTGCCAGCTCGGGCAGCGCCTGCCCGGGACTCGCCACGCACTCCCAGCTCCACTTGCATTTTAAGTTTCCCACATGGCTTCGTTCCTGCCGGCTCCCACTGGCAGCGGCCATCCCGCTGCGCTCCCGGCCCGGGTGTTGGCAGGCTGCGAGTACAGCCCTACCGCACACAGGCTGCACGCTGCGCCAGGCAGCTGCCCTGCTCCTGGCCCTGGCTGCCACGCGGGACGTGCCGACACGCCGGGAACGGCCCTGCCTGCACTGCCTGCCCTGCCTGCACTGCCTGCACTGCCCTGCCCCGCCGGCCCTGCCCTGCCCCGCTCTGCCTGCCCTGCCCTGCTCTGCCCTTCCTGCCGTGGGCTGCACACTGGGGACAAGGCTGGGGGCACTGGCCGATGTGGCACGGAGCTTTTGGGCTGAAAGGCCCGCTCCGGGGCTTTAAGGCTGCTGCTGGTGCAATGGGGTGGAGGGGGAAGCTATGAATAGTTTCTGTAGTGCTTTTGGTGTTTTTGCTGCACAGCTCTGAACCAGCTCCAGTGGCTCTCATTGCACCCTGCTAGGAATGGTTTGCGGGCTGTGTTATTAAATGCCAACAGGACTCAAGAGAGAGATTTTTTTCCAGAGCCTGGGATGAAAGCAGGCAGCTGAAGTATGGAAGGTCTCAGTTCAAATCTTTCAAATAAATTCCCATTTTCTTACCCACACACACACACACGCAACCCCCCAAAAACCCACCAGAAAACCTAAGGAGAGTACAAAAGGCTTTTTTCAGAGTTACTATCAGCTGGTGGTGAAGATGCTCGTTGGCCACGGGGTGAGTTGGCTGAAAAGCATGCACGTCCAGAGCTGTAATCCTTCCCTGCTGCATTTTAGGGTAATTCCCTCCTAGCAGCTTTCTCTGCACTGTGTGCAGGAACAGCCTCAGGGAGAGCAGTGGTAAGGAAAAATCTTTTTCCCTCCCCCTCTGCTAATAAGAATTTGGGTGCAGCTTTAGCTGACGGCAATTTGAACTTTCCCCAAACCAGAGAACTCATGTACAGGCTGGAGAAAAATGAAAGGAAATTCTCATGTTATCCAAAAGTGAATCCCATCTTCTTGTGTGACTCTTCTCATGCTTGAAAGAGCCAAGTTTATTAAGTATGGAGTAAGCAAACTGCTGCTTTGGTTCCAAATTTCATGTAGAAATGAATGTATTTGAGGTGTGTGTATACATATGGTGACTCTCACTGCTTGCCCGAGCAGTTCAGTGTCTTTATGCCAGGTGCTGTTTTTGACAGTAATTATTTCTGAGAGCTCAAAGGTGCCTCTTGCCTGGTATGACAGATTTTGGTGGCCATGTACAGCTGTCTCTGACACCTGCTCTGTCTTAAAATGACGATCACAGAAGGAGTTTTAGCAAATGATTTGAGGAACAAGAAACATATATGGAATTCGCTACAGTCCTGCCCCAAAAGAAACTCTGATAATTCAGATATATTTTCTTTGTGCAATCATATGCTGAGTTGCTCAGCTTAAACTGGCATGCCTGGGGTATCTCCAGCAGATCTGCTAAGCCCTGTAAATGTGTTTTGATAAGCAGCCAGTGCTCCGCTCCACAGGCTCTGGAGGGCTGGCCTGTTGAGCACAGGGCAAGCAGCTGAAGCATCCCTTTCAGACCTCACAAAGCCACCCAGTTGCAGAGTAATTGATCAGGGCTTGGGTTTTGCCCCACACAAAAGAAGTGTTTCAGAGCAGACACAGTCACCAGCGTCCTGCTGCTGTCCCTGGCTCTGCAGATGGGACATGCTCGGAGAGCCGGGTGTCCCCAGGGGCGCATCACTGTACCTGTGCACAGAGCGTGTCACCTGCTCTGTCTGGCTAATTATGGGGGCATTGTTGCTGAAACGACTCTCATTTCATCTCATCCTCTGATCTTTCCAAGTCTCTGTCCCAGCATAAGGTTGTCTAGAAAACCAAGGCTGAAGCCTGGCTCAGCCTCTGTGGGTGAGACCCAGAGGGACCAGAGGTGATTTGCCACCCTGGGAGGGTGATTTGTGACATGGAGGGCATGGATGAGCAGTTATCTCCTCCTAAATAAGAAAGAAGAGTTTTAGCAAAGGGACTACCATTTGAAGCAAAATCCTCACCATTTTTGTCCGCCTGGAAGCTGAAATAATACATTGTTGAGCACAATGTGTAGCTGAGCTGGAGCAAAATATTTGTGCTCGAAGACACGTGGACAACCCCCAAAAGCATGTTACCCTTTGAAGGGGGAGCTACTGGAATGGGGCAGTTCACTCCCAAAATAAATAGTTGAGGTGGCAAAATGGGAGGGCCCCAAAAGAGCTGTTAAATCTGCCAGGGCAAGGACGTTTGTGTCTTTGTGCTCAAACGAGATTGGGTGGGGTCCATGCCCTGACCTGACCTCAGGTGAGGCTCCTCCTCCTGCTGTGAATGCATCCAACTTCCTAAGCCAGCACGCAGTGTCCTTTAGGCATTCATCTGCATCCCAGCGGCTGGGTTATACACTATTACAGTCATCCCCATTATTAGAAATATTTCAGTATTCTTCTGGCTTTGGATATGCTGGTTATTTCAAGCACAGGCCAATCTATGATTTGGATTAACTGTCCTTCAAAATATCATAATGTTTCATAGAGGGAAGATGAAGGTGCTCGTCATGGTGAGAAATCTTTGCAAAACTGAAGCTACTTATTGCTGTTGAGGCAAACTGTGAGTGGCTCATCGGAGTTTAATGTCTAAGAATATTCTTATCAGCTTGTCAAGGAGAAGATTAAACATTAGAAGCCAAGTGACAAAATCCCTGCACATCCTGTCAGGAATTTGGGGGAGGAATGAGACTTAAATGCTCACTAGAAATTTCAGCATTAAGGTGGAGGTGTACAGATGTGATGCATGTTGTATGCATTTTTTTTTTTTTTCTGGGTGCTGCACTTCCTTTTTAATGTCCTTTTTGGTGTTCTAACCATTGTGTATGGGCCCTCAGCCCTTGCAACAAAGGAAATATAAAACTTGATTCCAAGCTTGAAGTCAGGGGTGAGTTGCCTCAGATTTTGGGAGGCTGTCGCAAGCCTGCTCCCGCCATGCTGAACCTAGTGGAGGATGTGTTGCAGCCTGTGGTCAAGCCCATGTTTTCACCTCTAGCTCTAAATGACCTTTTTCTTTCCTTAGTAGCCCTGAACAGTAGTTGTGTCACCCTTGCATGTATTTGTCTATCGTAAGTTGAAAGGCAGCACTTTGGATTTCATCTTTGGTCTCTGGAAACATGAAACATATTTCAGGGAAAACAGCTGTGTTCCCTTCTGTGGAGTTTCACAACAGATGAATTCTGCAAAATAAGGCTTGTATTGTTGTTGCAGTCACTGTGTTCTTTTGGTATTTTCTTTTTCTTTTTATTTCCATATTGAGATTAAATTCTAGACACTGCTTCTTCCCTTGGGAATAGTTTTATGGCAGCTCTCTTCCTAAACCTAAATTATTCACTGAGGAGGATTTTTTGCCGAGATGAGAACAAGGAGGTCGGATCTGGGACTGTTGTCATGGCTTGGAGCTCTTTGAAGCTCTTTGTCATGAATCATTAAAAAGGGCTGCAATAAAATGGCAAAAGAGAGAACTGGCTCTTTGTGTAGGTGATTTGAGAGTCACCTCTAGATATGCACAAAAGGATTAATCCCAAATGTGACCTTTTACATTGAGAAAATAGTAAGTTGTGTTTAATTTTCTACTGACTCATTTCCTTGCGTGTTACAACTTACCATTGGTTTTTATGTGCAAGCACAGCTTGCACTTTACACAATTTTTTTAATAGGCATTTCAACTGTGAATGGCTGCAGGTATTTATTTTGTGCTTAATCACACAACAAGTTGGGTGGCTTTCTTTACCATCTACCCTGATGCTTGCTGTAGTGTAGGGGGAATAATGTGACGGTAAGAAAGGCAATTTGTTTGATCTGCCTGACTCACATCCTTGATAGTACTGGCCAAAGCCTTCAGAAGTCTCCATGGTATTGTACGGGATGAGACATGGCTGGGACAAGGATGGGGATGGCATGAGCCCTGTCCTTGTTTGTGTTTTCTCCCTTTCCCAATTGTTCTTTAATTCCTGAGTCAGACTGAGAGAACTGAGGTGAGGACATGGTGTTAGTGCCCAGGTGTGCAGCTAGAACACCACAGCACTGGATAACAGATCAGCAATTGGATGGAAAACCCTTCTTTTTGCCCCAGGATTGGAAACACATTGTGCCGTCCTGATTTGCTGATCACATCTCTGTTTGTGTGGGGGTAGTTTTGGATCATCTCTGGGTGCCAGATCCTCCAGTGAAAGGCTTTAGGAGTAGAGTAGGGTGTCACTGTATGTAATGAATTACAGGCAGCCTCTCTCTGTGCTATTAGTGCCACTTCTTTCAGAAGCAGTGGCTCTGCTGCCAAGCCATCCATATCCAAAGGACAGGGAATATGGAAAACTGAACCACAAGGTGTTTTATTTTTGCAAGACAATAGGACCAAACGAGATCAGCACCTGAAAAGTTTCTAATCCAGTCCCAGGTGAGTGCTTGCTCAGGTGGGGAGCTGCGACAGCAAGATCCACAAATGCTGAGGCATGAGAAAAGCCATTCCTGACACTTCTCCTTTCTGCAGCTCATTAGAACTGGGCATAATTTCAAACATTTCCGGGAATGGCAGGAACGTGCTTCAGCACATCTGCTTCCAGCACTGGCTCCATGGGATGAGAGCTCCTTAGGAGAGCTGGTGAGCACAACCCTGCTGAATTGTCCATGCTGCAATGGTTTTATGGGCCTTAATATAAGGAAAGCCAGATTGTGGGGGAGAGGGCAGCAATGCTTGGTGTGTATGGGGCCATGTACCATGAGCTACAGAGGCAGGAGCAGAGCCTGTGTGCCCTGCTGGCACTCTGGGCGGGAGCTGTAGTGCCTGGAGGGTGATGGCCATTGCAGTAGTGACAACAGTCACAGCAGATCTGCTGGCAGGGATGTATTTGCAGCTCTTCAAGACCTTTTGCAAAGTCCTGCAGTGAGGGTCTTTTCTGTTGTCTTTTAGGAGGGCTTTTGAAGCAAAAAGATGAGACATAAAATGATACCTATGAAACTGTAGAGGTAGAGCCACACAGGGTGTCAGATCCACCTTTCTCAAGTCCTGCTTCATAACTCAGGGGGTGGCACCCAGGCATGGAGCTGCCCTGGGGATCCCACACACAAGGAAATTACTCGGAAGGGGTGACTGCCCCTCCAGGGAAACATGATGATTACCTTGATGTGTTCTATGGTTATTCTCTCTGGTGGCTTTTGGCATCTTTTTTTTGGACTTGTGGCTTCATCCTTCCAAAAAAACAAACACCCAGAAGTCTGTGGGTGTGCGGATACAGCACTCAACGGAAGATGTCGGCAGCCTTTGAGAGGTTTGTTTTTGTGCCTGTTCCTGGGGACTGGGGGCTGTTTACATTTGCCCACAGAGTAACCACAGCAACGAAACTGCCCAGCACCAAGAATTAAACCCGTTAGGTAAAAATTATCATAATACAGTGACTAGGTATGGAGGGAAATCGTCTCACAGCATGCCCTGTGGTGATGTGCTGGAGTGCCCGGGGTGCCATTGGAGAGGCATCATGCAAGGATGGGTATGCCAGGACCAAGCACTGCAACACACTGAGACTGGCTTGGGCACAAAGCCACGACATCTGTAGGCACCCATGATGCTCTGCAGGGCTTCTCCCACCCCCTCAGTGCTTTCTGTAATGTGCAAAAATCTCTTGCAAGTTTAATGAAGCCCACTCTCCTGCAGATAGGAAGGGTGCTTCCTATCTCTGTTCATTTTCTGCTGAGCTGTGTGTTAGTAATGATGGGATTTTTTTCATACACTGATTTTTTTCCTCCCTTTGGGATAGAAAACATATGTAGTGTCTTTAAAAATAAATAAAATTAATGCCTTAACAATACAGACTTTGAATATTTGATGGAACATTAGTAGGCTGCAATCAATCAAAAAAAGATCTTTTTCTTCTGAGTAATAAATATGTTAATTATTTTATCTACTCAAAAAAAGCTTAATTACCATAGCACTTGGGAAGAGGGAAGAGGGAGGTAGTTGTTATGCATAGTGTTCCTAAGAAATTCAGTTCATTCTGCAAATAAACCAGCCTTTCCGCAAGCAAACCAAGAGACATCCTACTGCTACAGCCAAGCTGTGCACTTCTCCTGGCAGTGGTATAACCAGCAGGGACTTGGTGGGGAGCCTCATTGCTCTGGACCCCCCCTCAGGCTGGATTTGCCCACTTTTCTCAAGTTTTCCACCTGGTGACACGCTCAAGTGTGAGCATGCCTTGCCACCCATCTCTTCTTCGTGTGTGGTCTGGGTGGGCTGCAAAAGAGCTGGGCCAAGCACTTCACAAGCCCACTTTGCCAGCAAATATTCTGGAGTTCATCGCTGCCTAGGAGCAGGGTGATTTGGCCAGGCTTGCAGATCACAGAGAGAGACCAGCAAGGGAACAGCAGGGACCACTGTGCAGCATCCCCCTCCTAGTTACACCCTGCTGGCCCCTCCCTGCCTGGCCATGCTGGTGGTGCCTGCATCAAGAATAGCTAAAGCACAGAAAATTTATGCTGTGCTTTGGTGCATTTTCATACCCCTGAGTAGGTAGAAGTGAAATTTTTGGGTTTTTTATTAACAATCCAAAAAGCATCACACGAAGATGGCACATTGCAGAACTGATGTGGTGAAGAAACTGTGTGTTTTTCTGTTGTGGAAATTAAATGAAAAATCAGCTAGATAGCAAGACAGGGTTGATAAAATCTATAAATGCCAAGGACATTGATGGCATGGAGCTGGGACTGGGGACTGGAAAACTGGTGGTGCAGCCCCTGCTCTTTGTAGGCTGCCTAAGGTGTCCTCCCCAAAACCAGGGCTTTGCTGCTTCCACTGTCGAGGACAAAAATATCTCCGGCTTGTGATTCCTTCCAAAGGCCTTTGGATCCAGGAGAGGATCAGCACCCAAGGCTGTTCCCACTGTGGATGGGGCTGGCTTTGTGCTAGCAGCTCATCTTTGCAAGGAGAAGGTGGGTGTGAAATCCCCCTCTGTCCTTCTTCATCCCCGGTGTTAGATCAATGCTCTGTCCCAAGGAAAATTTTGGAGAAACTCAGCAGGCAGCACTTCTTTCGATGCCTGCTAAGGATTATGCAAGTGTCTGTTCCATTCCTGAGAGCTCCCCAGAGCTCAGTAGCTTGGAAGGGAAGTCTCAGAGCAGCAGAATTTTCTAGGCATGGATGTGGCTTTATGGATACTCTCAGAGATCAGGGTGCCTAAGAGTTAACATGGATTTCAATCAAGAAGATATTAAGAAGAGCAGAGGGAAAACAGATTAGCTGTCCTCTTGCCTTGCTCTATAAGATGAGACAATGAGAGAATGTGATGAGATCAATGGAAAAAAGAAAAGGAAATGAGAAATCAAAGGAATTGCTGCTTTACAGCTTATTTCGTATGGTGGATTGGGAAATTTGCCTTTCAGGGGATCAAATATTCTCTTATTTTTTTAACAGATTTGGATAACTCATGACTGCAAATACGAAACCCATGATAGAGACTGGTCCCCCGCAGGGATTCAAAAGGAAACAAACCATTTCAGGTACAAGTGATGGGACACTGCTGGATGTCCCCTGCCCTGGTGCTCTCAGGAACCACACAGAGCTGTGGCATCTGCCAGAGCGTGGCTTCCTGCAGGGCTGGAGGGCCGGGGTATTGGAGCTGTAAGTCCAGGGACATCGGAACAGCTACACCAGGCGTGGCTCTCAGCATCTCAGGAGGCTGAGCTGCACACACCTCCCCTCTCCAGGCTGTTCATGGAGCAGTGTGGCAGATGCTCAGAACCAAGACAGAGAAAAGGATTTCTGTCCTTCCCTTCCAACATTTCGGTGGTGCATCTGGTGTCACATTCCTCATGCTCTAAAGCACATCCAGCAGATCCTTTCTGGGACTTCAGGTTAGCTGTGGGCTTTGGCACTTTGTGTCCCAAGCGACTTGCCTTCAGAGAAAGAAGTACTTTCTATGAGTTGTCATTCCAGCTGTAGCTCTGGTTCCCTTATTTCCCTAGGGTTGTGATTTTTTTTTCTTCTTTTAAACTATTTTGCTGTGCCCACTCCATAGCTCCAGGTCACTGCTGAGCTCTGTGTGGGTCATACACTCCGTCTTCTTCTGCAACCACCAAGCCTCTGCCCAGGTGGAAGTCAATGGGAAAACTCTTGCACTGGAAGCTGAAAAGGAACTTTCCATGTTCTTGGGTAAACGGGTCCTTGGGGCACCAGCAGTCGGTGGTTGCTGATCAGTGCCAGCCAGCGCCGGCCTTTGATGAGCAAAGATTCAAGGTTTTTGCAGCCACACACTGCTGCCAGTCACCTCCTCTCTGGGAGTGCACAAACACTCCAGTTTTCCTCCCTCCCTTGTGTACAAGCCCTTGGTATAATGTCCTGACCAGCTGGCTGGTAGCAGGCAACTGCTGCCAGAGGCTAAGATGAATGATTTGTCCTTGTGCTACTGTCAGAGTTTCTTGAGACTGATGTCGCTCTAATGAACATCTTTACCTTCACAAATTCTTCATTAGCATTTGTATCTCTGGTACTTTGCATATGTGTGCTGGTGATATCCGCTAGATTAGGCATGTTGCCCTTCCAGAGACACCCTTCCAGGTGTCTGAATGGATTTTTCTTTCCCCTAGCTGTGACTTTGGCTATGCCAGGCAGTGTCTCTTCCCCTTGGCACAGTAAACTTCCCATAGATATGGCACTTTGATGACAAAGGAGCCACATTTTAGCAGTAAGAATACCTTGGCTTTAACAAGAATACCTTGGCTTTAACAACAGGCAGTTAAACGCCAAAACTGAAACTCCCCACAGATACGGAGAACAACAACAAAAAGCTTTTAAACTGCACTGCTCTCTGCGTCTGCAAGCAGTGGGTGCCAGCAGAAGGGAGGCCAGCTCCGAACAATCCCAGCCTTGCCCCACACTCAGCTTCCAGACTTTGAACGTGTTTTGTTTTGATATCTTATACTTGAGATTTTCTGTTCTCTCTAATTGCATTTAGTGCCTGGCTTGGGAAAGGCTGTTCTGCTGCGAATGCAGCTGTGCCCCTGCTCCCTGCACAGCCCACCCCTCTGCTCCGGAGCTGTCAGGTGGGAGGGCTGCCTTGCAGGGTCTGTGTTTGCCAAGGAGATGTTGAAATTATTGGCCGGTTCTTCAAAGGTCTGCAGTGGTTCTTGATGTTCCTCACCGGAGCGGGGCAGCGGAAGAAAGCCGCCTGGGAAATGCTGTCTGGAAGTGAAAATTGAGTCCTTTAATGCTCTTGAAGAGCAAATAAAGTTTCTAAGTATGAGAAGCAGCCCACGCAGCCCTTAGATGTGTTTGTACCCAAACAAACCCACGTTGTACCCAACGCTTTAATTTCTTTAGCACGTAAATTGCTCCAGATAAGCTATTGGGTAAGGCTGGATGCAGGAAGGAAAAATCCAGGACAGGTTTGCCTTTCCCACAATACTGGCCTAATCTTGTATCCATGATTGCACTAGTTGGTCAGGAGGGTTATATCAGATAAGAATGTTATTATTAATTTGACTTGTGTATGTAGGACAGGGTGGCCTTGTTTTTCTTAAAAAAAGCTCTTAAAATGGTCCAGTTCAAGCTAAGAGACCATCCCCTTACCCTTCCGTTCAACCCTGTGGTTAGTTCCAAGGGTGTTTGAAGTTTCAGGGTGTTTCTCAGAATTTTCTCTTTTGTTTGTTTTGTAAACTCTGGATGCAGAAGCAGAAGCCATTCACAGATGTAGCACACCTATGTCACTTTTAAAGCCTGTTATATTAACTTTCATTTCCTCTGGGCTGACCGCTGTCCACTGAGTATAACACACACCAGGGATTTTAATTTCAGCCCTGTTGCTTCATCCTTGGCCTTGTGTAATTTGGTTGCATGTAACACTTGGAGTTGCAGGGAATCTGGCTGATGAGAACAGATGGCAAAAAAGGTGCAGTAATTTCTTTCTCAATGCCAACCACCACTGTTTTAAGCTGTAATTTGTGCTCCTGTCTGCACAAATCCATCTAGAGCTAGAGCATGATAAAACAAGTTGCCCTTTAGCATTCTTTAGCTTCTGTTCTTTGCTGCTAGGAGACAACTTTCAGGGTGAGGCAGCTGAATTTACACTTATGGGGAAAAGTTGGAGTGGAAAGAAGCAAAGTGACAACTGTGGTGCAAATTACAATAATCTTAATGACTGAGGCAGTGGTTGGGTCTGCTCCTGCATGCCCAGACCATGGTGGGGAGATCCCACCGCTGCACCTACCCGGGGAACCCAACCCCTCAAGTCCACGCATAGCAGGACAGGGCAGGCACGTGTTTCAGTGTGTTTGTGCTTCAAAAGGATCCTCCAGTGCTCTCCTGGCCTCGAAACAGGCCCAGCTCTTGCTTTGAATTGTTAGAATCATGGAACCATAAAATCATTTAGGTTGGAAAAACCCTCTAAGATCCTCAAGTCCAACCATTTCCCCAGAACTTCCAAAGCCGCCACTAAACCCAAGTGATGTCCCTAAGTGATGTATCTACACAGCTTTTAAATACCTTCAGGGATGGTGACTCCACCATTTCCCTGGGCACCCTGTGCCAGGGCCTGATAACCATTTTGGTGAATAAATTTTTGCTGTATCCAACCTAAACCTCCCCTGGCACAGCTTGTGGCTGTTTGTTCTTGTTCTGTCACATGCTACCTGGGAGAAGAGACTGATCCCCTGCTGTTCCCCTCCTGTCAGGGAGGTGTAGAGAGTGAGAAGGTCCTTCCTGAGTCACCTTTTTCTCCAGGCTGAGTCCCCCCAGCTCCCTCAGCTGCTCCTCACCAGACTTGTGCTCCAGACCCTGCCCCAGCTCTGTTGCCATTCTCTGGACGTGAAGAGATCACTTGGTACCACTCCTCACCAGAGTAAAAAAAGAGATGCGATAGAACCAATTTCTTGTTTAGTATCAATATTCACCTCTCTGATGTCACCATGATTCATCAAGCTTGCTTGAAAGCTGACAGAAGCCAACCCTGCAAAAAAAAAAAAGAAAAATAAAAAAAAGTAGAAATAGCAATTCCCCCCCCCTCCCCCCAATTTTCATGGTGGAATTTGCTGGATGTGAGGTTGATGGGATTGACAGGGTATTGCTCATTGTTTGGGGAATGTCTTGAACAGTATAAACCATATATGAGATCTTCAGGACATGTAAGGAGTGTAACTCCATCAGCTGAAACTGTGCTGTAGGATATTCTGATTATTTTCAGTGCATTCTTTTAACAAACTCACCAGCCAAGTCTTGTGTCTTTCCCTAATTCATTCAAGATGCACACTATAAATCACCTTGATTCTGATCCATGAAGGAAAACTAACTTGACAAATCCCTTTCTGTATTAATTTTTGTCAAAACATTGTTTATGACAGTGGGTAGGTTGGTGATAGCTCTGGCTATTGTTGCCCAGGACCCTGTGGGTTTGATAAGCACTCAGCTGCAGTCCATGTGGATGTCTTTCCTCAGCTCTTTGTTTCTCATGTTAAGACTTGTGTCTTAGAGTGAGGAACCCGATTTATTAAAAAACACCATATAATATAGTAAGACAGATGTCAGCAATGTTAAATGCCTCCATACATTTTGCTTCTCTAGAGCAGATAAAATGTGCAATCATTTCAGGCGTGATGAAGGCATCCTGCACCGAGGCAACATTTTAGTAACCTGATAACGTGAGCAGTTCTTGCCATGTGCTTACAGAAACAAGGCTGTGGGATTGCACTGTCTCTCTCTTCTCCACAATAAATATTTCAACTTTATGGATAATTTCAGCTTAACTTAACAGAGGGCTTATACCTGATGGGTTGCAGGTGACAGCACTGGGCACCTGTATCTGACTGACTTTTTCTGACACGTTGGAGATGTGAAGGTCTGATATTGGCTGTGCTATGCACGTGGCTATTCAACTCCACAAGAATTTGAAGTAGAGCCTGTGGCCCTGCCTGGAGCTTTCCTTTAGAGAGGTGGAGGATAACGCACTAAAAAGAGCCCTAAGGGATTATTCTGTGTGTATTTGTGCTTTCCTGCCCCTACGAAGAATTTCCCTCTTCTATTCCCAGGGTACTGTCTGCTGTATCTCTTTTTGCTTGTCTCCACCATGTCACTGCCAGGTTTTTGAAGCTCCTGGGGCTGTTTCTATCTCACACAATGCTGGGCTGGCAGTACAGAGCCTGGGGAAAAACCCAGCCTGGAGCACAGCCTGGGGCTGCAGCTTTCCATTCCCAGGTTGTGGCTCAATGTGGAAAATGTGTGCTGCTCACTTGTCTTGCTCTCTCTGCCTGTAAATTAGTAGTGCTAATTAGTGTCCAAAAATAGATGGATTGTTAAGGACTTCAAAGGTTGTAAACTATTATATATGTAATTATTCAATATAATTCAATCGGAATTAACAAGAACCACCTTTGTACAAGTAAGCATTTGTTGTCCAAGACATAGACTCACAATATTCTAATATTAATGTTATTAGATTATTTGGATTATATTAATAATATTTTGATTGACTATTAGGAAAAAATGTCTTCACTAAGAGGATTGGAATAGGATGCCCAGGGCAGTGGTGGAGTTACCATCCCTTGAGGGATTTGAAATACACACAGATAGAGCCCTTGGGAACATGATCTGGTGGACAGTTGGCAGTGCTGGGTTAAGGGTTGGACTCGATGTTCTTAGAGGGCTTTTCTAACCTAAATCATTCCATGAATATATGATTAAACATATATATATATATATATACATGCAGGTATTACAGTTCTGTCCCAAAGCATGTCTGAGTTTCTTTCCCTGTGAAACACAAGGTATGCAGGGACAAGGAAGCAAAGGTGAAATGTTTATATCAGGGCTGGGAAGTGCTCCTCAATCCTTTACTATGAATTTGGGGACAAAAATCACACCTTTTGATTCCTTAAAAAAATATCCCATTCTGGCTTTCTAAGGTTTTAAAATTGTTTAAACAGGGCAAAATTTGCATAATCAACGTAATAGCCTCAATAAACCTTTCGGTCCCTTGGCATGCAGGAGTTACACTCACTGTGGGTTTGTCCCCATGAAATGAAGTAGTTGCAGCTCCTCTGTGCAGCTCTGTGAGGAGGCAGCAGCCAAGGAAACACCTACAGAGGGCCAGCAGAGAGATGAGAGCCCCAGGGCTCAGTGGGTGCTGACAGCCATGATTTATCTCACTCTATTGTAGGGCAAGTGAAACTGGCCCCACACCTCTGTTTTCATGTCTCTGACACAGCCTCATGCAGCTTTTGCAGTTTGTCCCGCTGCCAAGAGCTGTGCGAGCCCCTGCCGTGCCTCCTTGCCATTAATCACCAGGGCCTTTCCCTGGGCTGCCCTGGCCTTCCTTAGAGACTAAACCCTCCTTACCATTCACATATAATCTTGTTTCAGCTTTATACCTGCTTGCACCATCCACTTATCAGCCAATAAATCTGAGCAAAACCAAACAGGGGACAACGGTGGATTCGCTGGTTCCTGGTATTGGTTTCCTGGGCTTGGGCTGTGGCACTCAGGCAGTTTCCAAACAATCTGGTTTTGCACTGGTGCTTAAAGCAAACACCTCGCCCCAGCTCTCCCGGCCATGAACCTGGGTAAGGTTTATTCTCCAGCCAGTGCCACCTGCTGTTCTCATCTCCAGAGGTTTCCTGTGCAGCCACGCTCGTTCACACGTTGTCCCACGGGGAACAAACCACTCTGTGCCCTCCCTGAGCCTGGGCATGGGCACAGCAGTCTGACCAACCTGAATTCCAGATCTGCATCTCCGAGCCTTCCCACTTTTCTTTGCCTGGATATATTTGTGCTGGCTTTTAGGACAAAACTAGGATTTTATGGGACACTGGATTTTTTTCTATGGTTAAAAAAATCCAGGTTGGGGAGGTTTCCATGACCTCATGGAAACATGATCATGCTGAGGCATCAAAAAAACTCCCTCCAAAACAATCAAAGCAGGAAAATTCAAGTCTGACAGTTTTCTATAAGTTGTAGGTGAGCCGGGAGCTAAGATTTAAGTGGCAGATGAAGGAGTTCATTGCAGTAGTTTTGAAATATGGACCTATAAATCTCCAATTTTCTACATGCACAGCCCAGCATGTTCCTGTATATTTATTTTGTTGAATGTTAAGTGGTTCAGTTTTCCTGTGGTTGCCTTGATTTTTTTTTCTCAGTGGAGTTTAATTTAACATAAGCCCTACTACTTAGTCATTTTGTTCATATTTCTTCATTTAGATGCTTGTGCAGGGAAAGGTTAGGAGCAATCAGAAAATATTGGAAGCAAAATAAATGTTCTCTAATCTCTCTTCAAGCCCAGGCTGAAATGTTATTAGTACTTCTGAGCTTGTCTGGATTAGTTTCTTAAGAAGCTGAAGCTGAACAGATCTAACTAGATTATTAATTTAGTAAAACATGGCCCCTCCAGGGACTAAGCCAAACGAGTATTTTGTTGCTTATTTTTTTCTCTCCATGTGCTTGTGGCTTCTGTGGTGGATTTGTCTTTCTTTAAAACAGGAAATGATGTGAGCAAAGGGACTGTGAGCACCCATCTTGTGGGCACTACAGGGCAGAAGTGGGTGAAGCGCATCTTCAGCCTCTCCCCCTCCTCCTCACCATGCTCCTTCTGGGTGTTTGGGTTAAGAAACGTGGCAGCTCTGGCATCCTTGGTGCTGCTCCAGCATGGCCAGTGTCACCCAGAGTGCAAAGTGGCTCTGGTGGCCTCGGCCTGAGGAAAGGCAAACTGGGAGATGAGTTGGATCCTTCCCCCTGCTCTCTGAGTGCAGTTGATTGCAGCATCTGGTTGTAAGTGTGAGAGTAATTCCTTGTGGGCCTTAGTATTGGTGGTAGGAGAAAGATTGTATTTTGTGAGGTTTCCATAAGTGACACCTGCACTTCAACAGCTGAAATGCCCTGAGGCAGCTCGTGTCTCATTACTTGAGGGGCTTTTTTAACCCTTTCCACAAAGCTGGCTCCTGTGGCTGAGGCATGATGGCAATGCTTGTCAGGTGGGAATGAACAAGAGCAGACTGAACTGAGGTCTTGTTTCTCTCCTTCCCTCCCAGACAACTCCTTTATGGTGGATCAGTTTTTAGAGGTGTGTCCCCCCATTTCCTTTTTTAAGGACTGTGCAGAGATAGTCAACTACCACCATGCTCTTTTGTGAAAAGTCTTATCTTAAATTCCTCACAGAGCCAAAGTTCATACTGAGCAACTACTCGGCACATATAAACAGGTTAAAATCTCAGGGATTTGGGTCATTTAGTGGAAAAGAAAGCCCGCTCACATTTAGCGACAAAATACTTTCACAATTGCAATGGATCTGCCAAAGAAAATAGATTCAAGCTACTAAGGAAGAAATCAGAAATTTCTTGCTGAGGTCCAAGTAGCAAAGCCTGGAAACATGAAACAATTTGTCTCTTGTACGAGCCATATCCAGAATCAGCAGCAATAAGTCTAAGCAAGTTTAAGCAAACAGTGATTTTTTCTTGGTTCTTTTTCTGTTTCCATAGTTTTTGATAGGAAAATGGAGTTTATACATAATCCTGACACTGTTAGTTTTCTTCCAGCTGCTTTCTATTTGTGAAAGCGTGTGTCATATTTATCTTGTACTCTTTAAATAACCACAATTTTATTAGTTACTCTTTATAACCTCTCTAAACATAGCACTATTTTGGGAGGAACTTGACAATTTTGCATAAGAAAACATGAAGTGTTATATAAAATGTGAAAGGAAGGGAAGGCACTGATGATAAGTGAGCTGAGCAGAATGTTTCTGGATAGTTTTGTGAAGGAGAATGTCCCTTTGCAAAACCAATATTTGCAATGGGCAAATTTCAGTGCTGTGAAGTATTTTTAATTTCCTTTTGGAAAAATTAAATTGATTTCCTAGCCTTACCGGAAAGGTACTTCTCAATTCTCTTTCTGGCAGGAAGCAATGTAGATAAAAGGCTTCTAAGCAAGCATGTAAAAATACTAAAAAAACCCTCACCCTAAGCGCTCCTAAAATTGAATTGGATTATTACATATTTTTTATTCATGTGTTACTCCATGTCCTAGCGTAGGATGAATTTTTTTTAAGCATTACACATTTTTGTTGGAGAGGACTTCCATATTCTCGTGTTAAAATAAAAAAATAAAGATGCATACTAATTTCCTACTTTTAATAGTACTACCTCTAAATGGTAATAGGGTTGGATTACACACTGGTCTGTCTAAGCATTTAATCATCTGTACAGCTTTTATAATACAAATGAACTCAAAATTCTTTCTGTGCTTAGAGCATCACAAATTGCTTACATGGCTAATTTTGGTCCCAGTCAAATGTTTTTCTGATTCAGACAAAATGACCAACTTGATGTGTGGAAACAATGGTTTGGTTTTTGCCTCCCTCTAATATTCCTGGGCATGGTAATGAGGGCATTGATAATATTTCTGCAACAGGAAGGTTATTGTCCAATTTGAGACTTTTTGGATTTTTTTCCTTTGATTTCTGAACAGGCTTCCCAAAAAATACATTGACAGCGTTGAAGGTATTGCTGTGATTCATGACTTTTTATTCATATTTTCCAGTAAAAAAGTGCTTAATCCACTTAAACCCCTTCAAAATTAATTGTCACGTTTAGCAGTTTCCAGTAATAAATATTATTCCACCTGTCCCATTGTTTCCTGCTGAAAAATTGTTTTGATTTTAATTTGTTTCTGATGGTTCCCCCCAGCCTCTGTTTGGGGAAATGGTTCCCTTTTAATTCGTTTTGTTTGGAGACCGAGTGCGCCAGCAGCGTTTCCCTGCACTGGGGCTGCAGCTGCCGGCGCCGCGTCCGCAGGGAAGTCAGGAATTGCATCCACAGAAAATGCTCCTTGGTGTGGTAACGTGCTGGGATATGATCCGGTGGTGAAGGGTCTGGAGCACCTGTGGGGAGGGGCTGAGGGAGACGGGGTTGTCCAGCCCTGAGAAAAGGATGGTTCAAGGGAGACCCGACTGCGCTCAGGACTGCCGGAAAGGAGGCTCTGGGAATTGGTCCCTCCTCCCAGGCAACCAGCAACAGNTGACAGATGACTTTGGGTGATCTGTGTGCTTAATATAACAAGCAGAATCCATAGGGAATATTTTTCTTGAGTTATAATTTGATTAGTGACTCCTATGTCATATGGTGCACAACTGGTTTATAGGTCTGAGCTTAACAACACACACACGTATTGTCAGCAATCCATTTCTAAGAATTTGCTCATATTATCTTTTCCCTTTACAAAGTGCCATACAGCTTAATCTATTAACATGGCAAAAAATTTGAAGCATCTATTGAGGCTATTTTTTTTTTTNAGGGGAGGTTCAGGTTGGATATTAGGAAATATTTCTTTGCTGAAAGAGTGGCTAAACACTGGAAGAGGCTGCCCAGGGTAGTGGTGAAATCACCATCCCTGGAAGTATTAAAAAAATGAGTAAATGTGGCACTTTGCAGTATGGTTTAGTGGGCATGGGGGGTATTCAATCAGAGGTTGGATTTAATGATCTTGGGGGTCTTTTCCAACCTTAATGGTTCTATGATTCTTTGAGTTTCTGTAGGCAACAGCAGCACTGTGGGTTGTCATCAAAAACTCATGATTTTGGAGCAAAGCAGTTGTATTTGCACATGGTAATTTTCTGAACTTGTATGTGGCTCTGATGACTTTCTGTGCATTCCTAATTTCTAGGTTGGAATATGGCAAATGTCTGCTACCCTGCTTGTGAAATATTCACAACCTTTCATTAAATGACAGCCACGAGGTATTGCTGGGCGTTTTCCTTGTTGAAATATTGCACGGATGACAGCGGGATGTGCTGTCCCTCACTGGTGACCGCGGGGTTTCTGATGGCATGGAGGCATGCTCGTAAATCCAGTAATTGGTGGGCACATTTCTAGTGTTGAGGATCACCACAAATCTCTTCCTAGAGAAAAACAAATCACTGGTTGGACACAGCTTTTAGTTCTGACAGCTGGGGTTTGATTACCTGAAGCTGCTCTTGAGCTGTATTTTTCTCATTCATACAAGCGTGGAGCAATAAGAAAGTGACTTTCTAAACATCTTCCTCCATGTGAAAGTTCTGCTGCAAACTTGAGTTACATATTGATTTACTGTGGTTCTGACTGATTTCATTTTACTACTTTGGATCCCAGGGCTTTTCCTCGTTTTTCTCCTTCTGTGTTAACATTTAATTATATTTCCCATGAACACACTGTACTGTGGGGTTTATTTTCATCTCAGGATTTCTCATGAAATTGTGGATTGCTGAGAATGTGCTTGGAATGTTGCAGGCTGGGAAAGTTCCCTCACTTTGCGGAGCAATGGGGGGGTTCAAGGCAGGCAAACATTTGCTCCCTGAACCAAGAGGAATCAGATCTTCTTCCACTCACCCTCGGCTCTGAGTCTGAGCACTGCAGCTCTCACTGATGATTTATTTTAAGTCAGTTCCTGCTGGTGGTGACAGATGACTTTGGGTGATCTGTGTGCTTAATATAACAAGCAGAATCCATAGGGAATATTTTTCTTGAGTTATAATTTGATTAGTGACTCCTATGTCATATGGTGCACAACTGGTTTATAGGTCTGAGCTTAACAACACACACACGTATTGTCAGCAATCCATTTCTAAGAATTTGCTCATATTATCTTTTCCCTTTACAAAGTGCCATACAGCTTAATCTATTAACATGGCAAAAAATTTGAAGCATCTATTGAGGCTATTTTTTTTTTTGTGGGATCCTTAGAAGAAATTAAAAGATCGATATGGGAAAGTGAATTGTGAATTACAGACTGCTACTCACCTGGGTGACTGTTCAGCCAAAGCTGTGTGGCTGTCAGGGCTGTGCAGATGATGCCCTTGTGCCTCTCCATCCCAGGAGCAGCTGCACTGTCCCTGCTGGCTGCTCTTCATCCTCCCGTGGTCAGGGGTGAGCCTTGGACATTGTGTTACAGAGGTGCAGTGTTCGTCTTTCCCAGTGAACATCTGGTCCTGCTTGCTATTCCTAGCCTCCATCCAAATTTTGCAAATGTCCTTAAGTATTTTGGAGCGCTCACGGCTGTGCAGGAGGAGAAGCACCTTGATGAGTAACACCATGTGCAGAGGAGCAGCGGAAATGGCCACTGGACGAGGAGAGTTTCAGTGGGGAGGACAGAAGCAATCCGGATGAGGACTTGGAGTGGTGGGATGCCTGCAGATGGGCCAGCCCCTGCTGAACACTGGGATAGCCCACTGCCCATGGAGAGCTGGGAGAGGTTTCTAGGACAACTGATGGGCTTGGGGAACGGGGAAAGAATGGAGCCAAATCTTAAAGTCAGATGAGGAGAAAATGAGTAACATCTGCTGAGACGTGTGAAAGAGCCATTTGTGCTCACTGCAACCTGAAGCCTTTCTCCAGCAGCCGCGGCAGCATGGGCCAGTTCGCTGTCCCCCACGCAGGCTGGCTGGCTCAGGGGTCGTTAGGGATGATTGATGTGCTCATTACAGCCACAGCTCTGGACACTGCCTCACTGGTGTGTCCCCCAAAGCCTCAGCACCCGCACAGGGGCATCACTTCACCTCTGTGTATTCATAGAGAAAAGCCTCTGTCCTGCCCTGAGGCTGCAGAGGGGTGAGGTCCTGGGGATGCTGCTGCTGCACAATCATTAGTTATATTAATGGCTCATAAATAACAGGTTACTGCCAATCTTTCACTCCTGACACTGTGGGTCCACAGAGCTGCATGGTCTCTGCCTCTCCCTGGTCCCTCTCCCTGCTGATGTAAGGGTAAATTTCCCCTTGACTCCGATGGGGCAAACAACTCTCCCCGCTTCTCTAGCTGGTCCCTCTGCTATTTTAACAGATCAGCTTTTTGCCTCTAATTAGGCTATTTTCTGCAGTGCAGAATGTGTTTGGAAATGCTCGAGCTGGAGGTAGTGAACAGTCCATAAGGATTGCACCTGTGGTTGCTAATCAGCGGCCGCTTCAGCGAGCTGAAATTAGGAAAGCACACAAAAGAGAGAGCAATTTTGAAAATGAGGATGAACATCCAGAAATTTTAAAGAACAATTATGCTTTCACAGCTGTGCTGGTTGCCCCAAATGCATAGAAATCAAGTCAAAAACCAAACTTTGACTCAAAGAAAATTAACCTTCCTAGTTAAACTCAATGAGAAGTAAACTTACTTTCCCTTCAAATGGATAATATAGTCTTGAGAAACCTTGCAGCAAGTTATGCTGTAATTATGTTCTTTGAATTAAAGCTTGTCAGGCCAAGCAAAATAAATAGAAACACAGGCAGGGCAATAGATATATTATAGTAAAATTTGGCCTTGGCATGTGATTTTCATGCTAAAGCTATGCCAAAGTTAATCTACTGTAATTGTGTCTATTACCAGATTCTAGTATAAATAAAGGAGAAAACCTGAGAGCTGTTGATATAATTCTTTCATTAACATCTTGTTGCCACCATGGAAGGACTTAGCCAGATCTCATTTGTCAGGAATCAGGCCAAGAGTTACTGAATTACCCAGCAACTGTACATTTTGCTTTGAAGGCACACACTGAGTGTTTCCCTGTGGCTCCCACTGCCACTGCTGCTGAACAAGAACCTTTCTCTTTTTATCTGTGAGAAGCATTTGAGGTGGTCAATGGATGCTGATGGGCCACAGCCAGGTGGGGTGGGGATAAAGCTCTGAGTTTGCTCTGAGGGTGTTGTGAGGGGCTGGGATGGTCCCCAGGAGTTAGGCTGAGCAGTGGCATCCCCTGGATGCAGTCCCTCTGCACCAAGGTTTGCCTTAGGCTGGGAGCAAAGTTTAATTTGAGCTCGTTCCTTACTCTAAGGCCATCCTTTGGCTAGCAATATTGAGGATCAGTATGTATTTCTGATAAAAAACACCCTACACAGTGATGCAAGGACAGAGAGGGAGCTGTTATTACACAGGTGGGAATTAATCCTATGGGTTTAACCTTCAAGCCTACTTTTAAGGGACTCCCTTTCCTTCCAGTTCTGCCCTGATGCCTCTGACAGAAAGGAGGCAGTCTGTGGCTTGTTCCCATCCTGTCCAGTGCCTCCTTGGGTGCCTTGCTCTGGGATACCCTCTGAATACAGGCTTTCTCATTGTCTTTAAGAAGTATCAGCTTCTTTTTCAATTTTGCCACCTTTCTGTGGGTTCCTGCTGTTCCTTTCCTTCCTACATGCTGCTAAAGGTTTTCCCTGAACAAGTCTGCCGAATCCCACACTGGCAGCTGGGTTAGGAAGGCTAACTGTCTGGTGCTGCCCCAGATTTGAGGTTTTATTCTGAGGGTCTCAAGAGCTTTTCAAAGCATGACCTAACCCTCTGCCAGTCGGTATACAACACTGTTTTGGGGGTGTCTCAAAATGAAGCTTGCTTTAAGTTCATGCAGTTTAAAAACATGCTGGGGCACGGAATGAATGGAGCTCTCTGCAATCTACATGTGTCACTAACGTAACAGAAGTAGGGAAAGAAACAGTTTTACCCACATTCCTAAAGTTATTAAGCAGCAGAAGTGAAAAAAAATCCTCTCCTATGTTTGATAAAGTTTTCCCTAAGTGACTATTCCTTCTTTCTTTGCATCCAAAATAGGAAATTATCAAGATTATGAAATCCAAAGGAAATAGAGAAAGCAAGTAGGTAGGGCAGGGTACTGAGGAAAGGTTAAATCCTTTAGCAAACCTTGTCTCCTTACATAAAATGTGAAATATTCCAGATTTGATCATCTGCAGCTTATTTTGTGTTCTTTACAGTTCATTGTTTTCTCCACTGGAAAAAAAGTTTAATTTTTTTCAGCCAGCCCCTATGTGAGATCAGATGTTCATCAGTGTTCTCCCCACTCTTTCCAAGGACTGAGTTCATCAAGCTGTTCCCTGGGAACTGTGTTCAGGGGAGACCCATTTATTAAAGGGCACTGTGCAGTCATGAATGAAGGGTTAAAAAATATTCCCCCCCTCCATTAATTTTGTATGTTTAAAGTCTAATTTCTTGATTCAGCTCATTCTCCAAGGCATTGGCCAGGTCACCCTGGCTGTGACAGTAGGCACATCCCTGTTCCCAAAGGACAGGCTGTTTCATCCCCTCACTTTGGCATGCACCCATGCCCTTGGCTTGGGAGGGCAGAGCTGGGGTCTGCCAAAGCATCTTGCTGCACTAAAGATGAAAATTGTTGATGGTTCAAAGAACAATTGTCCATCTGTGGGTTGATCACTAATCCTTAGCCTCCCTCAGTTGGTTGATGGATGGCAGGCCGATTATATCTTCTGCCCAGTCTCTTCTGCTTCAGGATCCTGGAAAAGAAATCCCAGCACAAATTTACAAAGCTCTCTATCTCACCAGCAGACTGAGAAAAAGCGAGAGAAAGCAACAGAGCCCACAGATACCAGAAAGGATTTGTTCTTGACTCTGTGTTGTTGGGGTGGTGCCCATTTCCTGCCATCCCACTGACTGATCTCCAGCTCTATTACAAATCTGGAGTCTGAAGCTGGGTCCTTGGGCTTTTTCCTCCTGCCCTGCAGCGAAGGAAGGGAGGGAGCTTCAGCCAAAATGCCTTGGCCTGAGGGAGAACTCGTGGCACAAACCAGAGGGAACAGGATCCTGAGGAGCTATGTTTACCCCAGAAGTTGGCTCCAGCAGCCAGGCCGTGCAATGCACATGGAAAATATGCAAGCTGGGAAGTGTCTGCTGACTCTGGCTCCTTTTATGCTCTGGACCATTATTTTCTGCATAAGCACCTCATGAAAATATCAGAAAGGGTACGGTGCTGCCAGTGAAGATCTTTTGGTCTGCTCTGAAGGACTGTGAATTGTGATGTGAGTGCAGTGTAAACCAAAGAATGAGACTGGGCGAAGCTGGAGCTGTGCAGTCACGTTTTGACTTATATGTACTGGGAGCCTTTAGTGCATTTACTTGGCCATCACTGGGAATGGACCCTGAGAGCTTGTTTTCACTCCTAGCAATGATGTGGAATCCTTGAGTTCACTTCAGGAGAATCAAACTCTCTGACTGTAACAACCCAGGATTTGTCACTTCAAGAACAGATTTTCAGCTAACAAATGCTACACATGCACTTTAAAATTCCTTAATTTGATTGCTTTGCTATACAGTAAACAAAGTTTTTGTGCCTGTTTTCCTATACAAATATTTATAACAAAGTTGCTGGCTACTGGTCGAATGTGAATGTTTGTTGTTCCCAGCATTTTTGGACATGATCTACCAAAAATGTACATGTGGTTCTAATACGCAGTAACTTTCTACTGTTGGAAGGCCTTGCATTAAGATCAGCTCCAGGAATTGCCTCTACAAGAAGAGAGCTGGATGGGCTTTTGTGTGCAGAAGGTTGTTAATCAGAGGCTGTTTTGATAAAGATGCTTGTGAATAGGATTATGGAATGAGTTCGGTTGGAAAGGACATTAAAGATCATCTAGTTCCAACTCCCTGACAAGTTGCACAGGGGGACATGATTGTAATGATTTCAGATTGACTTGTGACTGTTCCCTTAGTGGGTGTAGCATATACATATAGATAAATACACCAAATTTTCTGTAGATTTTGAAGAGGTTTGTGTCTCCTAGTGCCTCTCCATTCCCTGCCTGCCAAAGCTTTGTGCATCAGTGTTTTTCCTTTATGCAAGCTGGATGAGCAGAAGTTATATGTGAAATGAATCAGCAGTAGCCAGCAATGTGTGTGGGCTACGTGGCAAAATGCTGGATGCCAGATGAGGTGAAACAGAGACTCCCTATTTTCCTCAAGCACCAAGAAGGGAAGATGCCATCATCCTTCAGGAGTATGAGCAACCTCCTTCCGTAAAACCAGTTTACTTGAAATGCAAGCAATTATAACTTAACAAACCATGTTCTGCCAGGAAACAAAATAAAGAATTTTCCTGGATTTGCTAGTGAGAAAATGAGTATAATTTATTTTAATCTTTACCAGATTTCCCAAATTCTGGAAGAAGAGAGTGGAGCCTGCTGTGCAGAGGCTGGTGAGGGGCCTGGGGAGATGAAGCCATGTTGGCATCTCACTGCCAGACTGCTGACACTGTGTTATGGATGGTGGTGCCACCAGTCCAGAGATAAGGTGGAGAGCATCTTAAGCCAGGCAGCAAACATAATGTTCAACTCTTTTTTTTCCCCCTCCATTTAGTGGGAAAGTTACAGTCCCAACTTTTGCACAGCATTAACCCTCCCTGGGTGTTTTGTAGGATGACAGAGTTTAGCAACATTGGAGATTTGTGTTTTAAGACTGCGTGGCCAAACCTGAGGCATTTGAAATCCCAGGAGCCTGTCAAAGCTGTCTGGTTATGCCCTTGGCATTCAGCTTCTGAGAAAGCCTGGAGAAGGGCAGAA
This sequence comes from Donacobius atricapilla, assembly GCA_013397315.1. Taxonomy (NCBI): domain Eukaryota; kingdom Metazoa; phylum Chordata; class Aves; order Passeriformes; family Mimidae; genus Donacobius; species Donacobius atricapilla. The sequence goes on from WBMY01013876.1 coordinate 2,092,791, forward strand.
GCCTGCAATGTGTGGAAGTGCAGTATTTGCATCACATCCAAAAAGAGGGTGAAAAGGGGCCATAACTCAAGGTAAAACATGGCCTTAATCTCACTGCTGTCACAGACAAAAACCCTTGTTATGCTCAAAGAAAACCAATTCATCTCTAGTGCATTTGTTCCTCCTTCCCCACACCTACACTCAGTTGCTTTTTACAACTGCAGCTTCAGGCCACTGTGACATGTGTGATATCCTACTCACATGGCACCTCCTCAGTCCTCCTTCCAGGCTGTGACAGACATAATCCTGCCACAGGTAAAGAATTACACTGTATATAGAAGCAGTTTCTGCAGTTTCCATAACTTTTTTGGGCTTGTAGGGGTTGTCCACAGCCTCTCCACTGCATTGGCATGCATATGGAAAATACCTGTTGTGTTTTGGAAGGAGTGTCTGGAAACAAGAAATGAGCAGTGCGGAGATGGGAATTAATACTTCATGTGTAACTGGTCTTTTTTGCTTCCTTCTCAAGGTACCAGAAAAGTACCCTTGACAACAGATGGAAAATAAGTGCCAGTATTACCAGGGGCTCCAGTGAAGGTCATGGCCCATTGCACAGGAAGGATGCATTCACTTCCAGAAGATCTTACAGTCTAATTTAAACCAGAAAACAGAAGGAAGGTAGATGAGGAGGAGGAGTGTGAGGGAAGAGGAGATAATGCCTCCAGGAAAGTCATTAAAGGAACACATGCCTTCCTGACTTCATGGCTTTTAGAAGTATATTTTTCCTCTCCTTTTGGGCTTTGAACCTTTCCAAGTTTATTTAAGCTATTGCAAACTTGCTGACTTAAGGAGCAAATAAGCCTTAGGGATCAAAGCAGCTGGTATTGTTGGAGGTATTGAGGGTGAAATAACACAGCAGAAGGAGAGCTGAGAATAAAAAGAGAAAGAAAATCCAGCTTGGTTATTTTGTTCTCTTTTGCCTTTAGCCTCCATCCTAGCTTGATCCTTTTCATTTGAACAGGTATTAATTTCCTTTGTATTTATTCCAACAGCATAAATATTTCATGGTCCTAGCTTACAGAGTTGAAACGTGAGATTAGTTCCAATCTTAAAGATTTGTGCAGGGTCTCTTCCTCACATTTGGATGACTCACACATTGTAGGGAGGAACATCTCCCATCTCTGCAGGAGGAGCATCTCATGCTCTATTTTGAGTTAATTTTCTTTTTCTGATCTTGTTTGAGGCTCAGAAGACATAAACACCTCGCCCACTCCCAGTCATTCCATTGCTATTTTATGGTGACATGCTGTGACAGGGCAATAGCTCTGGGTTCTCAGGGGGACTGGGGCATGCAGGTTCATGAGCCTGGATGCTCTCTCCTACCTGCAGCAAGCAGGCTGTGGGCTTGGGAGCTGTGCAGAGCATTAGGCATGGAAAAATCCATGCAAATGTGGTAAATGTGGGTTATGTGTGCAAAATGAGAGGTTCTCTGCAGATATGGTGAAGTTACTTGCTCTAATTTTTGTTATGCAAGTAGACAGATATTTCTCTTCTCAATTGCTTTTACTCTTAAATAGGAGAAATACAGAGTAAGGAGCTTTGGCCACTGATTTTTAGGGTGCTAAAGTGAAAAGTGATGGAGATTGCAGTACTCAGATTTCTGAAAATCAAGCTATGCCTTTAAAAGCCCATATATCAATTATCATATTGATAATTGATATCATGATTTTGATATCATATATCAATTCAGGTGCCTAACTTGAAGCCCACAATGTGGGGGAAAAAATTAAGAAACTTAATTATGATGATGTCAAATAGCATAACAGTTGGTAAAACTGGAGATGGAAGCCAGAGCCTCTCAGATATCAGATACAGTCTCTCCTCTGGAGACAATGCAGGCTTACCAAGGCAATCAGCAGTGCTGTGGGAGAGGCCACCGCCAAGCTCTGCACAAGGCTCTTCTACCTCTCAGTGGATCAGAGGAATAATGAAAAGCAGTCAAAATTCAGACACCCAGACAGCCTTGTCCACTGCTCATGGGGCAGAGCAACACAGCTCAGTCAGACCTCACAACACAACTCCATGTGATGTGAAGCTGACAGCACTTAAGTGGATTAATTAATTAAATACATCAAAATGTAGAACAACAAAAAGCACTTCAGACAAAATGCAAAGTGAGAGATGATCTAAAGAAGAGACTTACATTAACTCCTAGGCTCAACCCGTGGAAACAGCAGGTTTTGCAGGACTTTAGAACTCGTGTAATTAGGTGGTTTAGCTGAGCATGACAGCTCAAGTGATGTCAGAGCCCGTCAGGTCCCCCAGCTTGTCTTTTAAATCCATTTCTACCCTGGGAATGAGAGTTGCAAAAGGAGCTTAAAACATTCGTTACCAAAACTCGTAATTTAGCCCCAAAATGTTCATGGTGATTTTCTCTGTTGGTTTCACTGGGGTTTGGGAAGTTGCCAGCTGTATTATGTGATAAGCCACAGCCAATCACCATTGACAAAGGAGTCACAAATGAAAGTGTAAAGGGCTGTCCATTTTCCTTATCCTTCAGCCAAAAAAAGGCCTTCAAAACTTATGTGCTCTGCTCTAAAATCCTTTAAATCCAATAACATTTAAATCTGTGTCTCACAAGTGTGATTTCACAGCATTAATATGACACTGCCATTAGCATGTGGAAGTGTACGTGACATTCCAGTGCATGTATTTATAGCAAAAATGGGACAGATTCACAGCTTGTGCAAACCACTGAGTGCCTTTTTATGGGTCTCCTCTGATTTATGCAACCTGAGATTTTGAGGCAAACTCAGTAGCCTGTTCTTCAGCCGCTTTTAAAAACTATTATATCAAAGTACATTCTCTAGAGAGTCAGAGTGAAGACGTAGCAACTTGTTCTTTTAGCTGAAAAATCTAAAACATTGCTGAAAAAATTCTTTCCAGGCATTTCAAATTATTGGGCTTTTTTTTTTCCCCTTTGCAATGGGAAAGAAAAAGAAGAATTTATTTATTTTACTTAAACTCTTAAACTATTTATCGTAGGAAATGCTGAAAAAAAATACATGGGCGATTTTGGAAATATTCATACTTCTTTTTAGAAATACTGCCAAGTGAATATGTTACTAATATGTTATTTAAACATATTAATCTATTTTTGAGAACTGTTTTAGAAAAGTCTGAGGAAAAATCTCCCCACTGCTAATGAGAAGCTATTTACTGGCTGTTTCAGATCACTTCGGGTTGAATTCTGTATATGTTTGTTGTTCATATTTACTTGGTGTTTTAATTAATTAATCTCAACTCAAACAGGCCTAAAGTGCATTTTTCAGCAAATTCATTTCATTGTGTTTCAACAGACAAGGCATTAGTTACTTTTGTAATTAGAAAAAGAAGTTTGTGGGGAGTAAATAAGCCTTCACCTCTTTTGGATGCTTAAAAATACCTTCTTTTAATGGTGTTGGCAAGGCTCAGAGCTGTGAGGGATGTGGCTGAGGAGCTCCCTGCATCCCTGGGATCCTGACTGCACAGGAGTGATGCTGCTGCATCACACACAGCTTCACCCAGGGTGCAGCCTCAGCCTGTGGGAATTGCAATTGGTATTTTAAAAATCCAGGCTGTGATGGCAGCATGAAGACGCCTTTTCAGGGCAAAATAGCCCAGTGGATTGATTTAGTCACATCAGTGTGTTCTGCAAATATGTGTTTACCTTAGTCTATAAATAAAGGCAGTAGGACCCAGGGATCCATGAATTTCTCTTTTGTCCTGGTAGCAAACCAAATTATAAATATTAGAAATTGAGGAGTCTTGCCCTAACTGTCGTAAGATGGCCTTAATAACTGTGAATGTAAATGAAAAAGTTGGTTGTCTTTTGCTTTTGAGCCATCAGGCTAAGGATTTCCACTGTACAGCCGAAAGGGTTTGAGAACACAGGATCTAGTGTAATCTCATTACTCCAGATTGAGAAATTAAAGCCAACTGTAATTGATTGCAATCTGACCAGGATTCAATTGAAGCAATGAAGCTTCCTATGAGTAAGGAGCATCTTCTGGAATTGCTTAAAGTGATCATTGTTGGACTCCTTTCCATCTTGCCTACAGGGGCAAATGCAAGAAGTGAACCAATGCCATTTTAATTTCTGTAATTTAAGATAAAAACATCACAGGCACATTACATGGCTTTGGTGGCAGGTCAAAACACCATGGCCCCACCAGCATGGTCCATCCAGGAGGTAGCAGCAGAGGGGTGATGGAACAAAGAGAATTTGGAATTTGGACTCAACCTTTCTAGACAAATGTGGTAGAAATTTAACCTTTAACCAATCCCAGCCTCAACCACTCTCTGTCCTGTGAGAGGAAAGGAGCCTGCCTGACTCTTGGCTTCCTCCTTGCCTGAAGCATGGCCTGGGCTTGACTAGAGGAGCTATTGGCAATTTCTATTCTGGTCATTTACTCCTTTTTGCAGAGTCTGACTCCACGGTACAGATGCTAAGGCACAGCTGTTTACTATTTTTTCCTGGTCAATCATGTGAATTGTCCCCTGGTAGGTTGCCTTTTTTGTTTGCTTGTTTGTTTTAGGTCTATCATCTTCTGGCAAAATCTGTGGGGGTTTTTTTGGGATTTTTTTTTTTTTTTTTAATTCTCTTAATTAGTCACAGTGCCTGAGAAAAGACATGGAATGCTCCAGCAGAAGGATGTGTGTGTCAGCTGTGGATTCCTCCGTGTCACCTTTGCAGCGAGGAGGAGCCTCAGCAGCTGTGCTGCAAACATGGGCTTCTCTGCTGTGTGGTCCCTCTGCTCTGTCCCACATCCCCTCTCGGCTCTGCCGCCAGCCTGGCTCCTGCCCTGGCCTCATCCTGCTCCTGCAGAGCTGCTGGCGCTCAGCGCCTCGTGCTGCCCGTGCTGAAGCCAGAGAGCACTGTCAGAAGATGAGTGGTGGGAGGGGGAGTTTCTCCAGGCTTTGGGGACCATTTGGGAATCATCATTTTCCAGGAAATATGTTTCAAATGTGGTCCTTCCGCCAATGCGCCTCCCCTGGCAGCGGGGCTGCGGCTCCCCGGGGCCGTGGGGAGATCCTGGTGCCTCGTAGACGGGACAAGGGGGCTGTGTTGTGGGCTATGGAGTGAGCCAATTAGCCCTGGTCACTCCGGAGACATCCCAGCTTGAGCCCCACAGGTTTCACCGACCCCTTTGATATGGGCAGGCTGCAGTGTCCTCCCTGCCCTCAGCTTTCCTTGTCGGCTTTAGGGATGCATCCCCCAGAAACGGAGCTGCAGGAGCAGCACTGCCTCTCCCCTACACCCAGCTCTGCAGGAACACCTTCCCCTAAACCATGCCCCAAGCCCCTCCAGGCTGGCCTTGGACAGTTTCAGGGATGGGGAGCAACAGCTTCTCTGACTAACCTGGGCCAGAGCCTCTTCACCCTCAGAGGGAAGAATTTCCTCCCAACGTCTAACCTAAATCCCCCCTTTTTTAGTTTAGAACTATTCCCTCTTGTCCTATCACTATTTGCCTGGGTAAATAAGGCTCATTCATGCAAAGAATTATTGTTTCTCCTACAGTTTAGCTACAGAAAATTAGATTTACATCAGCTTGACAGAGAGTAGAAATTTGGCTGCTGTTCTCCGTAACATATCTGCATAATATAATATATGCCTGAGATCTCTACGGAGGCTGATGTGGTTTTATGTAAGACTCTGATAGTAGCCACACCAAAAAAAGAGAAATGTTCTAAAAGACTTTTTTTGGTGTCCTCTTTTCTTGCACCCCTTAAGTGAAAACAAGCAGATAAAATCAAACAGATGATGTTTGCATGGTCTTCCTCAAGCTGGGAGTGGGTCTGGGCAGTGGAGATTATCTCCAGATCCTGAGTGCTCTAACGACTTGCAGGGATGTTGGCCATGGAAGCTGCTTCTGTGGCTGTACTGAGAGCGGCTGGCTTCAAAGCAGGGCTGGGAATTGGTTCCCGTTCCATATAAATTAATTTCTCCCTCCACAGTGGGGCTCTGTGCAAGTGCAGAAGGGTTCATGACATGGTGAGGGTTCACTGAAATAGATGAAAGGAGACTATGAACAAATTTCTGGATTCTACTGTGACATATCTTCACGATTCCTCATTTCCTACTATTTTAACAGGTTCCCAAACATTTACTCATCTATAGAATGTTAATCTTCTGTTGCCAGCTTTTCAAGTGTTTGTAACTGCAATGTGTTTCTAAACTGCCTCTCTCAAGCAATGACAGACTTGACCAAAAAGTGATTTAAAAATAATTTCTTCATTAAAAAAATATTGTGTCAGACAGATGATAACCAGGTGGTAAGTAAAGTTTACTAAGACTTTGGTAAACCAAAGTCTGATTTACGAGTAACAAATAAAATAGTTCCGGCAATCCAGTGAAATCCTGTTACAATGTTGGGGTTGACCAGGGCACCAAGATAAGGGTTAAAGTATTAGATCATTTTTAAAGAGTAAATGGGATTGTCCTTTCTGTTCCATGAGACAGGTGAGGACAGGATTTAGGAGAGTTAATTATTTCATTTAAATGAAAGGAGACAAGATGTCCTGGCTGTTACATCAGGCTTCCCATATCTACCTCTGCTTCTCCTGGTTGCTTTTGCTTCCCACAACACACATTCGTGAGGCTGAGGCAAATTTGGGCAACCTTATGTTGCCAAAATATGGCACCACTGAATCACACATTGTGGTCACAGGGGCCAAACCCATCCAGGGCTGTCCAAGATATTTACCCCACATCTTTCCACTTCTCTGTAGAACAGCTGGAAGTTCCTGTCCCTGCCCAGCTCAGCATGCTGTAACCATGCTGGGTCCCCAGTGAGAGCACAGCCAGCTCCCCCTCCACAGCAGCTCCTCTGTGTGTCCTTCCTCCTGGCTGAGTCGTCCTGGGTGGTGCTCGGCCCCTCTGCGTGTCCCCATGGTTACAGAGGAGCCTCTTTGTTCAGTCTTGGGTAATTTTCCACTTTCCAGACCCTCCTACATGCAATAAATTAAGTCAGTGTGACTTCCAAGCTCAGCCCCTTGCTGGCGAAGGGACTGTGGTACTGCATCCTGCTCCCAGCCCCTACCCAGGGCTGAGAGCCTTCTCCAGGGTGGGGGGTCTGCATGCCCACACCAGGAACATGCCACATTTCCTTCTGTGAGAAACACAACCAGAAATCATTGTATGTCACCCCAGTTCACTGATTTTCATACCAGTTTGTCTTTTCTTTTTAAGCGAGGAGCATCAGACATCCCAAATGTGGCACCTTCAAACTGCCAAGAAATTAAAAAGTCACTCTCTGTTATGTGCAGTGCCTTATAGCAAAGAAGTTGCTAATAGTACCAACCATTTAGGTCTTACTCCAAACTATTTTACTTCTAATCTCCAGTCTAAAATCCCTGCCTAAATTTCCTACTCCAAGCTGGCTGGAAATTTCGGGAACTGCAGAAACCACCAAGTTGTCCCACTGAGTACAGGGCATGTTCCTAGGAAGAGCAAAACAGGGAAACACTGTGGATGCACAAAGGAAGAAAAATCCTGGGAAAAATTATGTCAGTGAGTAAATCTTCTGGTATCCATTAAAAGGTAATAATTCTAACCAAAGGAAGGGGGATTTTCCTGATGTGAAATGAAATAAACATCCAGAAATGATTTGTGTGTGTGTTCAAATTTAAATATAGAATTTTATTGAGTATGTTGTTCAAAGGCCCTTTTCTTCCCAGGGTAGTTTGGCTATAATCTTCTCTTGAGAAAGAAAAACCCTGCACAAAACACGGCCTCATTTTGCTCAGCCCTCACCATGCAAAACCCACCATGCTGGGATAGTAGGCAGCAGACTTTTCCCTTTTTTAATCACTGCTGTGGTCCTGGTAAATGCACAGCATCTCAGAGTTGAATTTGAGGATTTCTGTGCTAGGTTTGTGCTGAAAATAAATATGGATAGTCATGGGACAGGTAGGAGGTGAGGGAGACCTGTGCCTGATGCCTTGCCATGGAGCTGGGGGATTTCCAGGTTGGAGAGTGCTCAGTATTTAACTGTCAGACCAGTTTTCCATTGGAAATGATGTTTCAGCTCTCCTGACTTTGCCACTTTGGGCTGGTTTAAGTCAGCAGAATGTGTGTTAGTCCCCAAACTGCATTACACCAGCAGCAGAGCTGGGCTGGCACCAGCCTGCCCTGGCCTGGCTCTGGGGTGCTCAGGCTGTCGCTGTTCTTTGATGAGGTTGTCCCTGTCTAAACCTTACTGTTGCAAATTAAGTGCCCAAGGGTTTTTCATTTAAGTCAAAATCTAAAAACTTCTGTGACCTATTCCTCTTAGGAGGTCGGGTTTCAGACAAAGCTGTTTGCATGGCAGCACTTAGGTTGCATACAGGTTTTTTAAATTGCTGCAGCATTTTTTGTGCAATTATAGTCAAGAAACTATTACAAAGCAGTTATTTATGAAAGGCAAGCTGGCTCATTGTTGAGGCTTTTTATTTCACTCACTTCTTGATTAAAAAGGGACTTCTGTGCATCTTGAAATACTTTCCTGAGTAGAGAGGAGCTTGTATTGAAACGTGTGTGCCATGCTCCAAAGTAGTAAAGCTGAGGTCCATGCAATTAAAAAAAAAGTCATTGTTTGTTAAAATATTTGTGTTTGCTGAGCACAATGAAGACTCTGTGCTCGTATTTAAGTTACAAAATTAACCATTAATTTTATCCTGGCCCCACTCCAAGAGTGAAAATCAACTCAGGTCTGTGTCATTAACTCAGCGTGGCATCTGAGTAATTGCTGGGATCTCAGGTGCTTTTTTCCTATCCCACATGAGTTTTAATATTCACCCACATTCAGCTGCCCAGTGTTCCTGTCTGCAGTCCCATATTACAGAGTGTCCACTGGAGACCTCCCTTACTGAACAACATGGTATTTTAATTGTGCATGAGACTTCATCTTATCATTTATCTCCATTAATAATGCAGTTTCTCTCTTTAGTTCTACCACTGATTCCCCGTGGTGGCCAGGAGGAGTCTAAGTTGCCTTCGCCTATAAACTCCTTTGGCATGTGGGCATGCATCAAGGTTAGTTGTGTGGAATTCCCATGGAAATTCCAACTGGGAGGACTGGCAGCACGACTGTGGTCCCAGGCCTCTGCAAGCAACCATCTTGTGTTGTCTGAAATGCAACAGAACCTCAGAAATAAAAATTTGGCCCCATTAATCAGGATCCAGATGGATAAACTCAAGCTGGCCACCCAGTTTTGACCCATGTCTGATTTAAAAGCAAAGTATGGTAAATCATTTTAACCATTCCTGCATGCATTTAGGCTCACCCATGGGAGCAGTCTCATTGGAGTCAGTTATGAACAATGGCATTTCTTCTTTATTCACTGCTGATTTCTGATACAGGGTGTAAATGACTCTTTTATTGCCTTTGACATCAAAATTCCTTAGCCACTTCAGGGACATCGCACTAATTGAAAAATGTTGCTTGATTGGGGTGGCTTTTAATTTTATAATCCTATTAAAAATGATAGATATGTCAAATATTTGTGCCTGCTGGACAGAACATATTATTTTGCTCTAAGGTTTCCAGTTTAATTTTTTTTGAGCAATTGGGCAGAACCACTGCTGTAAGACAAACAGATGCTCTTCAGCTGTACTTTTCCATAAATGATTTTGTTCTGTGGGTTTTTTCTTCCCCTACCAGGCATATCAAGTTCAAAAGAAAATGTTACCTCTCACTAATGAGAAGATTAATCTCATTCACAAATGCAGCAGACTTTGTCAACTCTGTTGAAAGTTTGATGACCTTTAAGGGACAAAGTTTTAGTGTGCCCAAAATAAATAATTCATCCTTCACAGATTTGCCCTGTGTATCCATCTGCTTAAATCCGAAGCATGCTGATTAAAGCTTCTGAGTGGAATTATCTCCCTACTTCATTCAGATAAAAATCTCTATTTTCTCACTGCACTTCAAAGCGCAACTGCTCATTTAAGGATATCACCAGTCCGATGTACATGGAGTCCATTTTTGCTCTGACTTATGCTCTGCACAGCCTTCTTCAAAACCTCACAAAAAGGACTGAAGTCCTCTTCTCCATACAATTTCCTTTTCCAGTGTTGAAAGCTGAAATGTGGAACTAATCCTCCTGTAAAATCTTTGAAATCAGCATCTTCAAATACAGCCAGAAAATTCGTTTCTGTTCTCATGTACAGGGAGAAAAATGTCATGTAGGCAAGTGGCAAGATGTGATTTGCTTTGGTTACTGCAATTACTTGTCACTGCTGGGTTTCTTCCACCTCTGAGGGCTGCAGGCAGCAAATTGCCCAGAGAACCCATTGTCCCCGTCTCTCCCCTGTGCAATGCCCACTTGGCTGATTTCTTGCCCCACCTGTTGCCCTTTGGGCTTTCAGCCCCACTTCTGCACAGAAGGATGCCTGTAAGTAACATCAGCTTGGTGTGCAGCCAAAGGGCTGCTCATGGGGGCACACGCAGGGCAGACCACAGAATCACAGAACATGGAACTGAGAGAGGGACTCACAGGGAATATCCAAGTCCAGCTCCTAACCCTGCACAGAACCCACCAGGTGCTCGGTCCCTGCCCCAAAAAACGTGCAGCCATCGTGGCTCTCCTCCAGCCATCCGCTCCAGGGGGCAGGTTTGAAGCCTCCTGCAGTGCCCACACGCAGATAAATAAGCTGATTATAAAATATCCAAGCAGATGGTCTCTTTTGTTGCTACCTGTGAGAATAAGCACAGTCCTCCCATATCCCTGGGAGGAAGGAAACAGCTCCGTGGACATCATGCAGCTCTCAGTTTATTTAGGACAGTCTCTGAAAGAAATGCTGAATGAATATTGCAGCCATTTCAATGAATCCTTCCTGGCCCCACATGAAATTAGACAGAACTGGCACCATGTCACCTTGTTACTAGAGAGAACAAATATTCCCTCTGGCAAAAGTCCTCCTTCAGCCTTGAAAAAATGTTGAGATTTTTTTCATACAGAAATTGAAATCGGTCTTACACACTCTCTGGACTGAATGTTGCTTGTCATAAATGAAACAATGAAAGCAAAAGGGGAAATAACAAGGGATTGCTGGGTTTTAAAAGGTGATTTACAGAAGAAAGGAAATCCTAGAGATTAGGAAGTTGTTTAAATACCAGTGACAGTCAAATATGGAAACATTCCAAGTCAGAGATTAGAGAAAAAAAAGGAAAAGATAGGAATTGCAAAGAAAAAAGTCACAAGGAGGGGAAAGCATATTCAAAAAGAAAAGAGTATCCGTGGAAAGAAAAACAAAAAGCCTCTTAAATCCAGGGACAAGGCACCTGCTTTTCTGGCAGTTACCAGCCACAAGGAAGAGTCCACTTGCCAACCCAAATTTTTAACATCAATAAATCACCACGCGGGTAAAATAACAGGATGTTGGAAAGGGAACAATTGACACTAATTAGTGGATCAGATACCACTCCCACACCCTCGCTGCTCTCAGCGCTGAGTAAGAGCTTGGGGTTTGCTCCCACTCAGTGGAGATAACCCTCTTCCCATCCACATGAGCACGTTCCTTCACCTGGAGGTCGCAAGGTGAGGCTGGCTCCATGGTGAGGGAGGGGGATGAAGCTGGCCACGAGCCAGCATGATCCTCTGGGACCTTCCACCCCAGGTGCCAGCTGAGGAACCAGTAAAACCGTGAAAGTTGGGTGAGAAAAGTATCTTGAGATGCTGAAGCCAATCTCTTCTTCGCAATGAAAATGAAGTTTTAAATACTAGAGAAGGAATAATCACATCTGTTGAAAAAAGGAAGATCTGGTTGGTTGCATGAAGATCACTTCCATTAGCATGCCACATATGTTCATACTCCAAAATACTCAACAGCTCAACCTAGAGTGAGTATGAAACAGAAAAACAGCAGAGCATGAAAGGAAATATGGGATGGGGAATATAAATCATAAAATACATCACTTAAATTGAAAGCTGAATTTTGAGCCTCTGGAACAACACAAGGCCTGTGATGTATGTGGAGAATCAGTCTAATGTCTTTTGTTCAATTTAATAGGAGTGTTATAGCTGGAATCCCTCACATTGCACTGCATGTGTCAAGGTTGCCCTTGGTAGAAGCGATTGATGGCCAGTGATTTTGATTTTATCTTTTGCTATTGGGACTTCATGCTCTCATGAGCACTTCTGACCCGTTGTGTTTGCTTGGCAAAGCATGGACTGATCTGTGGGTAATATTAACGTGGAGGAACTGCCCAGAGGCTGTGGCTGTGTTAGGATTTCAGAAGGAGGGTAGGACACCACTTGCTTTTGCAATATTTGAGTATCTGAATCGTTTGCCAGCATTGAATTCATTTGTGAAAATCAAGGAGAATTAAACCATTACCTAATCACAGTTACATACTAATGTTGATGCAAATTTGGTAGGAGGTGCCTGGTGGGAATCATAACTGAAAATCTCTGGTTAAGTTGTCCTTCAAATAAGTGTGAAAAAAATGAAGTAGATCTCAAAGGTATGTTTAAGGGAATGGTATTTTTGGACATTTTCTCTGCCAGTCCATATTGGGTTGAACCAGGCAGACAGCCAAGAGGTTTTGCTTTTAGTGATAAGTAATGGTCCTGCTCTAGTGAGCTTGTGGCTTGATGTTTTAATTGATTGGTCATAAAGAAGCCGGGGAAAGGTATCAAGGGCCCTCCATCTCTTTGATCAGTGATCAGGATCCCCTCAATGTATCTCATTCATCCCTATCATCAAAGGCATGGTAGAGACCATATGAAAATTACAGCCCTGTTAATACATATTAAACAGTGTTTCTTTAACAGATGGGAAACCATAAACAGTTTCTCAAGATGCATAAACAAATTAAAGAGAACTTCCAGCTTTGACATCTTAATTGGCTGTGATGAATAATTTGGCATCACGACAACATCTCTGCCAAGATAAGGAGCCTGGGGATGAAATTGCTCTTTGAAAGAGTTATTCAGTAGCTTTCCTATCTGAGCACAGATTATCTGGTTTATGGAGGACAGTGGAAGGTCTTGCTGGGGAAGTTTATCTGACCTGGCTCTTGGGGCTTTATCCTGTCACCAAGATCATTACCATGATACCCTTCATGTGAATCAGATCTGCTGCTCTATTTTTCATAAAAAACCAATGCCTGACTCATATCCCACAAATAAGATTGGTACCACAGGGGAAGGGCTTAGTCAATTTTTGAAAGAAAAAACTATTATGGTTATGTTATTTTCTTTTATTATGGTTAGGCTATTTTCTGTAATAACAATTTACCAAATAAATGTTACTACCTGGGGGGAAAAAAGAAGAAAAAGACAGTTGTAGTTGCCTGCTGTTCACCAATAATTTATTAAAAACAGTGTCAAGAATAAATCCTTGAAAATAAAGCTTCATATATGTGCATTTTCAGTTGCAGACTGTAACTGAAATAAGCAGTGATTAATGGCAAATGAAGTCAGAATTAATTAGAGAATCCCTGGTCTGTGACAGCCACCCTGTTTTCTCTGGACATCCAATGGTTTGGGAAGATAATGGTTATTGGCTCACACAGTGGTGCAATAGACCCATAACCAGGTTTCTCCACTTTCTCCAGAGATGAACACTGTGTTGTAACAGTGCAGGGCATTGTAATATGGAGAAGCCCCAGGAATGTGGATGGGATGTTTTTCACAATGCAGTTTCCATCCTGCCGTCTCTTGGCTATTAATTGCAATTTTCAGTGCAAACAGAGATATATCCAGACCAAGGCTTGGCGCGGTTTGGCTGCTCAGCTCTTGTATCTCAGCAGATTGAAAATGCTCCGAGGCCCATCCAGCTCAGTGGGGCTGCAGCTGAAGGGAGCAGAGAAAGCAGAATCCTAGCAGAGGCCATGTAGACATCTGTGTGTGGAGATGTGGACTTGGCAGTGCTGGAGGGAACAGTTTGAACTGATGATCTTTGAGGTCTTTTCCAGCCGCAGTTAAGCACAGAAAATGCCAGGTGTGATCAGAGATCAGGCCCTGCCCATACCCGGCTCCTCCAGGTAACATTAAGTGTATAAAGTCCCTTCTGGGAAAGGGAAAGCAGCAAACCTGAAATAGTTGTGCAGCTCAGCTTTCAGGTGCTATTTCCCTGTGCATTCCTAATAATCTCTGAAGGTGCTGTCTTGGTAATAATCTAGCAATTAAAGGAAAATATTGGTATTTAATTAAACTTGTCAATCAACTAGGAATGAGTTTTCCTTATCCAGAGGAGCTGGATTTGATTTTGCCACTTAGAAGTGAATGTTAAAGACTTTTGTAGAATAAAACTTTAATTAGGAAAGGAGATTTGGATTAACATGTAAGGCAGAGAAAGAACGAAAGGTCCTCAAAAATCATCTGAGTATGATTCACAGGAAGAGAGGAACCTAAATATGGGAACAGATTTTTTTTTTTTTTTNTAAGTATTTTTTTTTTTTTTTTTTTTAATAAAAGAGCAGCTATATGGTGCTAGAGCTCATGGGTAGAAGAGGCACAGGAGGGATTTTGATGAGGCTAGGAAGTCTCTATTCAACCCACTTTCCTGCTCTTAATCTTTAGTCATTTCGGATATTCAAAGTCTGGTCAGAAAGTACACACATACATTGTGGGGCATTAGAAAATCTGCAGGATTTGAATGCCTGACTCTCATAAATTTAGATATCAGAGGAACAAATGTCTCTTCTGAGGGATTTGAAAAAGGTACATTTTTTTGTCACTTTCTTGTGGTGTTGGTAACATGGAGGATGCTGCCCTCGTGCATCTCATTCCTAAACCCACAGAGCCTCAGTCCTGCCTGGCATATGCACACCAGGATCTGCCCCAGGTACCAGTGACTGTACCCTGATGAATCCCAATGAGCTAAACTCAGTGCTCAGCCCTACAGTTTTTTTCAGACTTGTTCCCAAGAAATATTGAATTTCATGGCGTTGACTCCTGATCCTTGAATGGCTTCTTCATCCCCTCTCAAGTATGTCTCCAAAGGTTGGTGCCTCAGGGATTCATGGTAAAATCACTTTAATTTTTATTTTATCTTGGATACTTTTATTTTATTTTGGGTTTCATGAGAAACAGGAAAAAGTTGAAAATACACTCAGAGAAATCAGAATTCATGAAAGTCTGCTCTGCTCTGCACATTGAGTCACAGCAAGGCTGGATGCAGGGAGGTGTTGCCTGGAGGATAGCAGTGCTGCTTACTGTGTAAACTGGAAAACAGCTCTGCTGTCACTCCAAGATTCCTTCAACTGGGGGATGTTGAAATCCTTGTTCCGAATTCTTGGGTATTGCTACAATGTGCCCAAAAATACAGTTTTCCACTGAGCAAACTGGGAAATATCATCAGGCAAGATGAAATCTCATAAGAATGTACTGAATGGCCAATGTCAATGGAAATGTACTTCATACATTGCCAGAGATAGTTTCAGGCAGAAAAAAACCCCAAACCCCACCTCCCAAACAAATGAATTCCTGCCACTTGTAGTTCTTCAGTGCTTTCCTCTGAAAAAAAATGCAGGAATCAGACCCAAAAGATATAATTAATCCCACATTAGCAATATGGGAGGATGCTGGGGGAGTAGGCAGGGGTAGGTGTTCCACCAGCACACTGACCGGAGTGAAATTGGGCTGAAAGGTTTCTGCTATGTTAGGGACTTGCATTTAAACTTTCTTCTTGAAGTATTCTTCTGCTCAGTCATTGGTTTCTCCATTGAGTACATTACCACCCCCCAAACTCATGTTTTTTTCTAACTAGCCTGCCTGGGCATGTTTCTGGATATTTGTATTCTATCACCTGTGACCAGAATAAAATTTGCCTGTCAAAAAATGACAGGAAATATTCAGCTTTATAGTTGAGAAAAAAAAATTGTCACTTCTGTGATCTAACCTGAAAGAAAGGATTTTGCCCTGCAGAAATTTTGCTTAAAAGTCTGTCAAAAATATTTAATGGTAGTAGTGGAGACCTTATCCCAGGGCTGCCTCAGCCCTTACAGTAGGAGAAACAGGTTGCTCCTTGAATACCTCTGGACAGAGAGCTCTGGTTTGAGAAATGCAGGCTTTGGTTTTTTCTCATTTTAGTTGTGGTGCTCACAATTCACCTCTACTAGGAGTTGTTCAGTGCACCAAGATGCAGGAGAGCTCTGGGTTTGGATTTTTGAAGGTTCAGACAATTCCCTGTGGTTCATCAGCCAACAAAATGGGGATGGGGAGGAGCTCTCCCCAGCCACCGGGAACAGCAGCTCCTCTCTGATCTCAGCTGGAAAAGCAACACCCAACACTCCCTCTGTGGCCACTCATATGTTCAGCTTACAGAATCCAGAATCATAACGGCTGGAAAAGCCCTTGAAGGTCATCGAGTCTAACCGTTAACCCAACTCTACCAAGACCACCACTAAACCATGTCCCCAGGTGCCATACTTACATAGGTTTTGAACACTTCCAGGTAGAGTGATTCCACCACTTCCCTGATCAGCGCGTTCCAATGCTTGACTACCCTTTCCATGAAGAAATTTTCCCTAATATCCAATCTAAATATCCATTTTATCTTGTCCTCTCTCTCATTACATGGGGGAAGACCCCAATCCCCACCTGGCTACAACCTCCTCTCAGGGAGTCCTGGAGAGCAGGAAGGTCCCCCCTGAGCCTCCTTTTCTCCAGGCGGAGCCCCCCAGTTCCCTCAGCTGCTCCTCATCAGACTTGTGCTCCAGCCCCTTCCCATTGCCCTGCTCTGGACACGCTCCCGCTCCTATTGCTACGTGTTGTTTCTTCATATGCAAAGCCTGGAATTTAACCCCACAGCTTGGACAAGACAGCCATTAATCTGCAGGCATATATAGACTTCCCTTCTTGCCTCACATTTATTTTCCTTTGATGGTTGTTTTAGATGCATCTGTGTTTGCTTTAGGACTCAGACCAGAGCTATGTACTATTCCGCAGACACAGGGGCTTATCCTGAGGTCTTCCATGTGTTGTTTTCATTAGAATACTGGTTGCATCCTGGTTGCAGAAAAAAATATCAGTATTGGAAATACCATTTGGCCAACAGGATCATACATTTGTATTATACAACCCAGCAGTGGGGTTCCCTTTTTCTGGGAATTCTTTGTCCTGAAGAAGTAGTGCCAAGGCAGTGAGATTGATTTATGTCACCAATAGAAACCAAACACTCATCTCAACATTTCACAAACAGCAAGCAGCTCCAAGGGCCTTGGTATGGAGGTGACTAATGCTGCTGTCCCTGAGCCCCACAGCTCCCTCCCTCTGCAACCAGCCTCAGGGAACAAAGTCTGGACATGCCGTGCTGCCCTGCACGGGGGTAGGTGCCAGCTGGGCAGCTCATCCCACCTGCAATTCCTCTGTCTGAGTGTGCTGGTGAATGAAATGACCCAAGATATTTTTGGGAAGCAGAAGAACACAACTATTCAAAGGACTTAGGGTTTTTTAATAAAACAGTTTTTAATAGCCCTGCCTATAACCTGGGAAAGTAAACTGGGGGCACACACTCACCTTGCTCCTGCAGAGAGGTGTGTGGTCCTCAGACGTGGTGTTGCCTGCAGGTGACCACAGGCTCCCAGCGTAGTTAAACACTCAGTGCCCCACTCAGCCTTTCTTACATTTTCACATTAATCCGTTTTTCTTACTGCCAGGGTGAAGTACATTTTCCTCATCCTGATTTTCCTTATCCTGGCTGTGTCCACCCTCGGACTGATTTAATCCCCCCCTTAGTCCCTGTGTTCTTTATCTATATAGTGAGAATCATGCAAGGCTTTTAGTGCTATTGCCTCCTACCATCTGCCCCAATCCACATGCCTGGGGGAAACCCCCTGCAAGTCCAGTGTGCCCGGACATGCACTGCAGCAAACGGCTCTGCAGCACCAGCGAGGATCAGATCCAAGTGCCCATCCCGGTCCAGGGCTCCTTCCCAACGTGCTGCCTGTGAATCTATGCACCATGGACAGGCACTGAGCTCTGCCTAACTCGGGCCAGGTGTGGTGCCTGCATCCTGCACCTCTGAGAGCACCACATGTGTTCGTTGTATCCAATATAGTCACATCTTCACTCAAAATATCAGGGGTCAAAAGGTTTCAGGTGATCCCGGGGCAGCAGGAGGAGGCTGCCCACCCCGGGGTTTCCGCTCCCCCCGCGGAGCAGTGTCTGTTGCGCGGCCAGGTGTGAGCCCCGGGTCGCAGCTGGAGCGGGCGGGCAGGGCGCCCGGGTCCCGCACCGGCCGCATCCAAGCGCCTCTGCGGGGGCAGCGCATCCCTCCCGCGCCCGGCACCGCGCCTGCCCGCCCCGGCCACGGCCGAGGGCAGCCACCGGCCAGCTGCACACCTCGGGCATCAGGAAGCTGTTCTTGGGGTGGGAAACGTAAGGATTTATGTAACAGGTGTTGGCTGGGGAAGCATTATACAAGCAAAGCTTCAGAACACAGAGGAGCACCTTTCTCCTCTGTTGGTACTTATCTTTTGAGATCTGAAATTCCTGAAAGGTTTTCTGCTTGAGACACAAAATGGTAGAAGGACAGCACCTAAACTATCCTTTTGTTTGCCTTGTTTATGCTGTTGCAGGGGTCAAGGAAGTGTCATAACGTGATCTAATTCACTGGCCAGCGTGACTTGCACAGCTATAATAAATATCATATAATGCCAGAAGTGGATGTAAGCTATTAACCATGCTGAGGTAGGAAATCCAGGGATCAGGAGTTAAATGACTATATTAAACATTTTATTTGAGATTCAGATGTCTCATGGAAGAACACAGAGCCTTGAAATGAGATCCAGACCAAGGGATGGCTTGGCTGGGGCCAGGTTGGATGGAGCTCTGGGCAATCTGTTCTAGTGGGTGTCATCCCTGCCCGTGGCAGGGGGTTTGATCTTTAAGGTCCCTTTAAGCCAAACTGCTCTGTGATTCTGTGAGGACACCAGCTTGCACATCACTGGAACCACTCTGATTGCTCCAACAGGGAATGTGGCACTTACAGGTGTGGTTGCAGGAAAGGAAAGTAAGTGTTTCAAGAGATGCATATTCCGCATTTCTGATCAGAACAGAGTGAAAGCAACAGATTTCCTCTTGCACACCAGCCTGAAGAGAACTGTCTTTTGCAAAGTGCTCACCAAGAAGTCTGCAGAGAGAAATCCAGGTCAAGAGAAATTCCACAGAGGACAATCATGACCCAGTAAAGGCAAAGGGATAGTTAAAGGAAGGTGTGTTTTAGCAGTGTTCCCAAGTAGTGGGACTGACAACACAGCACACTCTTGTGCCGGAGGCTTTTCTTCCCTACTGAGGCAGCAAAAGAATAGTTTTAGCATATTCTGACATTAATTGAAAATGCATTAGTGGCTGAGAGCAAACATTAGCTCTTGGTCTTGAGAAATTTCCTTTGTCACAAGCATAATTGTAATAAAAACTGAAACACCAAAATAAATGTTAGAACATTTAAAAATCATAAAGCCTTCCCTGTTTCCACTTTTCTTCTGCAATAAATTAAAAGCATGAGAAATTTCCCCTGCAGACACAAACATTAGGAAATCATTCGACAAATGACTTTTTTCAAGCCTGGCATCTCTAGCCTGGGGAGAGCTTTGGAAAGGTCACAAGAATTTGTCCCATGAACGGCCTCTCTTCAAGCCTGGGGGGGGGTAAATCTGTGGATCTGGGGCGCTGTGGTGTTGGTCTGGCAAGGACAAGAGGGCAGATTGTGGGAATGCTGCCTGTTCTTTGCCAGGTGAGTTGTGCCACCTCCTCATCTTATCATATGCATAGACACCTTTGCTCCAGGAGGCACCTGAGCATGTGTTTAAGTCTTTTTCAAAGGAATGTAAGTCGTTTCTTAGAGATCTTCCCTGAACAGCAGCCAGCAGTGATGACATAAGTGGTTGTGCTGCCTTGGGCAGAGACAGGAGTACTCTGAGTGCCAGGATGCCTGGTACTGCCAGCCAGCCTGGGCCCACAGGCTCCTGTGCCCTGAGGATGGACAGACCCTGCCCAGCAGGTCAGGAGCAGGCAGCAGGTTTCACACACTGCCTTCTCCGCACACAACCCAGAGATCATAGCATCAGCCTTGGCATGTTCCCCTTCTCCGGGAAAAAAATGGGAAATGCAGGACCAACAACAACAAAGACATTGAAAGCTCACATTTGGCATTCTACCTGCAGGTCATGGCTCTCTTCTTCAGGTGCCTGAGTTTAAAAACCGCAGTGTCTCTGTGTGTACAGCAATTTCTCCTGACAATAGCATCCCATGTGTTTCAGTCTATGTGCTCTGTCTCAGAGGGACCTGTGCAGACCCTGCATCCTGATGCCTCTAAATTTTTTCTCTCTCACAATAAACATGGGGATGTGCAGACACATTTTTATCTTTACTTCTTGTGGGTGCGAAGCTAAAGACCCAAGAGTGCTGTGTTTCATGCAAGATCAAGTGTTGCAGTGTGAGAAACAAAATACCCAGCCCTAAGACACTGCTCATTGCACCCTTCTGGTGGCTGGCTATTTGTTATCGCTGCCGGACTTTTAAGTGCTGCTGTGTTTCTACTCTATTTAGGATTGCTGTCCCTCAGAGTCCTAAAGGCATGTGGAGTTCCCTCTGTCAAGTGAATTTTAACGGGGAAAGTATTAAGAAGAATTATTATGTGTATAGCCACCAGAAAGAATATTCTATGTCCAGAATGACAAAGAAGGGCCATTTCACAGGAATAATTACCAAACTTTGTATTATCCATAAACCCACACATTCTCCACAGGATGTGGGTGGAACTGTAATCCCCCAGAGGCTGACAAGCGTGGCCTTCCCATAGCCAGCAAACATGAGTGCGGGTTTCCTAGAAGTCATCTGTTTTGCCACCTAAGACTTTGTGTGAGCTACAAGAACTGTTGCAACAAGCTGTTTTCATCCCTGGGGACAATGCTTTGCTCATACTGTGTGGTCAGGGAGGGTGACCCCTGTCAGGCTGGGAGCCAGGGGATGGCTTCACAGCTCCCAGAGGTGGCCACCAAGCAAAGCAGCAAGGTGGAATATCTTCCCAGAACACTCACGTTTTGGGGTTCTTTCTCATATACCTGCCAGGCAGCAGCTGTAATTTCAGCATGTCATGCTGGGGTAACATATGGAACTCTCCTCCCCAGGAGATGAGGTCCAGGGTGATTCAGTCCAGGTGTGACGTGGACTTTGAAGACTCCTGACTGAGGAGCATGTCCCTTCTTGCCTAAACGGAAGAACAAAATGAAGCAAAACTAAAAGAAACACCAGTCCCCACTGCAGGAAGAAGGGAAGTGTCACAGATGCATGAGACATTGCAAAAAATGGATAAATAAATAAAAAGTCCAAAGATGCCTTTTATTTTATGGTGGAGCAAGGTAGAATCGAGTGTCTCTGTAACCAGAGTGAAAAGACATTTCAGCAAAAGCTAATTTTATAGCCACTCATGCTAAAGCAATGATTTAAGTTCAGTCAAGGTCTTCTGGCTCTCTAACAGTGCTGACTTCCACTCAGGGAGAACAAATACATTTTTGCTCATGTAACAATAAAAATATCTTGGTCTTTTCCTGAGCAACTTTGCTGCAAATTAGCCAGAGGGAGAGAGCTAAAGCTTGTGATAGAAATAACTCTCATCAGGAACAAGGGCTCAAGGGGCTTAGAAATGTGATTTTATTAACTTTCTGTCAGTTTTCAGTGCAGGATAAATGTCCACTTAAGAGCATTAGCAATGTATTCCCTCAGAAGAGACATTTGCAGGACCTTCCAAGCTGCTTGCTTTGAAAGGGGGAAGGAAGAAGCAGCTGGAAGGGCTGGAAGGATGGAAGTGGAGGCTACCTGCCCCAAACCTGTCCGAGGCTGCATTTCAGCTCCTTTGGCACCAAGTCTGCAGCCACCGATGCTCAGAGCAGGAAGGGGAGTGTTGCTCTGATTTTTTCAGCTTCTTCTGCCTCACAATTCATAGTTCTTAGGTTGTTTCTCACACACGGGTGTTATAAACAGAAGCAATGTTTTCATTAGTCTCGGTAGTTTACGTTCTTGTTCTCAGAGATATGGGCAGCTCATGGACAGTTGTCTTGACCAATGGGATGAGGAGAGGTGTCAGCCTTCTCCCCCAATCCCTGGCCTTTGTAGAAATACTATAAAAGTGGAGTCAGAGCTTTAATAAACTGTTCATGCCTTCTCTCCAAAGTGAGTGTGCGCACGCGTGTGTGTGTGTGTGGAACAACGAGAGGGGAGCAGCAGTCAGGGCAAGCAGGGGCTGTGAGAAGTCCCAGTGACAAACAGGTACTCAGCTGACAGTTCCAACTGAGCCTTGTTTGCACACGGGGGATGCATCACCTCACACAAACAGGAGTGCAGGCTTTGGCACAGCAAAGACAGAGGTCACTCCCACCTGCGGGAACAAGAGTCAGGTGTGATGAAAAAATGCTTTTAACAGGCTAAGCTTAACCTTGCTGAGTTAGAGCACGTGTCAAAGCTCTCTGAGAGCCTGAACACTGGTAAAGAGTCTGTTCATTTATTATGCACTTAATTGATTTGTTTCCTGGCTGAAGAAAGAACAAAATAGGACCTGAACCTCACCTGGGGCTTCTGGGTGCTGTGACTGATCGCAATATTCAGGATTGTCAGCTCATAAACTGTGACATTAGTCTGTAAAATTTACATTTAATTAAATTTAACTCTCCCCACCTTGACCAGCCAAAAAGACTGATGGATGCCCCAGGAGCAAGGGTGAAATGTTTCCTTACAGCATCTTTGGAAGCAGGACCTGGAAGAAAACGTTAATGTACCTGATGCCTCCTGTCCCACAGTCAGGAGATCTTCTCTTGGGACCGACTCCCTCTACTCTCAATAGCAGAGAGATGTTTTTCTAGACGTCTCTAGATGTCTAGAATTTCAGGCCATCTATTGTATTTCTAGATTCCCATGTAGGAAATCCATTGTTGTTAAGTTTCCAGAGTATCCAGCAGACAACAAGGAATATCTCTGGTTCCCAATGCCAGAGCACAGAAATATGGGAGGGTGCCCTGCCAAGCCATGGAATCTGTTAAGACCCCCAAAAAGATTTCAAAATATAGTAGAAGTGAATGTCCATGAGCTCACTGTGGTGGGAGCACCAGGGTTCTGGTGAAAGCATAATCCATGACACAGGGATCATTGAGGCGAGGGAGAGCTGAACCCCCCAAATTCCCTTCTCCCCAGTAAAATACCATTTTTGAAATACTCTTCTGACATTCAAACACCTTCATCTGTTTGTTTTTAACAGCTAACATTTTCTGAACTTAAATGTCATCTCAGCTGTATTCCCAGAGTTTAATCATTCTGGTCCTATAACCATTCTTTTATGCTTATAGCATATATTTTGAATTAGCTAAATTAGATTTCACTCTGTTGTCAGTGACTATCAGTTGTGATGCTTTTGACTTTCAGTTGCAAAATGTGTGGGGGTTCAAGAGGCAGCAGAGTAAGCAGATATTCAAAGCATGAATTAGACTTTTAATAGACATAAAAGCTAGGAAGATGGAAGTCATAAATTACTTTAGATATGTGGCCATAATTATTACATGCATTTGATTTCTGTATACATATACAGGGATTTTTAGGAGGCTGGTTGCTATGGTAACTCCTTTACTGCATGGTCCATATGTTGCTTCTGAAATTCTTTTTCCTCGGTGGAAAATTACACCCATGGACATAGATGGCATTTGTAAATGTCCTAAAAAAGTGGTAATTTTCCTTTTCTTCCTAAATGTCATCGACTGTGTAATGGAAGTCTTTGAAGTTCAGTTCTCCTCGTTGTCAGTTCACCAAGCAAGAGACGTGAACTGCATCCAAACCTTCCCTCTCTACCTCCAAACTTTGTGTTGCCTTGCTGGAAGACTGACTGATAGCAAACACCCTGACTTTTCATGGGTGAGTGTAAGCTAGTCCTGTGGATACGCATGGTTTTGGACTGGAGCCCCCCTGCTCTGAGCCAGGCTGGGAGAGCTGGGGGTGTTCACCTGGAGAAGAGAAGGCTCCAGGCAGATCTGAGAACCCCATTCAGTGCCTGCAGGGGCTCCGGAGAGCTGGAGAGGGGCTTTGGACAAGGGCCTGGAGTGAGAGTACAAGGGGGAATGGCTTCAAACAGAGAGCAGGCAGGGTTAGATGGGATATTAGGAAGAATTTCTTCCATGTGAGAGTGGTGTGGCACTGGGATGGGGCTGTCCAGAGAAGCTGTGGCTGTCCCATCCCTGCAAGTATTCCAGGCCAGGCTGGATGAGTCTCTGGGATAGTGGGAGGTGTCCCTGCCCATGGTGGGGAGGCTGGAACAAGATGATTTTTAAGGTGCCTTTCTACCCAAACCATTCTGTGATTCTATGCAAGGAAATCAGTATTTCTGGCTGCAGAATGAAAACTGGTTCTAAAAATTCTTGTAGAGCAGAATTGTTGTCTTCCATGTGGCTCAGGATGTCACTGTTGTAAAAAGCCAAAGAGCTGGAGATCAGAATCAGCTCAGCTCCAGGTGTGTGCACAGCTGGGAACACCAAGTGCCTTTGGAAGCTGCACTGTGCTCTGCTCTCAGGGTGGACAGAGCAGCAAATTAGAGCCATCCATAGGCACACCAGCACATTTGGGTGTGTTTCTTGTTGGCTCTGCACCTTCAAACAGTTCTTCTAAGGTTGTAGCACCTCTCTATTCATCTACTGGGGTTAGGGAAAAAAAAACCCAAATCCAAATCCCTGCACTATTGCAATCAATTGCTTTGCCTTACCTGGTTTTGAAGTTTAAATCAAGGGATTAAGAATCCACAATAGAAAAGTCCGGCACTGAGGATGAAGGAGCAATTCCCTGAGCCAAGAGCCAGACTGGCTTGTCTAATGTGCCCACACTCAGGCTGTGCCTCAGCATTTCATTGCTGCCATCAGCCATGAAAACAAGTACGTCAGTAAAACATGGATTTCAGTGAGATTGGATTAGGGGTGGATTTTACTTTGTGTATTTGAAGTTTACCAACAACCCAGAGACATTTAAATTTTTAACCTTATTTTTCCAGCAGATCTGATTAATGACTGTGGCTTGGGAGCCACCACCTTTATACACCTAAAGAGTCTGTGAATGTTGGCTTTGCAGAAACCTTTCTCAGTGCCTTACACAGCTGCACTTCTGTTTTACATTGGAAAGGTTTGACACCTCAGCAGGACAAAGTTATAGGTTTTATCCCTAAAACTTCCCAAATGCAGTTTCCATCATTAACACAATTGTGACAGCTATAGTTTGTTTATATTGCTTCACCTGGGGCACATAAACTTAAAGGACTGAAAATACCTCCATGCAATAAAAGAATTTTATATAATTGCTACCTCTTGCTGTAAGGGACAGCTGGCCTTTGAAAGTTGGGAACTCATTTACATCATTGAAGTAAAATGTAAGCCTGGGGTTGAAATGACTGTAATTTATGTTTCTGAAGCTCAAAACAAAAATATCGCTGTCCAAAGGGCAAATACCTTTCCAAACAAACTAATACTCATAATTCATCTTGGAGAGTGTCTATGTCTACAATCTCCTTCTAGAAGGCTTTCAAGGCAGTTGCTGTTTTCTTTTGATATTTATTCTCTATTACCTCTGCTTTGCTATCCCCAATGTAAAAATGTCTCTTGACACTTTCCTAATGCAGCTGTTTTTAATGTCTTGTAATGGGCTGTGCAAGGCTGTGCCACATCCCTGTACAGTCACCAGGGACACATCCCAAAGTTGTCACGGGGGGCTCTGACCAGTGCAGCCCAAGGTAGGTGTGGAAAAGGCTGGGTCACCAAAGCCTCNAATACTGAAAATTTCTCTGGCATGGGGTGACACCAAAAATGTTTGTTCTAGTCCTTGGATGAAAGCACCCACCCATGGTCCCTGCTATTATGATTTACGAATTCACCAACATTTATTATGGCATTGCAAAACAACAGTGACAAGAAGAAATTCAACCACAGCTCCCTCACAGCAAATTCCAGGCCCAGAGCTCCTCTACAATCTTGCAAGCCCATCATCAAGGGGGAGCCTGCATCCATTTAGATGGTTTATTTCCAAATCCCATTTGGGGTATGATCATGCTCTGTCTTGGCTCCATCCCATATTTGTCATTTGCTTTTAATATATGTTCAGATATACCCATGACTTAAAAACGATTACTCTCATTTTCATACTTCTAAAGAGTTTGGTTGGGCTGCCCAGTATAGTTCAGCAGAGAAGAGCCATTGGCAGATTTTGTCAGTCTTGGGTTGCATAAGTGTGAACACTGAAATCAGGTTTCTAGGGCAAGAAGACCATGACAGGTGAATCCAAATTTCACCTGAGCATTGTGTGGGTGATCTTGATTCCTTCTTTAAAAACACCTTTTTTGTCAAAAGTGAGCACAACTGCAGGCAAAGTCTATCCAGTTGAAATGAGGCTGAATATTCAGGTCCTGCTCTACCAGCCCTCATCACATGAGGAATGTGACCATGAACCTGCTGAGATGGAGAGAACACAGCCAGTGGTGTGCAGCTGCTCCACATCAGCTCCTTTACACCTCCTGTGGGCTGCGACCATGGTGAGGCTGCAACTGGGAGCATCCTCCTTGCACATCCCTGGAGCTTTATTTAATGTGCTACTCTGGTGTTTGGGAATGCTGTGGCTCACTGGGACCCCCTGTTAGGTGCTGTGGGACAAAATTCCCCTTTTCCATGGAGGTTTTCCCCTGGCATGGGGAGATGTGGGTGCATACACACAGGTGAGGCAGGTGGGATCCTGGCCATGACACAGGCAGGCTGACCCTTGAGGACGGATTATTTTCCCTTCAGAATCAGTAGAACCACTGAGGCAGGAATTTGGGAAAAGCACTAAAGTAGCTTTAGAAAATGTGCTCAAACCCAGCTCCCAAGTGAGAAGGGGAGCCTGAATGCAAGCCCAGTCCTTCCCTCCAGCACAAGTGCAGCCCCTGGGATGCACCATCATGTCCCTGGAATGTGTTTCCTGGACATGCTGCATCCATCTCCCTCAGCTCGCTGTCCTGGTGCTGCAGGGACCATCCTCCCTCGCTCTGCTGGCTGAGCCTGCTCTGAAGGGATGCCTTGTGCTGGGCATGGGGGAATTGCAGAAGGACCAGGACCTGTTTTTCGGAGGAGCACAGCTGCCTGCAG
Source organism: Donacobius atricapilla (assembly GCA_013397315.1). Lineage (NCBI taxonomy): Eukaryota > Metazoa > Chordata > Aves > Passeriformes > Mimidae > Donacobius > Donacobius atricapilla. The sequence goes on from WBMY01013876.1 coordinate 2,119,880, forward strand.
CTGCTGCTGTGGTAAATAGTGAGTACGGAAGGGCCAGCGGAGTCAAAACCCTCCAGCCTGACTGGTCTGAGGCTTCCCCAAGGGCAGGAGTGGACCCAGTTCCCAGCTGCACCACCCGAACTTTGCCAGAGGCAAAGGAGTGAAGCTTGAGTGAACCTGGCTTGCTGCTGCACCCATGGATTGTTGCCTGAGAGGAAACAGTCCCAGATGGCAAATCACAGAATCCNTCATCTTGGAGAGTGTCTATGTCTACAATCTCCTTCTAGAAGGCTTTCAAGGCAGTTGCTGTTTTCTTTTGATATTTATTCTCTATTACCTCTGCTTTGCTATCCCCAATGTAAAAATGTCTCTTGACACTTTCCTAATGCAGCTGTTTTTAATGTCTTGTAATGGGCTGTGCAAGGCTGTGCCACATCCCTGTACAGTCACCAGAGACACATCCCAAAGTTGTCACGGGGGGCTCTGACCAGTGCAGCCCAAGGTAGGTGTGGGAAAGGCTGGGTCAACAAAGCCTCTTGAAAGCACTGAAAATTACTTATTTCATATGGCTGGACAAAAACAGTGCCCTGTGAGCAGAATAGTTATAAATGACCCTGCAGTTCATGTGCTGAGTATTTTCTTGTCACTGTCTCTCAACATGTGTCTGAACATCATTTATATGTTTTGGGTTTAGGGCCCCATTCCAAGCAGCTGTTGCTTGTTCAGCTTTTTCATTCCTTCCCCCCC
>WBMY01013876.1:2120754-2228260 GCA_013397315.1 Donacobius atricapilla
CAGCTGCTCCACATCAGCTCCTTTACACCTCCTGTGGGCTGCGACCATGGTGAGGCTGCACCTGGGAGCATCCTCCTTGCACATCCCTGGAGTTTTATTTAATGTGCTACTCTGGTGTTTGGGAATGCTGTGGCTCACTGGGACCCCCTGTTAGGTGCTGTGGGACAAAATTCCCCTTTTCCATGGATGTTTTCCCCTGGCATGGGGAGATGTGGGTGCACACACACAGGTGAGGCAGGTGGGATCCTGGCCATGACACAGGCACTCAGCAGTTTGCAGGCTGACCCTTGAGGACAGATTATTTTCCCTTCAGAATCAGTAGAACCACTGAGGCAGGAATTTGGGAAAAGCACTAAAGTAGCTTTAGAAAATGTGCTCAAACCCAGCTCCCAAGTGAGAAGGGGAGCCTGAATGCAAGCCCAGTCCTTCCCTCCAGCACAAGTGCAGCCCCTGGGATGCACCATCATGTCCCTGGAATGTGTTTCCTGGACATGCTGCATCCATCTCCCTCAGCTCGCTGTCCTGGTGCTGCAGGGACCATCCTCCCTCGCTCTGCTGGCTGAGCCTGCTCTGAAGGGATGCCTTGTGCTGGGCATGGGGGAATTGCAGAAGGACCAGGACCTGTTTTTCGGAGGAGCACAGCTGCCTGCAGCTGCTGCTGTGGTAAATAGTGAGTACGGAAGGGCCAGCGGAGTCAAAACCCTCCAGCCTGACTGGTCTGAGGCTTCCCCAAGGGCAGGAGTGGACCCAGTTCCCAGCTGCACCACCCGAACTTTGCCAGAGGCAAAGGAGTGAAGCTTGAGTGAACCTGGCTTGCTGCTGCACCCATGGATTGTTGCCTGAGAGGAAACAGTCCCAGATGGCAAATCACAGAATCCCACAAGGTTTGGGTTGGAAGGTTTAAAGCTCACCTTGTTCTAGCCCCCTGCAGTGGGCATGGACATCTTCCACTGGGCTAGCTTTCTCAGTGAAGAATATATTCCCAAAATAAATTGAATAGTGGACAGAGCTATCAAGTATGAACCACTGGTCACTGCCATGAGGTAGTGCATGGAGGTGGTGATGGAGCTGGCAACCCAAAGAGCAATTTCCTTTCTTACTCTCCTTTGGACTGGATGCCACAGGATGCAGTGGAAGTTTAGTGCTTCTAAGAGGACACTATAATGAGGAGGTTTGCTACCAAGCAGGAGCTTGTCCCTTCCCAGGAACTAACTGATGGAGGTGATTGCCATGATCAGGGACTGCTATTCAGGTCTGGACAGTTTTTTCCAGTCCTCCCTCTGTTTTGCTGGTACCTTTTCTTCTCTACCTGCTCAGAAATAGCTGCAGATGCTGAGAATTTAAAGCATAGCCCTTTACATCTAATGTAGTTGAAATGTCTATAAACACCTTGAGTCTCCTTAGAGAACTCTGTGCCTGCCAAACTCCGCAGCTTAGTAGGATGTCTCATTATTCGTGGTGCTTCCCCCTCCTGCAGTCCATGATTATGTGAGAGCTGCAGGAAAAGTACCTTTAAAGACTTCAGTACATCCTCAATGCCTGAACTGAAAAAGTAGTCAAGGAAACTAACTTAATTAAAAAGTTGAAAACTTTTAATATTATTTAAGATGACCTCAAGACTTGGAGCTTGTCTGCAGCTTTTTTTCCAGCATTGGCAGGTAACAATATTGAAATATTATCAGAATATTTTTCCTTATTTCTTTGTATTAATAACCCAAGAGCACAGATTGCTCAGATTAAATCTGTTGAACACCAGATTCTGTTTCATGGATGAAATAAATCTGACTAGAAAACAGAAAAAACCCAGTAAAACCAGTGGCATGATTTACCTGATGGAAATAGGTTGCTTATGGAAGTCAAAATTTGGTTTTGAGTAGAGATATGTATTGCACAGCCGACCAGGGATCAACTAAAATGGCTCCAGGCTATTAATCAGCAGTTATCTTCCCTGCATGTGTGTATGTTGGGAGGATTACAAGATAATTGATCTAGAAGAGCTCCAAGGATATACAAGAGGTAATATTTTCTTGGACAATGCTTAAAACAGAAATTTCATTTTCTCTTCCTTTTCAGGTCTTGGCCTCCCACAGTATGGTCTGGGGGCTGCCGAGCTGCAGAGCATCATCCAGCACAGGAATGTCCTCCTAGCGGGTAGGTGCTGCACCCAGGTATATCTACATAAGGTTTGCCATTAGGATCAGGAATTGGAAGCAAATCTCCTGGGCAGTTTGGTTTGTGCCGTGGTTGGAGCTGCAGCACATGAACTGGGTAGGTACTAAAACCCCTCAGCACTGGGACCAATCCTCTGAAACACCCAGCACGGGCACTGGGGAGAGCAGCCTGCTGCAACCAGCAACCCCCCTCTGCCCACAAACGTGTCAGGCAGCACAACCATCCCCCAGCTCGTGAGTGAGGGTATTGCTGTCAGCACCAAACGAGATTTTAGGGGCTTTCCACCATTTATCTTCTCACTGCCTCTCTCCTCCCCACAGGTGTGCACTTGAGACAGACACTTTTCTCCAGGGGAAGAACCTGTTTTCCTGGTGGACAGGAATGGTGACCCGCTCGCCTTCTGCTCCAAGCATCCATCAAACCAGCCTCTGTGTCCCCCGGAGTCTTAATTTTCCTCTTGACAGCAAAGACAAATGACTCCCCCAGGGCTATTTGCTCATGTCTACTCAAGGTTTCTGTGACATTTCTTGAAGATGACCTGTTTTTTAAACACACAATGAGTTTTCTTTCCACTTCCACCTACCATTGTGAAGGTAGAGATAGATTTGCTTTAAGAAAACATAATGGTGTCAATCTCTGACACATCCTCCCTTTCTGCTTTAGGCTGCTTCTGCTTCCCAGTTGTTGCAGCTGTATTTTTTTCCCGTATTTGGGGTTGTCCTGCACAGATAAAACAATATTTCATTGAGTTGCACTAACCAAAAGGGAATACATATTAATTTTTTTTTTCAATCCAAGTTTTTCCAAACTCACCCTGAAATCTGCCTTTTGGGTCCCCCAACACCATACCCCCAGCTCCTAGATGGTGGGGGAGTATTCCTGTGGGGAATAGTCTCCTGTCTCTAGGATTATCCCACTCTCTCTGGCCTCTTCTGAGTACACAACACGAGAACCTGGGAGCTGTTGTTCGAGTCATCAAACCAAAGGAAAGGGGTATTTTGTGTTTTTTAGGACAATGGTTCAACTGGCGTGTTCCAGGTGATACAAGCAAATATTACACCAGGAATATCTGCTGTTAAGACAGCACATAGGAATCACCAACTTTGTCAAAAGACAGTTGGATGGTTAATCTCCCTCATATGTATCACTTTTAGGCTTTTAAGAGATTTTAAGGCTTTGTTTTTTGGTTCCTTTTTTATCAGATATTTCTGGAAATGACAGCCATATTTGTAAATGTCTCAAAGACAATTTCTCTCCCAGTAATGTCCCCTGGGACCAGAGTAAAGCAATGGCCACCCACCTGCCAGCCCCTCACCTGCTCTCAGGTAGTTTGTTCTCTGCAAAGCTGGGCCTTGAACACAACTCTCCTTCTCTCCAGACACATGGAGGGAACCTGACCTCTGCATGCCACCCGGGGGAGGCAGGCAGGCAACACAAGGAATCAGGAGCTGGTTTTGTCATTGATATTTTCGTGATGAGGCATGCAGAGAAATAGGGGAAAAGCACCTTCAATTCCCCCGTTTTCTCATTTTGGAGAGCTTGTCTTTACAATACAGCTCTTTAATGTCATTCTTGGTAAAAATGTCCTTCCCTTAATTTTCATCTTCCCAGAGAACTTGCCCTGCAGTATCATACACAGGGCAGCCAGGTCTTGCACTGGAAATACCCAGATCTGCAAGGAACACTGCCAGCCCTGGCTATACTCAAACCCCATAAAAAATGAAGGGACACTCTGGCCAGATCCATCTGGATGTTGAAAGAGAGAGGAATGTGATTGCCACTTTCCAGTTTCCCTTGGCACAAGGATTTTCCATCCAGCACATCCTGAGGATGGGAAATGGTGCCGGACCACCTGCGTGCTGGCTGTGCTCAGCGGCCGGCACACCCCTCCAAGCATCAGCGTTTCCAAACACAGCCCTGGGGTTACACAAAGTCTTTCTGGTCCCACCTCAGTGACCCCACAGCTACAAACGCTGCCACGGGGCCTTCCTTGCATTGGAAGGAGCTCCTTGTTCCCATAAATCATAGAATCATAGAATAGTTTGGGTTGGAAGAGACCTTCAGAGGTCATCTCAGCCAACCCCCAAATGGAAACATTGCAATTTGGGCACTCCACAGTGCAAACTCTCCTTGGCTGTTGAATGCAATAATCACACTCTGGATAGCTCTGAGTTATTGTACAAAGGGAAAAGGCCTCTCTAAAACCCCCTACTTCGTTCTTTTACCATTTGTGTATGTGGCTGCTTAATATATACTGAATAATTTAAACAATCCACATGCCATAACATGCCCCCAAATGTTTAGTTGAGTGTTCCCAAATTTGTTTTGCATGTTTATCCTTCCATTCGTTAGGAAGGTAAATGTTCTTTGACTTCACCCTGTGCCTTTCAGCATTATTTTATGGAAATTCCGATTTCCTGCACTGAAAGAAACCCTGATGATAATGAGAGGCTTGAAGCGTTTCAAACAAAGAAAAAGCAGATTGAGTCAATTCTTCATTTTGTTCTTAATCAAAACTAGTTGTGTGCATTTGCATCGACAACGAGCTCAGCACACAATGCTCCATATGGGCTTGGCTGCTGGCATTCAGTGAATGGCAGGAGCCGCTGAAAAAGCTCCCTGGTTTTCAAAGATTCAGAGATGACCTTGCAAAAGTGTCATTTGTCACTGCCTTCCTTGTCCAGAATCACTAGGAAAATCCCTGGAAACAGGCTATGGAATTGCAGAGGCCAGTTCTCACAGGCCAAAGCAGCACAGCAGCACTTGTCTACAGGGAAACAGTGGGAAATGAGAAACTGGAAGCTTTTAATGGAGCCCCAAAATACTGCTTTTCTTGATTCTTTATCTGGATATTGGTCTTCTGCTTCATATGTTACTCATTTTTCAGTATTATACCAAGTCTACCATAAATATGAATACAAACAAGCTATGGTCCATTAATCCAGACACCTATTTGCAATTCCAAAGTGTCTAAAACACTTGGAAACAACCCACAAACTTTTACTGTTCCCCAGTTCAGACCTGATCTCACAGAACCCCCTTCATGCTAATTCCAGTCCAGTTACACCCAGGAGGTATCCACAAACGTGCCATTTTAGGACCAGGTCCTCATTTTTGAGCCCATTAACAGCCCCCAGCAGGGCTGTGGTGCACAGACTTTGAAAGTCAGTTCTGCAGAGCATGAACAATTAGAAGAGAGAGGGATGGCGAGTCACACAGGCAACCCTGGTTGTGCTGTCCTGAGTGGCCGGACAAGTTCTGCTCAGGAAGGATTTATTTCAACTCATTTTGGTCTGTGGCTGTGAGAGGCCTGCAAAACCTTTCACCTTCTTTCCCTGGAGTCATGTATATTTTACGAGAAATTTAAGAATTACCTCTTATTAAAATGGGGATAGTGTAATTACCAATAAAAAGCAGATGTTATGGCATGACTAATGCTTGAAAATGTGTATGTAGCAAGTACAACATACGAGCACATCCAGACTTTTCACTGAGATAATAAAAATTGTCTTTGTTGAAACAAACTGGCCAAGTCACATAGGTCTGAAGTCACAGGAAAATCATTGCAGAAAACACTGAAAGGCTCCACAAAAGAGCAGCTTTGCTCACACTGATCTCAGCAGCAAAATGTAACAGCAGGAGCTGAGACAGAGAACTCCCACCACTGTTCACCCTGCCCATGTCAGGAGGTGTTTGGAAAGGTGTCCTGTTAAAGCACCAAAACTCCCCGTGCTGAGAACATCCTTCTCCTCCATGCTGTAATGAGCCGTAATTAGTGAGCTCCCTGACACCTCCAGCACCTCTCAAGGGTCCCCAACCCACCTGCAACAGTCAAGATCATTCCTTTGGATCACTCCCAAGTATTTTGGCAAGGTGTATCAGGAGCAATCCGCCTAGGCTGACTTTTGAAACAGGAATGTGCAAATAGCATGTAAATGGAGTTGTTCAACAAATCTGTTCAGGCAGTCCCAGCGTTCAGAAATTCCTGCTGAGCTCAAAACTTCCTCTCCCTTCCTTTCCTGAAAATTGCATTTTTTGCTCTCTACAGATACCTGAAGGGAGGCAGTGGCAAAGTGAGTCTTGCCTCTTCTCCTGGGGAACTAGAGAAGACAAGGGGAAATGGCTTCCAGTTGCACCAGAGGAGGTTCACACTGAACATCATGAAAAATTTGTACACTGAAAGAGAGGTTAAACATTGGAAGTGGCTGCCCAGGGAAATGGAGGAGTCATCATCCCTGGAAGTGTTAAAAAATAAGTAAACATTACACTCACAGTATGGTTTTGTGGTTATTCAGTCAAAGCTTGGACTTTTTGATCTTGAAGGTCTTTTCTAGTCTTAATGATCCGATAATTCTATTGCTTTTTGCCATAAAAGAATCTTTAACGATGCACTAATTTTGCAAAAGGGCCTTTGCAGCTCAGGATGTGTGTGGATGTCAGCCTATGGGTATAAACCTGGGGGCACAGGAAGGTCTGTGCCTTGGCCAGGGGAGGCTGCAAGGGCAGTGGGAGCTGGAGCTGGGAGCTCAGGACCCAGGGTTGCAGGAGGGCCTGGAACACCACAGCAGCCCTGGGCTGGTGCTCACCCCTGACCACTCATCTCCAAATCCCAAGTCTGAGTCTTCGAGTTGTTCTCTATCCCAAGGCCCGTGCCTTGCCCAAAGCCAAGTGGTTCAGGGTACACTGGAGGCAGGAGAGACCTCCCCACATTCTCCCTAAGTCCCTCCCGTATTCAGTCATTTTTCCCTCTGCATGCAAATTCCATATTTCAATTTGAAGGGAAAAAAACACATCCAAATCCTCAGACTGTTCCTGGCCCTGCCAGGGTGTTAACTCACTGGAGGAACCTCCAGCACCGTGCTGGGGTGTGCTGCAGGCTGGAGGGGTTTGTTCCTGTTGGTTTGCATCAGCATTAGCTCTGTCACTCTGTGAAATGAAACTAAGACGTGCATAAGCAGCCTTGACAGCAATTAGTTCTGGCAGAACCTTTGTGGTAATGAATTTCAATGATGGTGGGGTTTTGGGTGCCTGAACACTTCATTAGCTGCCAGTATATCTGACTGTTGCAGCTGAGAAATCACATTATAATAAACCACTTTTTACTGCAGGCAGAAACCAGGATAATATATGGGATGAATAATAATAGCCCATTCAAAATTGTTCCTGTGCTATAGAGCTTTGGAATTTCAGTAAATAGATCAAATACTATGCAGAAATGAATCTTATTCAGAATTTCTCCACTACTCAGCTATTTATGAGCATTTTTAATGTATTGGCAGAGAAGTTGCTCCACTCTGTTACACTGGCCAGCTAAACTCTGAAATATGTACATGTTGATGCAGTAATAAGAAAAATCATCTCTAATGTAGCAAAATGCATTTTAAGTTTAAATGGAGACAAATACATGATAACTATTTCAGTGTGAAATATCATTAAGTCTGTCTCTTTCTTTTTATTTACAGCATAAATTCCTTTTTGAAAGTATGGAAATACATGACTTAGAAATACCTTAAAAGGCACAATTGAGGCATTCTCATGCTTTCTCCTATGTTTATAAACCAGAAATGCATTATTATAAGGGCAGATACTGGGAGAGCATATTTGTGCACTGGCCAATAGTGATAGGACAAGTGGGAAAGGTTTTTAATTAGAAAAAGAGAGATTTAGGTTAGAAGTTAGGAAGAAGTTATTTACTCAGAGGGTGGTGAGGCCCTGGCACAGGTTGCCTCCGAGAAGCTATGGCTGCCCCACCTCTAGAAGCGTTCATGGTCAGTTTGAATGGGGCTTGGAGCAACCTGGTCTGGTGGAGGGCATCCCTGCCCATGGCAGGGGGTCAGAACGAGATAAGTTTTAAGGTTCTTTCCAACCAAAACCACTCTGTGATTCTGTGATTCTGTTGCAATAAAATGGAACGTTATTTCTCACTGTACTTGCAATAATTACCATAAAAGAGAAAAAAAAAGCATTAATCAGAAGCTATTTCTATTACAATTTATCCTTTTGAATGTGTCACTTTGGCTGCCAGTCACATTGTTGGAAGTCCATCAAACACTCTACACCAGTGCAGAAGGAGGTGATGTCTGGTTTATCAGGGCTTGTCTCAGCAGCTCATTACCACACTGGCAGAGATAAAAGCAACTGATGGTTCTTTAGAAAGTAGCCAGGCCATCTGCAAGCATCCCAGTAAAGCCAGGATGCCCACAAGACTGTACTGGGGAGGAGGAAAGGGACAGCTCTGCCAGCAGGGAGCTGGCGTGGGTGGGGTGTTCTCCCTCTGTGACGCTCCTCTGGAACCCCATCACCATGGCAGCCAGAGATGCCAGATGATGATTCTCTCCCTGCTGGGTTTCCCCTTCCTGGATTCTCCTTGAGTACGTGTAACTATAAAAATATCCTTTGTCTCATCCTGGTGAACAGGTGGTTGGCAGTTACGTTACTCAATGGGTAGGTTCACTCCCATTCCAAGGAGATATTTGTAAGGTATCCTTAAAGTGCAAAAAGCCTTGGAGACAGGGCTTTAGGTAAGAAAAAAGCAGGAGAAAGTCAGTGTGGATGGGGAAATAACAGCACAAGAGTAGCAAATAGCCAAGAAGCAGACAAATTTTCTAGTGCAAAAATATTTGTGTGTGTTTACTGTTTTTCTCCAATAAAATAGTACCATATATAGCAATGAGCTGCTAAATTACCTTTTGAAATAAAGACAGAGATAGAAGAGTAATTGATTCGAAACTTCAAACTCTTTTAAAGACCTGAATTGCATATGCCCATTTTGGTTGTACAGAAAACTCAAAATGAATACATCTGGAGGAGAGGAGGATTCTACAATATTTTTTTCATGCTCTACTCAAATTTCAATGTTCTTCCATTTCCAGAATGCTCAGTATCACTGCTGATCTACAAAGATTTTCAGGAGACCGTAAATCACCCTAAATAGCCCAAGGCTGTGGGAGTTCTTTTCTTTGGCTTGGAATCTTCCAAGGCAACTCATGAAATCTGATGTAAGTTTAACCTCAAACAAGGTAAAAACACTCTCTCTGCCATAGTTTCATACAGTGCCGAACAGTAGTCTGTGAAAAATCAGGTTGTGAGACTGGGGGTTGTTTTTTGTGCTCTTTATTACTGTTCTTAATCAACAAGGAGAAAAAAACAAATCACATATTTTTCCTGTGTGAACTACTAAAGACTGCTTGAGACTTGGTATTTAAATTTAATTGAAAACCTCACATGAGAAAAGACTCAAGAAGGAAGAACTGAAAGACAATGTGAATTCCTTAGGATCCTCAGTCTTTAACTGGCCTGACTGTCTCTCAGCAGTGGCAGAGGTGCCATGGCCTGGATGTACAGCAGGGCAGATCAGCACTGGGGACTGACTTTGCTTGTGGCCCTTGCCCATTGATGCCATCATTTTATCATGTTCAATCAAATATAAATTTATTTCAGGATGTGGAGACGGAACAACACCACAGCCCCATCATCCTGCCCAGGAGGCTTGGAAAACATCCTGCTGACCAGAGACAGCCCTGAAGGCTGGAATCCCAACCTCCTGCTTTGCAATGAGCAGCCTGGCCCAGATTCCCAGGTGTTGGACCTTGAGTACCTGCCCTACTACAGAACAACCCACATCTGTGTCTGCCCAGCATCTCACGTCTGCACAGAAGGAGAAAAAATCTCCAATGAAGGCAAGGCTAACACTAAGCAGGATGAGAAAGTGAGTTATTCAGCCACTGCACAGGAGATTTTCCACACTGAAGGACATCTGAAGAGCTTCTTGGCCAATCACTCACATACAGATTACATATGTGGTTAAATTGAGTTAAATACCTGCAAATTAGGTTCAAGTGAACTCACCTTTAATGTTTCTAAAAGGGGTAGAACGGGGAGAAGAGAGGCAGGCCCATCTCACATCAAACTGTTATTCAAAATTTGGCCCTTAGGAGCAAAATGATGACTTGTGCTCTGAAAACACAATGCAGGGGCAGAGCTGTCTGCAAGGACGAGATCCCTGAAGCATCCCGTGCGAGGGCCCTCTCCCTTGAAACCCCCTGTGGACCCCAGACCGCTGCTGTGTGGGACACTGCAGGCTCTGGGTGGGACCTGTCCCACTGCAGGGACCTGCTGTGTTCCCAGAGGCAGCTTTGTGCCCAGCATCCCATCATCTGGCACCTCAGCTCTTGGTCCTGTACACGTTTTTTTCAGAGCATCCTGCCAAGTTTGGAGCTGAGAAGAAGGACAATTTCCTGCACAAGCAAGGAAGAGCCCCCAGCACAGGAGCTGCCGGGAGCCAGCAGCTCTGCACCCCGCCTGCCCATGTCCTCCTACCCCAGTGGGCGCCCACACCTGAGCCAGCCCCCTTCCTGCACTGGGCACTTCCCTTACTACAGGACTGAGGGGGGGATTTGCACTGGCCCACTTCAAAGAAAAGGGTCCCTCACCAGGATAGAAGGTCTGGAGATCAAAGAGGGAGGACAAAGAGGATCAGGTGTTTGGAATCTCCGTGACAGCTGCTTGGTGTCCTGAGAAGAAAGAAGGGCGTTTGTGAATGCAGATGTGAAGGAGAAATGCCTGAAACTTATGACATAAAAATCTTCATGAATTTGAATAAAATGAAAATATTCCTTCTCTCAAAAAAAACACCAAGTGACATTACACACTGTGTAATGGAAGCAGAAAGAAGCAGAGCAGGAGCTTGGGAAATCCAATAAAATTTCTCTAGATGTGAGGAAGAGAACTGTGCTTCTCTGTAGCTAATCCCAAAGGCGAGATGCTCACTCAAGGGATGTGCAGCTATGGAAAATGGCCAATGGGAAAAAAAAAAGAATTATTTAAATCTAAGTTGCTTGGAGGAATTAAAAAGAGACATAATTTCCAGTTGGGATTGGGAAACACATTTCCTTTCCCCCTCACTACAATCCTTCCATTGTATTACTGGCATCTGTTAGACCTGTGCACAACAGCCATACACAGGAGAAAAAACCCCCATTTTTATTTAAATTCTTTGTCAATATGATTTTTTTAACACATTTCCATTATGTCTGTCTTCATTTCACTTGCACAGTCAGTAATGAAAATACTCTTGATTACTTTAATATGTGCAACTAGGAGCTTCTATAAACATCAGTTTTGATGCTGGAAACAGCATCCAGAAACATTTTGGCATTGGTGAATCTTGACTGATTTACACCAGATGAGGATCTAACCGAAAAAGATCAGCTCAGTATTTTCTTTGCAGTTGTGAAATCTTGCAACATCCTCTCCTTACTGCCAACTATGTCACCTCCTTGAGACACCACACGAGTTGATGAAACATGGCTCTTTCCCATCCCTGCACTGTGCACAGACAATTTCTGCTCAAAACAAATGAGTTTACTGCAACCAGCTAGTAAACTTTCAAGTGTTTCTATAATGATTACACACTGGCATGACAGTGTACTGACGGGCTATGTCTAAATGTACCAATATTACCTATTTTAAGGATGGAAGAATAAAAACACACCACATATCACTATTTCACATCTCCATAGGTAGGCTGGTTTTCCCTGTGGTAAGTGATACTGAGACAAGGACTGCTATGCAAGGTACATGAAGGTTTTAATAATAATTTCTGCTTACACTGCACTTCAGTGTTTTTTGACCAGCTGGGAAGGGATTTTGGTTAGATTCTGGAAACCAGCAGAGCTCCCAGACCAGAGCTTTGATCCCAGTCTTTCTTCTAGGCACTGCCCAGGATGAAGTGGTGCCTCACCCCCAGGTTCTTAAAAAATGTTAAAAAACCTGGGGTCAGCCAGACTGGAGAAAATGCAACTTAATATCCTCACGCAGCAGCCCCAGCTGCAATCTGGAATGCAGCTAGAGCACTAAGCATGCTTTCTGCGTCCCTGCATTTCCACGGGCACCTCAGTACCTTCCTGCCACCTTCCTGCTGAAAAGCAAGATAAATCAGATGCCAGATGAGCTAAGTCAGACTGTATGAAACAGCTCCTGGTTTTCAGCACAAAGAAGGCTGACATCTTGGGTACACTGAAAGAAAGCCATGCAAAATAGAGTGAGATTATCCAAACTCAAGGGATCAGGCAGAGGAGGAAAGGAATTCCGTCTGAAAAGCAGGTGTGGATTGTTCTGAGAATATTAAAATCAGCATTTCCATAAATTTGGCATATTAAAATACTTTGAATGATGTGGTATCAAATCCACAAATCTGCCTGATTTTTACTAGATAGAAATTAGCTGCTTTCTATTGGTTGTGCTCGATAATTTATGGGAACAGTGAACATCAGAAATCAAGGATTTGGGAGATGAGAATATTACAAGCTTTATGCTCATGGATCAGAGAAGTCTAATTTTAATCAAAAGCTGGCAAATATATGTTGCCACCTTGAAATTGGAGCTGAGCAGAACTCATGATTCTAATGCATTTTCCATACAGTCTTGCTTAGAGGTAAAAAGGAAAGGATGGAGGGCAGTGCTGGAATCTTCTGTGTTTCTCTCTAAGGTTTATACTACATTATTACTTTTCCACATAGTTAACATCCTGTACACAGGCAGCAAACGATTTTTCTCAAACTCCTCCATGGATCAGGTTCCTGCCTTAGTGAGGACATCATGTGCCTTCACCCCAAGAGAGGTCCTCGTCACACTGTTTGGTTCATCCTTGTGTACTGATAATGTATTTCCTTTCATCTCTCTATTTGAAAAATTCATAATTACTGCCCTAAACCTTCGGTTCTTCGACACCAGCAGTCCTCTGGAGTTTGAAAAACAATCTGCAATTGCTTTGATGCATGCTGTGCAGTCTTCATTGATCCTGTTTAAGCTTTTAATCTCATGAATTCACAAAGTTAATTCATAAAACAAACCAAACAAACCATGGCAAAGTATGCCCTTTAATAACAAAAGTGGTGATCATCATAGATGTCTTTGGGGATTTCTGATAATGCAGATTCTTCTTTCTCAACAGTTGATGACAGATTTCATTTGGAAAGAGCGGACAAGACTCTAGCAACAATATTTGTTAGTCTGTGTACCCCTTGGGAAAAACCTACTTCAAAGTCAATAAAAAGACTCATAGAAACTAAATAAAAAGACTCACAGAAACATGGCAGGGCATGGAATTTGTCTCTGAAGTCAGGTACAAGAGACTAGTTTTAGTTAAACACTGCAGGCCTTATTATCTAGATTAAGATTACTAACACCAGTGAGAGAACTCCATCAGCCTCAGCAAAGTGGGGCTTGGTCTCCCCATGTGGAACAGAAGAGCACATTCTTTATATAAAACTGAACCCCACTAAATGCTGTTTCAGGGAGAAAATTAACTCCCCAACATTCAAACGTATTGGTGTGCATGCTGCCCCAAGGACTGGAGTTAGCAGGGCTCTCCTTTCTCTCCCAAATCTGGATTGTCTCAATGTACAGGACTTAATAACTTTATTTTGAACTCTCCTAGAAAGGAAGCTTTTGGCAAATAGCATTTATGGCAGAAGAGCAGAACTCAGCATGAAACAAAGACACTTATATAGGTCCCTGCCCAGCAACGTGATGGGAAGGAATGGAAGTGAGTCATTAATAGGAAACAACTTGGCTTCCTTTCAGAACTGTATTTATGGTGAGTGACTAGAGAATACCTTGAATATACACCTCCATGCAAATACCAGAACATGCACATCACTGGGTAAGCCCAGGGATGGGGGAAACAACACGGCTCTCCTGCTGAGACAGCCTAATCCAGGATTCGGTGTTTTGCCAATGCAATTTAGGAACCACATCAGAGATGAGGAGCTGTGTTCTGCAGAGCAGGGATAGGCTGAAGGTAGTGCCTGAGGGCTGTGCTGAATGCTGATCAGCAGCAGGAGCACATGGAAATACAAAGGAATGAAGAAGCAAGGGTTACGAGGTCCGGTAATCCCCAGGGAAGCTGATGCAGCAGGAGAGGAAGCAGCTGTGTTTCTGTCACACCTGGATCCTGGAATGGATTCCATTAGTCTGTCCTGACACACAGACACGTTCCTGTATCTACCTAGAGCTCTATCCTAAATCTCACAAGAACGAATGTGCTTGGAACCAAGTGAGGTACCTGCCCAAATAAACCTGTTCCCCAAAATATGAAAAGCTGGGCTGGAGTGAAGGCACAGGCTGGCCCAGCCTGCAACCCGTTCTCAGTTAATGATGCAGGTGGGAGGGGATGGTGAAAAAGCAAACAGCCTGCTGACCTACATAATCCCCTATAAATCTATCTGTCCCTACCCCAGTGCTACCAGTTCCCATTAACTCCTCCCAGGCTCCCGGGGGCACTTTTGCCTTTCCCAGGAACGCAAGTTGATGGGATTTGCAGGTGTGGGCAAGGTAGAAATGCCAGCACCTGATCCAAATCATGTAGTCCCTGACTTCTGCAGCAGTCATTAGAGTTTCACACGTGGAAAAATGCATGTGCTATGTATTTTGGTTTGCAGCCTTTTGTCAAGGCTGGTGTCCTTGGGCTAATTTCTGCTACTGATAAATGTGCATGGAGAAATGCATCCCCAAGGACAGCCGAACATCAGGACCACCTGAGCTGTGGACTCCTCCAAACCCGTGTTTGAAGTATATCCACTGTGCAGGGGAATGACTGTGCTCTGCTTTCCTGAGCACCTACCTCTGTGCATGAGGAAGAACTTCTGCGCTGGGACAGAGAGGCTCTGGAGCCGCCTTGCCTGGAGATATCAAAAGCCACCTGGACACGATCCTGGGAAATGCAGTCCAGGGGATCCTGCTTGAGCAGAGAGGTTGGACTAGATGAGTTCCAGCGGTCCCTTCCAGTGTTAACCATTCCCTGACTCCTGTGGGTCAGTAGTTGCATGGGGCACAGCCACCTGCCTGGCCATAGCCTGTGGTCTGGGGGGAGACTGGGCCATCCTCTCATGTTTTTAGCTGAGAAAAAGAAATGCCAAAGCCTAGAGGTGGCACAGAGCTCCTCCTGTTGCAATTACACCAAAGAGCCACTCCGTGGTGGCTTGCACTGACCAAAATTATCAAAGGCAAACAGATAAATTGGAAATCCTTGCAGGAGCAAGACCTGAAGGAAACTGGCGATACAAGCAATGCAAAGGGAGCATGGTGGGGAGCAAGGAGTTAAGCTTGCCTCGCTGACCAGAGCTGTGAAAATAGACACCAACCTGCCTGTGAGGAGGCAGTGAACTCTTTCCCACTCCAAAGCTCTGCAATGGCTGAGACATCAAAACCCCAACACAATATAAACCTAACAGGTCTGACAGCTGCACGGTGTTTGAACAACACCTCAGATGGGGAGGCTTGTGAAATCCTCTATATCCCACCAGAGCATGGGAGCTGCAGCTTTTCCTGGCTTCTCTGGCTGAATTTTCCCTGAAACCAGAGATTGTGCCCCTGGTCCCACCACATCCTTCCAGGGACCCAGCTCACACCCACTGCCACCAAGCTTTGGATTTAGTCCCTGAATCCATTTCCTCTGGCAGCAGAGTGCTGATCCTTTCATTTGAAGAGCTCATTCTCTTACAGTATCCTCATGAATGGGGGCTCTGGGTAATCGTGAGGGGGTCTCACTCCAAGCAGCTGCCCCGTTAGCACCTGATGATGGCTAATAATAATGATTAATGAATCTTAATCTTCCTGTCACAACTCTCTTTCATTAATATTTATATCTGGCAGATGTATCCCCAAGGGATAACTTGAGCTGCTAAGTATTAGTCTGCTATGTACAGCTGGTATTTTTTCCAGAAACTGAGGAAATTCTTTGAAAGAGCATATTATGTGCAATTTTATTTTCAATTGTTAATGCTGTCACGTGTCAGCGTTAGAGAAGAATGTTTATTTTAGGCCTCCTCATCTGATGAAGTAAAAAATCTCCCTCAGATACCAACATTTCATGAAAAAGGATCTGATGTAAAGGAATGATTACATGCTTAAACAACTGGCATTATCACCGAGGTCAAGCTCAGCTATGGATATACCACTAAGCCTCCTAATTACAACAGGGTGTAATTTAAGGCATCTTTAGCTGTCAGTAATTTAAATTTGTGCCATTTTCCAGCTAGATGTATGTGTTCAGCTGCTAAAAAAGTCTTGTGAAGCATTTTTGGAAGCATAAACATTCAATTAAATGATCTAGTTGAGTCCTCATAATTGGACTGAAGTCTGTTTATAACTAATTCATGACACAACATAATTAGCCAAATGATTAATTGGTAATTACTCTATGAAAACAAATTAATCATTGTGTTTCCCAAATCAAGATCCTCTCTCTACACCATTGCAAACTGTTTGGCTCTGGTCTGTGATTGTCTTGATTTATTTCTAGCTATCCATCTATGTCCTGTCTATGAAATTTGGAGGAATCTCCTCCCGGCTCTCAGCAGTGCACTGACAGCTGTAGCAACAGGCAGCATCAAAAACATTTTCTGTTTTTTTTAGCATTTTATTACCCTCCCCAGACATGCCTGAACTGTAGCTGGCTGGATATTGCTTCTTTGATGGTCCTCTCACTTGAAAGTAGGAAGGAAAATCTTGCAATTAGGTTCATATAAAGACTAAGAAAATGAGGTGATGAGGATGTGAAATACAGTCAGCCTTTGTGTCTGAAACACTCCTCAGCCCGCAGGGGCTTCAACCTTATGGTCTCCAAAATGACTTGTTAAACCATGTTGGCACAGGGAAAGCACCAACAGGTTGTATGAAAAAATAAAAGCTGCTTGTACAGTTGTGAGTTTTCTCCAGGAACTGAAGGGAATGCTCCAGCCTTTGGGAAGCATGGCTCACCATGTTCAGTGCAGGGAGGGACAACTGAGCTCACCATCAGCGGGGTCTGGGGACAGCAATGGGCATGGAAGGAGCTTCACAGTCAAAAGAGCCTCAAAACAGGGTCACAGAGCAATTTAGGTGAGAACAGCCCTCTGAGATCATCGAGCCCAACCACTAACCCAGCACTGCCAAGCCCACCAGTAAAGGACATCAACACGTCCTCTAAATCCCTGCAGGGATGATGACCCCATCACTTCCCTAGGAAGCTCATTCCAAAACTTGACAACCCCTCTGGTGAACAAATTTTCCTTAACAGCCAACCTAAACCTCCACAGTGCAACATGTGGCTGTTTCCTCTTGTCCTAGAAGATTATAAAAAAAGGAGAAATAAATCTTCAAGTGGCTGATAAACACTTTTATCTTTGCTTGTTCTCAGAAAGAGAAGGAAAACCTGAAATGCTTTAAGAGAAAGTACACTGGCAGGAAGGGGAGATGAGCTCTCAGGGAATGTGCTGGTCATCTGGAAGAGAAAAGGAGACTGTGCATCAGCAGGGAGCACAAAAATTCTAAAACTCACCCAAACTGAAGGTTGCTCAGAATTTCCTGAGGAAAGATTTCAAAGGACATGCTTACACAAGCAGGGCAGGCAGATGGGGTGTAAAACCACCCATGGGAGGTGGTAGGATCTCATGACTCGAGTGCAATGGAGATGTATCCTGCTGGTCCCACACCGAGCTGGCAGCCCCTGCAAAGCGCTGTGCTCACTTCAGATGTACAGCCGAGATTAACCACAAACCTCCCGCTGTCTGATGGGCCATTTGCCAAACAGTCCCTGAGTAACCAAACTCGGATCTACCTGAAGCCTCATGGAAACAAGTCTGATTTCCAGCCTCAGTTTGTTCCAGCTTTCGAGAAACTATGGAGTGAAGTTGATTTCTGTAGCAGACAGAAACTGGGTATGGTGGTGACTCCGGGTGGTGACTCTATGACAGCACTCCACAGAGTAATTTTTATTTAAAAGGAAGCTGACATTGCTAGGTGACAGAAGACATCAGCTTCTTCGTGCTCTAGGTATGATTCAGAGGAGTTTTAGTATTTGAGCAGGGTAAGTAGCTTCAGTGACTTGCTAGAGATGATGGTTGAGCCTGTTATTCAGCGCGGGTGCCCCAGGGACCCTGTGCTGATTGCCAGATTGCTTCCTGGATGAACGCCTAACTCAGCCATCAAACATGTTTTTACCCTTTGCATTCAGCTTTATGTACCCAAAGCTGTTCCCGATGGGGTGCAGATGTTTCTCAGACTGAGTTGTTGCACTGAATGTGCAGGGAAGGAACTACCGAAAACTTCAGCAGAAACGAAGGGAAATCGCGGCACTCGTGAATCACCAGCAATGAAAGAACTGGGGAGAAAAAACACACCCAACCTTTCTTGTTTTTTCACCAATCATTGCTGCTGTCTCATGAGGGAAAGACGGGAGAGAGAGAGGGACAATTGGAACTCTGAAAGTTAATAAAACATGAAAACTTGTGAAAGGAAAAGAAAAGGAGGAAACAGAGGCCGTGAGTCTGTGCTGGGGTGAGCTGCAGTGAGAGCAGCATCTTGCGTCCCTTAATCCTGGCCCCAGCGCTGCTAATTGCATCAAGTGCGCTACCTATGAGACTTTGGGGATAGCAGCAAACAGCCTCAGTACTACCTGCTGCAGCTATTTCCCTCTGGGCTCCCCAGGATCTGCTGATAAGAATAGGATACCTGAGAAGGGACAGGGATGAAGTCACAGCACATCCAGGCGCGGCACCTACACCTTTGAGATTTGGGTCATACCAACTAAAGAAAACCCCACGCAGCAGCAAGCAGCTATGGGGTAATAAAACAAGCTGAAAGTTTCTGCTTGCCTTCATGCACAGCAAGTCTGGACTAGTTTACTTATATGATTTTTCCATTGAGCAGCAGCAGCAACGGATGGAATGGAATGATCTTGGGATAATTTGAGAACAAGTCTTCTGACGCTTCTTCTAAATCCCTCACTGAGAACATTTTTCTCCTTTCTGTCTTTTTTTTTTTTTTTCCTGTCTTTTTACAAGCAAAATGCTGTGGTTTGAGGGGCGAGGCCAATGGGCTGGATACAACATGCCCTGTTGAGGGGGATGCTGAGGCTGGAATCAGGAACTTTCTGCCTCCTGCCCGCACAGTCCCAGCCTGCCCTTGGGAGGACCCTCACTCTCCAGTGCCTGTTCCTCATGCTCACACAGCAGTAGTAACAAAAATTCAGTCAGCTTTGGACTGACTCCTCGGACGTTACTCCTCCTGACAGGGATAGGCAGAAAGCTGGAAAAATTATGCTGAAACCATTATTTAGAAAAAAAACCCCCACAAATAAAAACAAATACAGAAAACCTGAGCAGGTAAAAATACTCCATCTGTAAAAACGTCACAGCCACAACTTGAAGGGTCACCATTACCTTTGGCCCATTCAGACCACTCTGCTGGCTGCATCTGTTAGCTGGCACCAGTGTGTACCCTCTGAATGGAAAATAATTGCATAGGTGATGAGCCAAATGCTGAAAATCATGGTCCTCAAGGTGATCTGGAGGAGTGGGGCAGCTGCAGCTGCCTTTGCTAGAGAAGCAGGATTAGAGGAAACCCAAGAGCAACCAGGAGCAAAACCATGGCAGGAATTTTAAGGGAAGAAAACAGCTTTCAAAACCATTGGGTAGTTGATGATGAGGAAGGCAAATGTATTTAATGCTGAAATGAAATGGATTTAAAAGCCATCATGAAAAAATTATCTCAGCTGCTGGGTCCTGTAAAAGATCCTCAGAATGTCCCATGATTGGAGAAGGCTCGTGGTCCCCACCATCACCTGCCACCTGCATCCATATCCTCATCCCTGCCCTGTCCAGGTGTCCTCTGCAGGCATCACAGTGAAAAACCTGTGTTGTGCTCCTCTGAAACAGAGAAAATCAAAAGAAAGGGCAGAAAGCAGCATTTGGTAGTAGGAGCACAGCCTGGTTTTATCATTATTTAGGGCAAGAAGCTGCCTTTGAAAACAGAAGATGAAGTTTTGAATCATACCAAAGAAGTGAATTACTGACTCCTGACGTGATGCTGCAGGAGAGCTCCAAGGGTAGGACTGACAGCCTAGGTGTGCCTGGACCATTCCTCAGGAACAAATGGCACATTTTCAGGTTGGTAAAACAAATATCAGCTCGTGCCAGATGCTGGGAGGAGACAAAGATCATTAAGACTGTGATAAAAGACTATTTTTATACTTCACCAGTGCAGGGAGGCCAAGTTGTGGTTTTCTCATCATCAGATTAAAAAGAAATAGGGATATAGTTCCTTCCCCCACAGCAAGGAAAATTCAGCTTGCACAAAGTTCATTGATCCTTCCTGCTCTGCTCCAAGTGATTAGCCTGGTCTCACTAAACCCCCTTCCCTGGCTTTTTCCCCCTCAAACACACCGGTCTGGGGACACCCAAGGTGTGCTGAGACCCAGCAAGAGCGGCAAGACCCTGCTATGCTATGTACCCAAGCAGTGCTTTATGCAAGGAACCAAATCAAGGCATCCGGGTGGGATGTGCTTTTCTCTCTCATATTCAGTCAAAGTCCTCAGATGCAGCTGTCGCATTCAGGTCTGGGCTGAGCCTGAACTGACACTCTAGCAGGAAAATCCTTTAACATCCCCCTGAACGCCAGGGGTCTGTCCTGACGTGCAGAGTCCATCTCGCACTGGCGTGTGCAGGTGAACAGCACCCTCTGCAGCCGCCCTGGCTGCAGAGCTGGGAAAAGCCAGCCTCGGAGAAGCGCTTTAACCCATCTTCCGCTGTTAATGGAGACCGTGAATTCTCGTTAAGATAAACTTGCAGTTGTGATCCCAGCTTAATGTAAAGCACATTAGATTGGCTTACTTTAGCGAAGTCAGCTACAGCAATGGATGCTTTAAAGATCTGGGCAAACTCTAGTATGTTTAATTTCTTGTCATAGTGCCTGCTTGGAAACAAAATGATAAAATTATTCCAGTTAACCACAAGCAAATAAAATGTTATTTTTCAGGATATGGGGAATATGTTTTCCAAAACAAAGAATAAAATTTCTCCATGTGCTGCAATTTAGCAGTCAAGCAATTTTATATGATTTTATAGAGCTGGAAATATCTTTAGCTGCTAAAAAGAGACACTCTCAGCTAAAGCAATGATTTCCCTGGTGCCACAGGAGGGCTGTGAGTGTTTCTTATAGAGAAAGGTGTATAGAGGAAGGGGTAAAGCAGAGATCTGGAGGGAGGGCAGTCAGAGAAACTGCTCCAAAAACACCATCAGGAGGCATTTCTAGGATGGGTGGTTTATCCTATTTCCTTTTGGTGGCACTGTCGGCCCAAATATTATCAAACATCAGCTCCAGGTCATTGGGGGCCTGGCGTTCTCCAGGTACCAAAATGTGGCTCTTGTGCTGTGGGAAGTTCATTGCAGCAAATTGTTTCTGCTGCTTTCATAGGTTTTGGAGGAAAAGTGTTGGTATATGCAACAAGGTAATTATTCAGCACTGTATCTGTGACAAATACTCAGGCTGGACCTGACGTTTTTGTGCCTCCAGTTCCTTTTGGTAGTGGTCACACCGACAGTGTCTCTGAACGACAGCAAGGATGCACAGGAATGAGCCACTGGCAAAATAATACATTTTGAAGACTAAACACTTCCTTGAGCTCTGGACAGACACCACAAGAGCACAACTCAGACCAGATCTGGGCTCTGGTCCACAGACTTCCAGCGTGAAAAGCTCTAGAATTTGCACACAAGGACCCAGCTCCTGCCGTAAGGCCCAGCAGCCTGAGCTAAGTGGAGCCCAGCGTGGGGACAGGGGTGCTGAGACATCTCCGTGCCCCATGGCAACACCAAAAGCAGCGGGAGATGTTGCCCTGCAGGGAGGTGACCCTTCACAGCACCCAGACTGTAAGACCCAGCTGCCTGGGTGGGAACAGGACCACGTGTGATTTGCAACTGCTTTTGCCAGAATTTCACTGACTGGGTTTTTCCCTTTGCAATGCTTGTCACAGCCTCCCTCTGCTAAAGCCCAGCAGAAGGCCTGGCTCTTTGCTCCAGGGTATTTGCTTTCCCTGTTTGTCCAGGAGACAAACAAACCACACAAGCCCTCAGTGAGCTCCAGGACAGGTGACACACGTGTCTGAGGGAAAGGAGCCATGAGCAGGCATTTGTTCTTGAAGCATTCCTCACCTTCAGCAGCTCCGGGAGCCAAAATGCACCAGGACACATCCAGCCCCAGCTGAAGTGCAGCACACTTCCCTGCTTTACTGGGCTTAGAGAAGCCTCCAGAGCCCTGTAGTCCTGTTTATAACGTCACATAATTGCCATGGAGAGATTTGCAAAGGGTGAACAGGATTTCTCCAGCAGACCAAAGGCTCTGCTCTTCATTTTCCCATCTTTGCTCTGCTGATTTTTCCTACCCAAGCCCTTCTCAGCTTGATGTTCTCTTGATTTTTCCCTTCACTACAGTGATGCTGCAAGACCTTCCAGAAAGGATGAATACAAATTCTTCCTATAGACTCCACAGTGAATTAATGGCGCTTAAATAGGACTTTGTGAGCAGGGAATCAATGAGACCGAATACAAACAAAGGATGCTTCTCCATTAACACAAATGAGAAACTGTCTCACTGTGCCCATTCAATCAAAGCATTGCCCACAAGGCAGTGGTATTTTCCTCTCTCATGTAAATTTTCCTGCTGCTTTCAAGCACCATGATTGGTATTTGCAACTTTCAAACTGTGTTGTTTGCAATTCCTCTTCCTGGTGTTACTGATTGTCGAGATGTTTCCAAGCAAATAGGGTGTTCACCCTGTGAAGTTAGCCTTCTCCTCTTCTCCCACGACAAGTTTCTATCCCAGCCCAGCTGGGCCTGGCAACACAAAATCCTTTTCCTGCAATGGAATAGTAAAAAAGGTGGAAGAATATTTGGAGAGGTAAACACAGAGGAAACTTTTTCACTGAAGACAATAATAAACACACATACACACCTCACACCATTTAAATTAGAACTGAATATTTTAATTACTCACAATTACTGAGATTCTCAAGGCGATTTACAAAAGCTAAGGTCCAATTCACCATTTATTTTTCTAGAGAGTTAGACATATAGCTTTCACAAGCTGAAAAAAGGGGTTTATTCTTATTTAAAATTGCCAGTGGGGTTTGTGTGAGATACTGTGCATTCACCTGCTGGTATTTCAGACGTGGTATTTAGCAAATACATGTCAGCAGAAGGGGTTTCATCACATGAAGCTGGAGCTCAAACCAAACACATCTCACCTGAAGAGTCTCTGCCTCGTGTCTGACTTGACACAAGACCTGGAAGACAAGAGTGGGGAATATTTTACCTAAATGTGGATGTCTGCAGTGGGACTGTGTACACCTGACCTTAGCTTCCCACTGGATGGCAAGCCACAAGCTCATCTCAGATGCCCAAGGGGACAGCCATGACCAGCCCAGGCAGAGAACTGAGAAGGGAAACATAAAGCTCAAAGGAATAAATCCTGTCCCAAGCGTTGAGAAGATTCCTCCTGGCCAGCAGCCCTTTTCCTGAGACCTTCTCATTCTTTACAGTGAGGTTGCAACATGTTGCCCAGAGAATGTGTGGATGCCCCACTCTCGGGAGTGTTCAAGGCCGGTTTGGATGGAGCCCAGAGCAACCTGATCTAGTGGAAGGTGTCCTGCCCGTGGCAGGAGGGTGGAATGAGAGGATCTTTAAGGTCCCTTCCAACCCAAACCATTCTGTGGTTCTATGACATGACCATGAAGTATGGTGGGGCTGTTGATGGAACAGAAACTCAGAAACCTGTTCGTGGCTTTGGGCAAAGGGCTCCACTCAGGCTCATTAGCAGTACAACCACACGTTGCCTGCCCAGCTGCTTCTGCCAGGAAAGCTTCCTGCTCTTTCCAGGTCTTATTAACAGCGGCTGTACAGAAAATGAGCCCAGGCAATGGGAGCAGGGAGCATGAGCCACAGCTGGCTGTCTCCTCCCGAAGGACAGAGAAGAACAAACTGTAGCTGGCTTTTACAGCATGGCTCTGCTCTCAGTTTCAAGCATGTCCTGCTGAGCTGGCTCATCTCAGCCAAAACCTCCTGAGCTTGTGGGACAGTCAGCCCTGCCTGGGTGGGGGTGTGGCTGCAGCTCACCCAGCTCCAGATGCTGCTGCTTCTCCTGCTCTCCAGAAATTGTGGCAGGGGAGGAGCTCAGTGCAGTGGACAGGGCTGCTCATCACTCTCAAGAAAAGGTGTTGGATGGTGTTTGAGGGCTCCTCATGGAATGTCTGCCCTGACTGCTGGCTGGTGCTCAGCCAGGCTGGGATCTGGGGGGATACATTAGATATGTTAGATATGTTAGATACGTTAGATACGTTAGATATGTTAGATGCCTGGTGCTGGAGGCTGAGGGCAGTCAGTCCCAGGCCTGTGCAGCATCATGGAACTGCATCATCTGGTCTTGCCTGCAGGTCTGGAGAGAGATCTTATGGGATATCAGCTACTTCAGGCATTCCTCAGAAGAGTTCCCTAAATAAAAATAAATAGAGAGAAAGATTGATATGATATGATATGATATGATATGATATGATACGATACGATACGATGATATGAATACAGATGATGAAAAGACCAGAGGATTCCCTGCACTGCCTAGCTCTTCCTGGAATTCTTCTCCTCCAGCAAACCCTACCCAGGTCCTGGGCAAGGAAGGCCAGAGAAGAGCTTTTCAGCTGTTCACAGTGGGGCCCTCCATGCCTGTTTCTAGTGTGTTTGTAGCCTCTAATTCATCTGCTATGCACATTCCTGCAGAGCAGGCTCTCATGTTTTGCTGCCTACAGAAACAGGCTTGTTTGGTAGCTCCTGGAAGGGAAAACTATTTCTGCTATGTGCCCCCTGACATGTCTTCCCACAGCCTGGATCTCTCTGGTTGCTCTAGTCATGGAGCTGTCCTCCTATCACCACTTACACATTGCTTCAGACTGTTTGTACATTGCTTTTTAATTTATTGGGCTCTGCTCATGTGACAGCCTCTCAAAGAGACACCAAGCATTGGAATCTGGTACCAGTGACTGGATGCAGCGGTGAGGTTTAATGTCATTTTACTTGTACCTTGCCCAGCAGCTTAAGCCATTACTTGTTACTAAGTTTGATATTTTAAAGGAATTTAAAGGGAATATTTAAAGTGAATTAGAAAGTGAATTTGCAGTGAAATGCATCCTAGAAATCATTTACAGATGGATACAAAATTAAGAACTCCTTTCTATCTCTAACATACTCTGTCCCTGCTGAGCTGACTCTTTAATGCTCAGAGCACTTAAGTGCGAATCTACCACAAGTTCCTGAGTCTGTCCCAGTTCCTTCACTGCAATGCTCTCCCAGAGAAAATACACAACTTTGGGTAAGACAGTGGGAAAACCCTTCCTTTTTATTGGTGGTATTGTAAACCTGATGTGGAAACTAAGTAAACTGGTCAAAAGAGTGGTACTGTAGAAAAAAAAAAAAGAAAAAAGAAAAAAGGGTTTATGGTTGAGAAGGAGGCAGAATCCAGAGTGTTCAGGATGACACAATCTCCCTGTTCCCTCTCTTGGCAGGGGGAAGAGAATTCCTCATCCCTAATTGAAACCACACTTATCTCCCTCTGACCAGCACTTGTGAGTGGCTACAAGCCCAGGCTGGGACTCAGAGCAGCAGAAAGGATGGATCCCTTCCCAGTTTTCCATACGTCATGGCTGCCTGTTACCAGTAAAAGGAGAAGTCCTGCCAGCTGGGAGGTGGAGGTGTGTGCACAGGTCTCAACAAACAGCACTGTATTTCACAGCACCAGGTGGAGATAAGAGCCCCGCGGCTCTCAGCCCATGGGCAGGATGTGGCAGCATGCTGGAAGGTTCCTCTGAGAGCAAAGATGCCCCTGCCAGTGCCACTGCCCAAAAGCAGCTTTGCTTTGGTGGTCCCAGCTCAGCCCAGTTTGGTAAAAATCACAGAATCATAGAATCCTAGAACAGTTTGGGTTGGATGGGACATTAAAATTCATTCCCAACCTGCCTGCCATGGACAGGGACGCCTTCCACAAGGCCAGGCTGCTCAAAGCAGCAGCAGGAGCTGCAGCAGAGGTTCACCTGTGCTGACCAGAGAGGTGCCTCAGCCTGGCTGGGAGTGACTCACCTGCTCCCAGTCAGAGCTGGCACTAACGATAAACCCTTTCTGAGTGGCAGCCACTATGCTTCAGGGACAAATGCCCCCTCACAAACCCCAGAGGAGCAGCTCAGGAGGCTGAGCAAACATTGATGGCCCAGGCTTGCACAAAGGCCCCTGCCCACACTGGGGTCATCATGGCTTTGTGGGCACTGCCATCAGCAAGAGCCTCGAGCATCCTGCACCCTTGGGGGTGTCCACAGGGACAGCTGCAAGGGCATCTCCATTCATCATCATCATCATCATCATCCATCTTCATCATCATCATCATCATCCATCTTCATCATCATCATCATCATCATCCATCTCTGTCCCAGCCTCCCTTCTCTAGGCCAGGGGTTGTTTAGATTAAACTCTCCATAACACATGGTTTCAGCTCTAGGTTCAGTGCTGCACAAAGACCATGTCCAATATTCTCCCTGAGTTAGCAGATGTTCTGAATTTGGCACGGAAATCTGTTACTCCCAGTTAAAGAGAATTCATATGATTAATGATTAATGCTGCTATCTGAATAATTACCTCATTCAGCCAGATTTTCTTCTGGTTTTGCAAGAAAACGTGCATGAAAAATGAGGGCAAAACCCTTTTTCTGTGTTACTGTATATGTGGAATAATATTTCTTCAAAAAAAGAAGAAGGCAAGCTTGAGAAAAGAAATAGCTGACAAGTTTCCACTGTGCTTGTGCACACATGTTCTCTCCAACATTTATCCAGGACCACAGTCCCCCTCAAAATCCATTAGAGACCTGGTGCTTGAGGAAAACCTTCCTCATGAAGAATGAGCATTGTTATATGCATTGAAAAATCTAAAGTTTCAGGTGTAGATTATCTGAGCTGATAACCATGCACACAATATTAAATTTCTATAAGCAATTTCTAGACAAAAGCCCCCTTCAGCCAACTTGGTGATAAGGTTTCCTGTGTATATGTGCATGCACATAAAGGAACATTGTTTTAAGGCCTTTTTGTGGAATATATCAATTTAGCAATGGAAATATCAAAATTTTAAGGAAAGAATTTAAATATTTATATTTTCAGCCAGTATTTTGGCATTTAGGATTTCTTGCTCATCCAGTCTTGGATTTAAGGAAGGCAATGCTGCAAACCTGATGTCAATCTTGTCAGAAAGCCTACAAAACTGACCCAAGGAACTGCCACCTACAGGAATCTAGCCTGGATAGAAAAGAGTTTCCTTTGGGCTATAGTATAAACCTCAGCCAGATGTATGTGTACAGCAGCCAAGGGCAAAGACATCTTTTTCAGAGCAGTCATGCCCCTGAAGTCCAAGAGGACATTTCTGATGGAGTTGGTGAGCACAAGGAGAGCTGGCTGAGGATCATGAGGAGCTCCTGCGTTGAGTGGCCAGGTGCTGTTCAGGTCTAAGACATTAGATTTACTATTTGAAACTGCCACAGAGAGGCACAAGAGCCAGGCTGGGCTAAAGATCAGGTATTCATGATCCAAGAGAGGAAGCCCAGCCTTCAGCCCCAATCAGAAAGGCATGTTAGGAATTCCCAGAAAACGGGTTGAGATCAAAACAGAAAATATCTTTATTCTGCTGAGCAGGTCTTCCCTATCACTTTTGGTTCTGGCTGCCCAGTCGAAAGACTTCAAACAAAAATGATTGAGGAGGGTGAAAGGGAGTGTCTTGCATGAAAGGAGATTAAATCAGATCAGGAATCTTGACTCGGGAAAAGACAGGACAGAGGGAGAAACGTGTAACAGATGTATAAGAAAATTGGGAATACTACGTAGAAGGAATGGTTCAGGGGGGCAATTGTTCATTGCTTCCCAAAACACAGAAATTGGGGTTATCTCCAGGAAAGATTACACAGAAATGGGGGGGCATCTCCTCGAACGATGCCGCAGCCATTTCAATGANGCACGGGCCCGCGGAGCGCACGGAGCCCGCGGAGCGCACGGAGCCGCGGAGCGCACGGGGAGCCCGGTCCGAGGGGAGCCNGCAATGCTGCAAACCTGATGTCAATCTTGTCAGAAAGCCTCCAAAACTGACCCAAGGAACTGCCACCTACAGGAATCTAGCCTGGATAGAAAAGAGTTTCCTTTGGGCTATAGTATAAACCTCAGCCAGATGTATGTGTACAGCAGCCAAGGGCAAAGACATCTTTTTCAGAGCAGTCATGCCCCTGAAGTCCAAGAGGACATTTCTGATGGAGTTGGTGAGCACAAGGAGAGCTGGCTGAGGATCATGAGGAGCTCCTGCGTTGAGTGGCCAGGTGCTGTTCAGGTCTAAGACATTAGATTTACTATTTGAAACTGCCACAGAGAGGCACAAGAGCCAGGCTGGGCTAAAGATCAGGTATTCATGATCCAAGAGAGGAAGCCCAGCCTTCAGCCCCAATCAGAAAGGCATGTTAGGAATTCCCAGAAAACGGGTTGAGATCAAAACAGAAAATATCTTTATTCTGCTGAGCAGGTCTTCCCTATCACTTTTGGTTCTGGCTGCCCAGTCGAAAGACTTCAAACAAAAATGATTGAGGAGGGTGAAAGGGAGTGTCTTGCATGAAAGGAGATTAAATCAGATCAGGAATCTTGACTCTGGAAAAGACAGGACAGAGGGAGAAACGTGTAACAGATGTATAAGAAAATTGGGAATACTACGTAGAAGGAATGGTTCAGGGGGGCAATTGTTCATTGCTTCCCAAAACACAGAAATTGGGGTTATCTCCAGGAAAGATTACACAGAAATGGGGGGGCATCTCCTCGAACGATGCCGCAGCCATTTCAATGAAGGGAACGGAGATATTTTTCAGCTGATTAAGGGTGTAATAATCTTTATCTCTGTACCTACATCTCCAACCCGCGAGTGTACGCGCCCTTCCCACGCCCCTACCTGAGCCCCGTGCCCCGCCGCCTGCCCAAGGGGCGATGCTCGCCCGCATCCCCGCCCGGAGGAGCCCTGGCCGGGGCCGGCACGCCCGCCGGGCCAGGCCCTCCCCGCTCCGCGCAGGGCGGGCGGCGTCTCCCACGGCTTGCTTTGCTTTGGTTCACCAGCGCGGTTCAATCCCACTTCTACGGGCGGGACAGTTAAAATTCAAGTTTAGTGTGATGCTGCTGTGCGGGGCCGAGTGGCAGAGGCCCCCGCATGCCCCCAGCTCCCGCCGGCTCTCCCGTCCTTGCCCCGGGGCTGGAAGCGCCGCCGGGCTCGGAGCGGAGCTGGCGGCTGCCGACCCGGGGCTGCCGTGTCCCCATCCCCGGGAGAGGCACTGCCGGGCTCACCCCGCCGTGCCGCCGCCACCGGGCTAATGGCCAGGGCGGGATTGAGCCTGTCTGCTGGGAATTCCCATGGCAAACACCGGGAAACAGGTAACAGAAAGCAAAGGGAGCCAAACCTCACCCAGAGGCGTCAGTAATGGGACAAGGTTTACGGGTGCCCACTGGGTTTGCCAGCTGAGAGGGTGAGCATCGCTGCTGCCCTCAGGGCTGCAGCGGGACAGGGTCCTCTGTGGCACCGGCCGCTGCAGAGCAAACCTGTGCTCAGGTGACCCTTCAGACCTGACACAGGAGCAGGGTGTGAGGTGGCTCACAGGTGTCCTGCCAGATGAGGTTAATAAGTTAGCAGACTAAAAACACCCAAAACCTCTGCCAAAAGTTTGTGTGAGCAGCTGATGTCTGGATCTCTGCAGGCTGTGGTTGCTGTGGCTGCCCCATTGCCCTGTGCTGTTGCTGCACACCCCTGGCAATGGGACAGGATGTCCGGGGAGGTGAACAGCCACCAGTGCTCAGCAGCGGTGCCAGCTGAGAGTTTTCATACATAGCACTAGATCATGGTGGTCCCAGGTCCAGCAGGAGAGGGGATATTTTTTAACAATTTTATAATTTTTAGAAAAGTCATAATGTGCTGACAAGGACATCATGCTCTTTACAGTATTAACCCACTATGAGTGAGAACTTATATGTAGTCCCCAAAGCATCTGTGGGCACTGGTTTTCACAGATATTTGCTGGTGAGGAAGCATTACAATTTACCCACTCTCCACAAACCCTAAAACCTGCCAGTGTTGTTTGCAACAAACACACAAAACCATGTCCTGGCCATGGCACACAGGTGTTCCATTCTCCTGGAGAAGAGGGAAACGAAACTGTACTCTGTGCTGCCACAAGAGCTCCTGGCAGTGAGCAGTGTGAGTAGGTGGGTGAATGTTAAGAGAATATGGGCCAATTTCTCCCCAGAGAACCATGGGGAGGAAGACAGGATGGCACTGGAGAGATCTAGGCAGAGCAGGATCCCCTGTATCTGAGTCTTCTCTGACAGGTGTCTCTATAAACTGCTCTTAAAACAGCAAAGGATGAGGAGTTGGCAGGTCCCATTAGCAGTCAGGTACGGCATCACTGAGCCAGGAGAAAGCATTGCCTTGTGTCAAACAGGAATCTCACCATTCTGAGGCTAAAAATTTGTGTAAGCTTACAGGAGAGCAAAAGGGGTTGGTCCTGGACAGGATATACAAACATGACTTATCCTTCTCTGGTGCCTTTGAGATGTAAAGCTGAAGGAGTCCAGGAGCGTGTACACAGAAAAGTGTTAAAGCTCAGCTTTTAGCTGTGCTCCGGGACAGGGCATCATGCTGGTCATTGCTCTGGCTAGGCCCCTTACAACTGTTCCTCTGAAAATCTCTTCTCTCCTCTAAACCCATTACATCCTGTCCTGCTGCAAAAGCTTCAATGTTTTGCATAATACTTTGCTTTCATCCCCAGGAATTGCCAGTGTGGTTGCAGGCCATCCCCTGGACACGGTCAAGGTAAAACACTTTGAACAGTGTTCACATGTCACCGCCCAAACCTCCATCAGTTCAGCCCTTCTCTCTAGCTGATGCCTCCAAGGACTTTCCCTTATCCCAGAGGAGAATTTGGGACGTTTTAACAGACATTCTTCCTCTCCAGTGCTCATTTTGGATGAGAAATTAAAAGAACTGACTGATCCATGCAAATTCTTCTGTGGAGAATTAAAGCTGAAAATTAACCTGGCCTTACTGAATGTGTGGTTCACTGAACAGTTCTGCCAATGTTTTATTGAACTTTGCCACAGACTAGTATTCAAAGGGCAATGAGGGAACTGTATTTGTTTTGCTGCAGGCACATTTTTATGTTTTCCTAGTGCTGGTAATACTGGAACGGCAGAGTGCTGAAATTGTTATCCCAGGGCTGTGACACACAGTGTTTGTAATTCCCACATGATAATTATTCCTCCAACGGAAGGCGTTAGAAAAGCAAGAAGTCAGCATGATGCAGACAAGCCCATGCACACACCTGTGCATCCTGACTCAACCAAGCTGACCATCCTTACTGATGCAGAGATAGGGAGGAGGATCCTGTTCCTTTTTTTGCCCAGGCATTTCTGGGCATCTTTCATCACTTTAGCTTCTCTGCCCTTCTTGGGGTTGTTTAGTCTCAAGAATAGAAGGCTCCAAAGAAATCTTATTTTGGCCTTCCTGTGTGCTTGAATGGGGTCTGAAGTAAAGACAGAATTTTTAGCAGGGCCCATTGCAATAGGACAAGGGGTACTAGTTTTAAACAGAAAGAGAATAGGTTTAGATTGGATGTAAGGAAGTCTTATACAAAAATGGTGGTAAAATGCAGGCAGAGGCTGCCCAGAGACGTGGGGAGATGCCCATCTCTGGAAACATTCAAGGGCAGGATGGGGCTCTGATCTGGTCTAATTTGAGATGTCCCTGCTCACTGCAGGGAGGTTGAACTAGATTACCTTAAAAGATCCCTTTCAACTCAAGCTATTCTACAATTCTGTGACCTGTGTTCCCTGCTCTGGTTCAAGCCTGGCAGGGCTGCCCGTTGTGGCAAGCCCAAAAGCCGCTGGTTGTGTTGGCACCTTAAAGACCTTTGGAGGGTGATGCCAAGGAGGCAGGGCCCACACCACATCCCTTCCCCAGCCATCACAGCCATCCCCTTGCACACACCAGGCTCTCCTGGGATCAGGAGATCCCTGTGCAAAGCTGGGTGCAGACCCCACGCGGGAGGAGCCACCAGGCTGCCCACAGCACCCAGCCAAGGGCAGGGCACAGG
Source organism: Donacobius atricapilla (assembly GCA_013397315.1). Lineage (NCBI taxonomy): Eukaryota > Metazoa > Chordata > Aves > Passeriformes > Mimidae > Donacobius > Donacobius atricapilla. The sequence continues at coordinate 2,152,936 of WBMY01013876.1, forward strand.
CAGCAAAGGCAGGCTCTACCCAGCGTGGCCAAGGCAATCCCCATCTCAGGCTCATGGCTATGGCATCATTGCCTGGTTTGGGGGAGTTTGCTATGAGAATCCTGCTCGGAAACATGGAGTTTCTGGATGCCAAGAAAGAGCAAGCCCATCCCTCAGTGGTTATAAAGACAACTGTCAGGCTGCCCCCTCTGTTGCTCTTGGCTTTGGGCAAGGCTTTGCCTTGGGAATACCAAGTAGGCAGACTTGTGATGTTCCAAATTCAGGATCAGGAAAGTGGAAAAGAGAGTTTTTACACAGCACTAGGCCAGCAAAGAGACTTCTCAGCAGCATCTGCAGCCTCCAGAGGCTATGGGGGTCTTTCCCTATCTGGGGGAGGAGGCAGGACTGAGTATGAGGCTCTGTGGGGTTAGTGACATCTACACCACAGTTCCCATCAAGCCACCTCTTCCCACTGTTGCAGCTTCCATCAAGCCCTAGCAGCTGTTTTTTCCTACCTCCTTGCAAAACTCTAAAAGTTGTGCCTTTATTCACTTTTCATCCTACCCATTGCATTCATTTCCCCAGAACTTTCTTCAGCTTCTGGGTATCACCCAAAAGCCCTATTTAATCAAAGCATAACAAAAAGGAGAACTTTCTGGAGGTTTATCCATACTGGTATAGCTGACTTTGTCACAGATGCCATCAGGGATTTCAGTGCTGGGTGTTAACAGATTAGCTGAGGGACATGTGTGTGAGAACCAGTTTGTGAGAACACTCAGTTGCCTCCAGTTACTCAAAAAATATATTAACTTGAACTGGTAAATACCTGGTTACTGGGTAAAAAAAAAAAAAAGCCTGTGGAGGCAAAGTGGAAATGCCGAGGCTAAGATGAAGCCAGGAGGGAACTCAGGGCTGGGCACTGGGGTCACTTTGTCCTGGGTCGCTTGGGGTCCAGCCACCGTCCCCTGCCCCATTATCCCCGGTGTGAGTCCCGGTGTGGCCAGTCTGCAGCCATGGCCTGGGCCTGCCCACACTGCACAACGTGTGCTGCGTGAGCCATGGCAGCACCTTCCTGTACCAGCCTGTTCTGAGTGCTCAGTAAATATTCTGCTTTTGCTGCTGCTGGTTTGTGGCCTCTGGCCAGGCCCGGAGCAGAGCGGGGATGCTCCATGAGTGCAAACAGCTGCAGGGAGCACCCCGGCGTGTGGGGCGAGCCTGGGCTGAGGGCTGAACACAGACTTTGGTCCTTCCTGCTCCTGCCAGGGTCCCATGGTGGCACTGGCAGCCTCTTGCAGGGCTCTGGGCCAAATGATTGTGCCATCCTGTCTGCTGTTTTCTATCCAAAAGCTCCCACTAGTCATGAACTCTGGCAGACACACATTCCTTTGGGCTTTAAATTCCCAAATAATTTCCTGCTTCACCCTGGTGTACATCGGGGCTGAGCTGGCGGAGGGATTGGACACCATCCCTCCAGTGCAGGGTGGCAGTGTCCCTTCAGGCTTCATTGCTAGCAGCAGTGCTGATAAATATAATCAGAAATGTTGTCCCTATTTCCTAAAACATTCCTGAGAGAGCATGTGTGTCTTTCTATAAAAAATAAGCCCTGGCCTCAGCCAAGATGAAGCCTGAGGTGCTGTGAAGTGAAGAGTGTTTCATTTCCTTGCACACCTCTAAGTCCAAAAAATGCATCCCTTGTTAGGATGATTCTAGTGCAGCCAAGTGAGCAGCTTGAATGAAAGACCATCTAAATATATACATATGAGAAGGGGAAAGGCTTAATCCTGTAGGCTTTGTTGTTACTCGTGCCATTTCTTACATTTGTTGGAAGGTGTATAACCAATTTGCTTTTCAGAAATAAGATGTCCTTTTTTTAAAAATCATATGAAACTGTTTTTGAGTGAAGCATGGAGAATTTCTGAGATGGCGCTGAATTATTTTAGCTCCAATTAGTATCTCTGTGTCTTAAAATCTACCTTGGAGCAGAAGGGCCCTAGAAGTCTCCCAGGGGAACTCGCCTCTCCTCTCTTTGCACCACATCCCAGCCTTCCCTGAGAGTCTCCAAATGGAGAAGACCACACCACTGTCCCAATTTCCACATAAATCAGGCCCTTGCCAATGACAGCACTGCGCACCAGCAGCCTTCTGTGCTGGGTCAGGGTGGCTGGTCCAGACTGGAGAGCAATTTGACAGTCATTGATTCCAGATGTTGCAGAGAGCTTAAGGCTGTGAGATCCTGCTTAGCCTTGCTTCCAGAAAAGTTCAAGAGGGTGGATGCACGTATATCTTATTTTATTGCTCACTTCTCATTACAACTAAGGAAGGACTTGCTCTAAAAGTAAAGTACACATTGTTTACGTAGCATGAGCTTCCATTGGGCTGGAAGCATAGGATTTTAATCACGTTTTGCAAATGTCTTTTGCAGACTCGTTTGCAAGCTGGACAAGGATATGGAAATACATTCAAGTGTGTTCTCACTGTGTACAGAAATGAATCTGTAAGTACTTCATTGTACTTTGAATGTGCTGGTAGAAAGTGCAAGTCAATAAATAGATAAATACAGAAAGTAATTGTACAAAATGCTGTTGACACCAGCAGTTATATGAAGACCAATAAAGTTTATGCAATTGAGCCGGCAAATCCCTACAGCCTTCTCTTGCTTTGCTCTAAGGTAATCCACTAGGTGACTCCTACAGGGAAAAGAGAGATCCCTGGCATGGAATGATCAGTGTCTCCACACTGGCTGCATCCACAGTGACTCTTTTGCCTGATCCCACTGGCAAAGGTCTCCCAGAGGGATTTTGCTGACTTGGTGAAGCCAGAACAAACACTGTCTATGAGGCACTTCTGTGTGGGTTCCTGTGCTTTTTAGCTGTATTCTGCACAATCTTTATAAGCCTTTAGCAGCATGAACCAATTTCCTTTGCTCAGCATGTGCAAACAGTTGGTTCCAGGAGACATCTGCTACTTGGATTTGCATTTCATCCCTGACTATGGCAGGGGATTGGAACGAGATCACTTTCAAAGTCCTTTCAACCCAAACCATTGTGTGATTCTGTGAACCTCCTAAAAGGTGGCTGTAGTCAGGTGGGGGTTGATCTCTTTCTCCAGGCAGCAACTGACAGAACGAGAAGGCACAATCTTAAGCTGCACCAAGGGAAATATAGGTTGGATATTAGGAAAAAGTTTTTCACTGAAAGGGTGATAAAGTAGTGGATGGTCTGCCTGGGGAGGTGGTGGAGTCACCATCCTTGGATGTGTTTAAAAAAAGACTGGATTGGCACTTGGTGCCATGGTTCAGTTGAGGTGTTAGGGCATGGGTTGGACTTGATCATCTTGGAGGTCTCTTCCAACCCAGTCATTCTGTGAACTCTGTGAATTCTGTGCATTTCTAACCTGATAGACGAGTTGGGGTTTACACTGCTCAGTCCTGCTCAGTCTCCTAAGCCCTGCTCCCTTTCCTGGGTAGCTGGCTGGCTTCTTCAAGGGCATGTCCTTCCCGCTGGCCAGCGTTGGCATCTACAGCTCGGTGGTGTTCGGTGTCTTCAGCAACACGCAGCGCCTCCTGAGCCAGCGGCGCCACGGGGACCCTGCCGCCGCACCCTCGCTCGCCGACATGACTCTGGCCAGCGTCGTGGCTGGGGTCATCTCCGTGGGCATCGGCACGCCCGTGGAGCTGGTCAAGATAAGGCTGCAGATGCAAACACAGCCGTACACCAAAGGTAGGAAGCAAGAGTTCCTTCTTCCCATCTCTGCCGGTCTTCGGTGCGTACGTAGAGCTTTACAGAGCGACTTTGTTCAAGGCCAGGCTTTCTGCTGCCTTATGCTGCTGCAGTTGGGCTAAAAATTCCCCCTTTTGCCTGAGGATGGACCCCATCCTGCCCAGCTGAAGGGTAGGGTTTTATCAATGGCATTTCCAGCCAGTTGGGATCTCTGAGGAACATGAGGTAGGTCTTCTCAAGACCAGAAGCTGCAGAAACTGCCAGTCCCTGGGCTGTGGGGTCCCCTGGAGATCCCAGCAGCAGCACCATGGCTGCCAGTGGCAATGCCAGCTCTCCCTCCCCCTCTGCATGCTCTATATATCGATTTGCCCATAAACCTCTGTTATTCCACCCTTCTCAATTCAGAATCAGAGGTTTCCCATTGACATTTAAAAAACACAGACTTATTTCACACAGGGTCCCAGATAGCCCAGGTGTGAGCAGGATGGGTCAGGAGGGGACGTGAGCAGGATGGCAGTGGGTGGCTGTCCCCTGTCCACAAGCTGCAGGCAGAAGGAGCTGCTTCAGCTCTAGCCAGCAGCTGAATTCCATTGCAGGCTGCCAGCATGGAGGGAACCCCACCAGAGCACATGCACAGCCAAGTGAAGACATGGAACAGCTTCAGAGCTGAACAGCTTGGATTTCAGCATTTCACCTTCCTCACAATTACAGTCATGGTGTTTAACTGTGAAATGCTGGCATTTTTCTGTTGCTTTGCGAAAACAATATTATGTCCATTTTTAAATCCTCCACGTGTCTTAGCAACCTAATGTCTTTTACAAAAACAACTTGGTCTGGATAGGAAGGGCCAGACTCTGAAGATGTTAAGGCTTTCAAAGATGTGACTTGGCATAAATTGAAGTTAAATTCCATGAAAATTGGGCACATTGCCTTAAACTTATTTGGAAGTCTCACTGGGCACGTACCTATTAGGAGGTATGCCATGCCTCTAAGAAAAATCTGTCGTGAAGTGTCTAAATGTTTTCTGAAAATGGACCTAAATACTCTCTCCTAAAACTTGTCCCCCATGCTATCTGTTGACCCCAGCAGAAGAAACTGGATGACAGTGAGTTCTAATCAATGGATCAATGGCAATGGGCTTTGGAGAGGAGTTGTGTGGCAATATATCTATTCTAACAGTTGTATTTTTTTTTTTCTTTTTGTAGCAAATGTTAAACTAAATTCCACAGTTCCTGGATCTCCTGTGTACCGAGGCCCAATTCACTGCTTAAGGACAATCCTACAGAAAGAGGGGATAGCAGGAGTATACCGAGGCAATGTAGCAATGCTCCTGAGGGATGTTCCTGGCTACTGTGCCTATTTCATCCCGTATGCAATGTTCTGTGACTGGATAACTCCTGATGGAAGCATGTCTCCTAATCCCTTCTCTATCTGGGTGGCAGGGGGTGTAGCAGGTAAGCACCTTTACTTCCTCACAGCACTGGCAAAACAAGAACAGGAAGGTTCTCAGGGCAGATTACGAGGGTGACTCAAAGGCCACCGCATCCTCCTGAATGCCAGCAGAGGACATGGGACTGAACGACCTTCCTTCCCCAGGGCAGGGTTCCCTGGCACCACAGCTGCACTTTATGACTTGACAAACTTTATGGAAGTCATGTTATCAGAGCTTCATTGGGCTCATTGTCAGTGAAGAGGAGAACAGACAGTGCCTTCATCTCCCTGGATGGCTCAGGGCAGCCTGCCAATCACATTGCCAGGGATATGTGGAAGCCAAGATGTCTCCAGATGAGGACTTCAACCTGTTGGCTGCCCACCAGGAGGGTGTGCACCTACCCACACCTGGCAAAAGCCCAGTTGACTGTTACTGATCTTCTTTTTTCCATGTGTACACTTGCCAGTAAAGCTGGCATGTGTGTCCTCCACCATGTGAAAGGTCACTCCTACTCCCACTCCCCACTTCTTGGCCATTTCTGAATTGCAGATCCATAAAGGCAAGTCAATCCTTAGCTCAGGTAATGGCAACAAAATACCTTCTCCGTTTCTCCTCAAATAAAGAAGCCCCTGATGCCTCTGGATAGCTTTTCTAGTGTGCCCCAACGCTCATGTAGGTCCAGACAAACTCCTGTCTGTCCAGCTGGGCAATGGATTGCAGTCATGTACTGATCTTTCCAGAGGCAAACTGTCACGGTAGGACACAAAATAGATTGACTCCATATTGCTGTCAGAAGAGAAAGAAGGCTTTATTTACAATTCTAATAGTTTCTTTTATAACATGCTGCACTAAAAAGGTCTATTATTGGTCCATGGGACTGACACTTCTCTCCATTGGTTCAGTAATAGGAAACAACCCCTGGGGACAGTTGTTATGGCAAAGGGAACACTGTTCACTGAACCTGTGCTGAGAAACAGAGAGAGATGTTTTGAAAAGAGAAAACTGTTGACAGTTTCCTTGGGAAAGGAGCTAGCAATAGTTAGCAAGCAAGAATTCAGGCTCAGAAATATCAAGCCCACAGCAAACCATCCCACTCAGCTGCAGGCTGATCAATGGAAATAGGCATTTCTTTAGAGTAATGACAGGGTATCTCACTGCATGGAGCCTAGTCCTGGCAGCCTGAGATGCACCTACCTGTTATTTGTATCCTCAGCTCAAACTTTGCTTTACAATGGAATTATCAGAAGATTCCGTTTTTTCTGAAATCATCACAAGTGGCAGCTCAGGCTCTTCCCATGGCATGTTCATGTTTCACCAGAAGCACAGCAGAAGATGTGCATCTGATCTGCATCTGATCAGGAGCATGACCTCCAAAATCTGAACATTTGTTCCAGAAACAGGGAACGTTGTCCCAGAAAAAGGGTTTCTGTGCCTCAGCAGGGTGAATGCCCTGACAAGAAAATCGCATGAATATGACATGATAGATGTGAATTTCTGACTTCACTGACCTGAGGCAAGGAAGTATAATGAAGGAATTATTCAAATACTTCTGCATTTTTCCAGGAGCCGTTTCCTGGGCAGTGTGTACTCCAATGGATGTTGTGAAAAGTCGACTTCAGGCAGATGGAGTTTATTTAAACCAGTACAAAGGGATCCTTGACTGCGTGATGCAGAGCTACCGGAACGAGGGCTTAAAAGTAAGTGACATTTGAAGTTAAATCTGGTTATTAGGTATTTAATAGTCAATTGGAAAATACAGTGTCTGTTAAAAACCTATCTGCAGTGTTGAGAGACAGCTAAAGCCAGTTAGTGCTAAATTATTATAATGGCAGTTCGTAATTATAGTGTATCCTTCTAAATCAAAATAGTGAGAGTAATAATGCATGTTACTTCATAAAGAAATGAATGACTGGGGGTCACACACTGCTGGTGTAATTAACTTCAAACAACATTTAATGTTAGTGCACTTAATCATGGATATAATTTGACTTATCATAAATCAGAGGTAGAAAGTCTTAACTCTGTGATTCTTCTGCAAAATGCAGAGCTCAAATGTTTCCCATTGACTTTGGTGTCAATGGAACTGTCAGTGGAACTGTCCTGGCACTCTGGGTGTGTCTGGTCACTATGGGCAATGCTTTGGTGGAACTAATGCTGCTTTTGCACTCCTCGCCCTCATTTGGCACCAAGACAGAGTTGACTGTCAGCGTTCTTAAATCAGAATTGCTTTAGTTTTGAACATGAAGAAGGGCTGTGTGCCAAACAACTTATCTCCCTTCTCTGACTTTGTCTGTTAGTGTAATAAAAGATATTTGTTCTCCCTGCAAACTTTGCCTCAGTTAAATGTGAATAGCAGAGAATAAGGGTTTGCAGCTTCGTTGTGTTGCCAAGGCATGGTTGCGGAAGTAACTTCTGATATTGAAATAAATCTGTATTTATCATCAGAACAGCATGTCATCTCTTAGCTCCAAAGTGTTAATTTTCACATTCTGAGAGAAATGTATTAAGTTAAACAAGTTACAGATGGGAAAATAACCTGAAAAATCACAAGTCAGTGTGATTTCAGTATTTGCCAACATACCCGCTGTGCTATGCCAGCTGTCACAGGAGCCTGTGGTCTGGTTCAGCTTTTGCCACTGAGTGAAGAAAGTCACATCCATGTGAAGTACAAGCACCTGGAGAGATGCTGAGGACTGTGCTTGGACAGTCCGATGGGGGACAGGGGGCCTGGGCTCTACGGTACCTGCCTTGTGCATTCCACTTGGTGTGCACTTTCACAGCAGGGTGGCTGAAACAGGAATTTCCATAGGTTTTCCCTTCTCTCTCCATCCTCATCCTCATCCTCTGCCCTCCTTGTCCTGGCTGAATTAACAACTAGAAGAGTTTTCTGGTGGAGTTCTGTACTTCTTGTAGTTTTTCTGCCATCACATCTGGCACCTGCCCCAAAGCCATCAGTAGAATTGAATAATTAGTTGATAGCAAGACTGGATCCTGCTCTCATAAGGAAAATCTTTTTAAATGCTGGGAGACTCACAACTGACAAATGGCAAACCCAGGGCTGGATGTTTTCATTCTGGGACAAAGGAACAGCATTCTCAGTGCTGGAGATAATTGCTTGATGTACACAAACGCAGCTATGCCCTTGTCTTCCTCCATAGCCAGGTGTGTTCATTCTGATAAGAAAAATCTATGCCTCTGGACTTTTCATCCTAAATCTTTAATGTTATTTAACCTGGGTCTCTTGTGTTACTTTATGGATAATGCAAAAACATTGAATTTCCTCCCAGAAACTTCTCTTTCCTAAAAAATTAAAACATCCCAATAAATCAAATAATATCCTAAATGTCCCAACACTGCAGTATCACGTTGCAAGCTTTATCTAAACTATGTGAACATATTTTGTTCTGTCTCAAAAAGTCAGCACTATCCTTAGGACTTATTGGACAAAAAATATGATGATATTTAGAAGGAGTTGAGTAATTTCAGGGGAAAAAAATGTTATATGCTTAAATCCAAGGGCTTCTGATCTCAGGGCCAAGATTTTTCATGGTTTTTTTGTAGTAGCTGTGGGAACTTTGCTGTTATAAAACCTGGAAAAGGATTTGATTGCTGATGTTCCTTTTCACATCTATTGTGAACTTGTCGTGTTCAGATTTAGTGACTTGTGGTGATGAGCCGTGCTGGTTAATGCAGTGATGTTGTGAGAAACAGGCCAGCAGAGATACCCCCTGGAACCATCATCCTGTGAGCAGACTCACCCCAAAGTGAGCAGTTTGTGCACATCCTCACACACACCAGGGTGTGGCGTTTGTGGTGAGGGAGGTTCAAAGGGAGACCAGTCAAGGCCAGGAGTCAGGAGTGACAAGGCTTTTTCAAAAGCACTTTACTGTTCAAGCATTTAAAAGCCACATAATCTTTCACTCTTGTACATGTCAGCATCTTTTAAAAAGAAATATTTTGACCAGAAAAAGGAAATCTCAAAGCTGGTATTTATTATCTTTGTTAAAGAAAGTGCTGAGTTATGTATGGGTACTGAAGTTTGACCTTAGGAAGACTCATGGGAAAATATCAGCTTCTATCAAATATTTTTCCCAAAGGCAGTAGTGAGAGAGTTCTCAGCAAGGTACAGAGGAAGCCTGGTTTTCAATTGATTGAGAAATTCCTTCTATGCTCAAAGGTGAAACCTGAAAAATTGTCCCTGCACGGCTGGGCTGGCTCACAGCCATACTGCTCCCGCCCCACTTGCCAAACATCTTCGGTGCCCACAGACCCAGCCCCGGGGGTCAGAGCATTTCCTGCATGAAAACAGGGCCTTCTTGTACCCTGCGGGCTGTATGATCCCCGCATGTTTACGTATGCCAGGGGAAGGAGGGCCAGGTTGAACAGGGCTTGGAGCAATGTGGTCGAGGGAAGGTGTCCCTGTCCATGGCAGGAGCTTGGAACAAGGCGAGCTTGAAGGTCCCTTCCAACCCGGAGCACTCTGTGGTTCTGTCACCCAGTGACGGTAGCGAGGCAGGACAGCACTGGAAGACATTATAGATTTCTTCCTTTCTGTTTTATACCAGTTCCATGAGGCCATTTTTTACCCTTTACCTCTTTAGCTCTGGTTGGCATCTACAGATGGGGGTCCATAGGGAGCACAGAGCACAACGATGCCAAACCAGTGACTTCTGCCCCTGTGTTCCCCTTACCCAGGGCAGACCTCAGCCAAGACCAGCAGTGGGAGCATATCTTCCAGGCAAACCCCAAAAATTTGGTTCTTCAGAATCCCACCATGACTTCATTCAATGTTTTTTTCCTCTTTTTAAAATAGTCAGTATATTCCTATGCTCTAACCTTGCTCCATTCCCAACAGGTCTTTTGTAGGGGCCTCTTGGTCAATACATTGCGAGGATTCCCATCGAGTGCAGCCATGTTTCTTGGCTATGAACTTTCTCTCAAAGCAATGAAAAGGTGCCAAACTGAGACCAATCCCTAACTTCCAGGTCAGCACATAACGACCCTCCAGCTTTATTAAAATTACAGAATTATTCTTTGAATCAAATAGAGTTGAAATTGTATAGATCCTCTGAACATTGTATAACTTACACGGTTACCTACACCTGGATAGCCAAACAGAACTTGGGTCTATGGGATTCAGAGCAGAGTGCAAACGTGTTGATGGATTTTAGTGTTAGTCCACATCTCCTGGAGTTTCACTGTAATCTGTTCTGATTGTTGTGATTATTTTAATTAATATCAATCAGAAATAAGAATTTGAAAGGAAATGATTCTCTAATATTTTATAAGTTTTGAAATATCGTTTTTATTATAGTTCCTGCACAGTATTCTTTCCTCACTTGTTCTACCCCCCACAGGTATGAAATTAAGATCTTTCAAAATGCCTTGACTATCAAGTCACTCTTTCACTCTTTCCTTCATTAACTTAGAGTTGCATAAAGGAGCAGCATTAAAAACACCTGATTAAAAAAACTTTTTAAGCAGCTAGATACTCAAGATTTTTCTTGGCTGTCTTTGCTGTTTTCTGCATTACTTCATAAATCTCCTTTTTTATTTCTAAAGTGTTGCCAGGAAGACCAGAAAGTCTTGTACTGAGCCAGATCAGCAGTGTGGTGTTGGTGAGGGCTCAGCTGCTCTGACTGAAGACTCCCATCCTGCACCTACAGCAACAGCTGTGGACATGTGGTCAGTGGAGGGCTCCGAAATTCACACCAGCTCAATCAAATCCAAAGACTATTTTATTATCCAATCTTTCACTGTTGACTAAGAGCACCTTAATAATTCCGGTGGTGGTGGTGGGCTTCTTCACCAATGACATTTTTCCTATTGAACCAGGAAGACAACTTATTCCCTTTCCCAAGGGATGTACCCAAACCCAGCCCACCTCAAATCACCAAGGGAGTGCCTTTCATACAACACGGTGTCGTAACACTCATCTTCTTTGGTGAACAAGGAAAGGAGGAAATGCAGTGGGTACACAGGTGCTTTTTCTGTAGAAAGGTCTGGATTCTCACCAAATCCTAGCTTGCTTTCAGGTTCAAAGAAGTGAGTGAATCCTCACACTCCTCCTAACTCCTCCCTGTGTTGTGTTCTACGACACAGTTTGGCAAATTTAACACATTATCGTGAAAAATGTAAACGCTTCAACAACTTCTGTCTGTTATCCAAGGTATAAATTAAATTGGGAAACAGGAGGATGTTAAATTCAGAGACTAAGCTGCTTTTTTTAGTACAGAAAATAATAAAACAAGTCTGCATTTCATGTAGAAGGTTGCCTATTAATTTACACAGCTTGCCTGGTGCAGCCCTCCAGGGCCCAGCTTGAGGTATCTCATTAGACCTTCTGAGCTCCCTGACAGGACTCGCAAGCTGCCCAAACCTGCAGATATCACTTTGTAGCCATGAGACGGGGTCCACCAAAGAAGTCTCTTTAGGACACAGTACACTTCAGACCTCCAGCTCCTTGCTGGAATCCTACTGAGACCACTGGGGCAGGCCCAGTCTCTCTTTGGTCTACCTCAGCCTCTCAATTATTCCAAGATCTTTTACATCATGATTATTTGTCCTTATGCTGTTAAATATCCTTATGATTTATTTTCTAAGCAAGGAGCTTTTGATGCCAAAGCCCAAGAAGGACCAGCTTTGCTGTGACAAGAGGACTCTGGTGGCACTGGCAAGGGGGCTCACATGTAGAGGGACACATGACATGAGGGAATAATCCAGGACAACTCCTCATCTGGGAAATGTTCTAAAGGAATAGCTCTTCTTCTGGAGAAGAGCTCTGGGGGAAAAGCCCAGTGACTGCAGTTCCAGCAGTTGCCTTCAAAAAAAGGTTTCTGAAGACAGTGTGAAGCAGCTGTCCAGCTTTCCTCCACAAAATGAGGAGAAGGAAAGAGAAACTCTGACATCCTCTTCCCTGGATGAATGGGGGAATTGGTCACAACACTTGAACATCTCAGCAGAAAGTGCCTAAAACTTTGCGTCTGGAGCAGTACTTGAAAATGGGGTCACCTTCTTTGGGCTCCTCATCTCTGGGGCCCAGATTAAGAACAGAAGTGTGGGTGCTCCCACAGCTGGCCTTAAAATGGGGGAGAAACAGCTGGTCTTACTTCATCTCAGGACTTCACTGTGAGAAGGTTCACAGTGCCTTTGACCTTCTTTAGGATACATTGAACTGTTTTTGATAAACAGTACGGAAAAAATTGATGAGCCTTCACACAAGTGTTTGTTACTGGCTGCATTTAAGGATTCATCCTTTCCATGTTGCCTATTTTAATGCATGTATGTTAAACAAGTTTTTTAGATGGATAATATCATGTGTTTCCAGGGATAATACTTGAGCAGACTATTTTTTTTAATGCAAATAAATGGTGTGTTCATCTGCCTGCATAATGTAAAATGGACCATGAATGAATTAAACTGAGGAGTTCACAACAAGCTGTGTATCTGCATGATCCTGCCCTCATAGTGCCCAGGTTCAATCCATTTAGTGCTCTCTAGGGATATAGCCCTGAGACCCATGTTAGAGTTGCATGGTGATATTTCATGATATTATTCATTCAATTAAAACAATTTTGAGATTGGAGCCCAGGATTTGCCTGGACAAAACTTTAATGTAGCACACACCTGCCAGAAGGAGCTGTCAGGGAGAGCCATGGGCAGCCTGGTGTGGAAAGGGTGCAGAGGGCAGAAATACTCTAAATAATATGAATACACATGATAGAAATATACAGAACGTAAATACAAAATCATGAAGATCAAGTGGGAAGTGAATATAAAGCTTTGGCCACTTGATGGCATCGTCATCCCTGGCAGGGCATGTGCTGCTCACTGGAGCTGCCGAGCAGCCCCTCTGTCCATTCAGCCCCGAGCCCAAGTCTGCTGCCCGACCAGCACACATTCCCTTCCCTATGGGAAGCCCCACACTGGACAGCTTCTAGATGATTCTGGAGTGATCCCGCCCTGCCAAAGGCTGCCCTGCTCTGGCAGCACTGGAGGCAAGCCCTGGACACACTGGTTAATCAGTGCATCACCCCATTAACATTCGCAGACAAACCACAAGAGAGCCAAGGCAACTCCGGGCTAGAGCATGAGGGTTTCAAGGGTCACAGCAGCACAGGCCACTGTGAAGGAGATTTGGCTGCCTCTGGGCCACTGCTGGCGACCAAGGGCACCTCAGGGTTGGGACAAGCAGCCTTTGAGGCACAGCACACTCAGTGACACCCCTCCTTGTGACAGATCACACATCTGGGAAGTGCTCAAGGCCAGGCTGGACGGGGTCCTGGTTTAGTGGAAGGTGTCCCTGCCCATGGTAAGTGGATTGGAAGGAGATGAGCTTTAAGGTCCTTTCCAACCCAAACCCTTCTATGGCTCTATGATCCCTGCACATGGAGACTGATGAACAGTTTAGCCTTGCTTTTGCAGTAGAGTGAGTGTGGCTGTATCACCAGTGAAAGAGGTTGAGTGGTGCTGGGGTTCTGTGACACCACAGGGGGCCCAGCCCCATGTCCCAAAGATGAGGGATGGCAATTAAAATTTATATACACAGAGACTTGACAAGCCTGTGCCTTGTGAATAATCTTCTGTATGATATATAAAATGCATTAATTTTTGGAAGTAATATCAGTATCATTATCCATGGATAGAAATTAGGACCGACAAAGTATTTTTCAGGGATCTGGTGATGAGGGTTTAAAACAGTCTTTCCTGGGAGGCAGGCAGACAGACACACAGCTGATTCAGGGGGGCACTGATTACATATATTGGCAGTTTTGTCTCTGAATTAAAAAAAAAAAAGAAAACCCCTGTGCCAACAGAATTCACACTATGGACCCAGCTCATTTTGTCAGTGCTCTGTCTGTACTGACCTGCCACTGGTGGCATGTTCCACACACATGCTGGAGTGGTAGAAGCCATCTGTTTGGTAGGTTGTTCAAGGTGTTTACAGAGCCCCTCATTTCTAAAATAAATGGACTAAATCCTGAAATTGTCAAAAAATGAGAAGGGAGACCAGAAGAACCAGGGATACATACTTCTGTGTGTTTGTTGCCTGGATTATGAAAACATATTCAGACCTGTCATCCCTCAAATAAGTCTGTAATTGCCCAACTTTCATGTCTCTGGTGGCGGTCCAGCTCTTACAACAGCTAGTATTACTTAATGAGATGCTGGCTGTTTTCACACTTTATAAACTATTTAGTGCTATGAAAGGAAAAAGTGGTAACAGCAGCTTATTTCCTTCATTGAAAAAAAACCCAAAACAGTCAAACAAGAGCCAATTTCCCAGTGAAATTCTGTTTTTCTAGAAAACAGCCCTGACCTGGATGAAGGTCTTTGGGGCTGGGAGAAGCTTGGTGATGTCTGTGGTGCATAGGGTGGGAAGAGGATGGTGCTGCCCAGTAGTTTTAGCATCTATTGAAAAGTGCCTGTAAAGGTCTTTTCCAACTCAAATTATTTTATGACGGCTGTAGGCCAGGCTAAGATTTTCTCATGCCTTGGAGTCCCTGCCTGGTGTTTCCCCACCACAGGGGAAGGCAAGATCTCAGTCCACATCTCAGTTTCTCTTTTTCTGAGACAGGAGTAGGTGACATCTTTGCAGTCATTAAGATATATCTCTGGTTTATCTGAAGTTCTTTGTTTTGTCATAGAGGTTGTTATAGTAGAGACTCTTCTCCTAGGTGTGGCATTCACATCAGCCAAGAAGGTCAAAGCCTGCCTTGTACTTGGGAAGAAAAAAAGTAAAGCGTACAGCCAGAAAAATGATGAGATCCAAGGGGACAAATGTGAAGAAGTTCAAGTGCTCAATTGAATGTGAACTGCACAAGAACAGCTTCCTCCCTCTAAAGCCATCTTCTTCCTATATATGCTCCTTCAGTAATGCACAGACTGATCACTGCCAGCTTAGATAAGCAATATGTAGAGTATCCTTCCAGAGACAGGCTCCAAAAGGAATGAAGCCATGAAGTGAGGGGAAATTTAAGTAGTCACACTGATTTTCAAGGCAATTTTCCTAATCTGTAGATCCTGTGATAGTTCCAGGATCAGACACAGGTGGAACAACCAGCAGGTGAGGTACCACTTGTGCAGCAGAAGCATGTTTTTGAAGGGTTTTAGAGGTCCCATGTGCAGTTTCACTGTAACATATAAAGTGCTGGATATGTCAAGAAATCCTTGCTTAGGAAGTATGAAATTCTAAGGCTACTGGGCTGTACAAGACCCAGTCTCTGAAGAGAATACAAAGGTCCTCTTTGACTGATGGAGAAAGCAATGGATAACCTTGAGTCACAAGGAGAAAGATTTAGAGAAACCAGAACCTTGCAAGTGGGAAAAAAACACGTTGAGACTTCCCTGCCACCTACACCTGCTGCATCCAACTGGCACCTGCATGGCCTCACCTCTGTGAAAACACCAGGACTTAGCTCATCTTCGTGGACTGCTCTATTCTCCCATATTTCAAAACATTTCAGCACTAATGTAGCCTACTTCAAACACAGAATAGAAACACATGGTATAGAAATCCTGCCAATTCTCATGGATAAGGGCCAGCTTGTTCTTACTTATGCAACCAGGTGGGAACCAATATCCATCCCTGCTTCGCTGTTAAATCACCGCTCCTGTGTTTCCATCGAGCAGCCTGCAGGTGGATTTTCAATGCTTCCAGCACGAAAAGTGAGCTGTGATGTGGGGCTGGCTGGTGAAGAGCTCTAACACAGCCATGGAGTGAATGTCTTGTGCTGTCTGTCTGTCCTGCATGTTCAGCCTCCCTCTCCATGCTGTGCTCAGTAGGAAATCCAGCACACTGGGTCATCACACAGTGGGACAAGCAAGGAAGGGTGAGTGGACTTCTGATGTCAGAGTGCTCAATGTTTCTCTTTCCTGGTATGAAAGCAGTCAGGCCACAGAAGAAGACACTGGAAGAAGACACTAGGAAAAATCTTCAAATACAGGATAAGTGGTGACCTCTATGGTCAATTCATCCTGCCTTCTGCCTGCTTTTAGAGATGGTTGGTTGTGGGAAGCATTTTCAATGCGCACAACACATGGCTGGCCTGTTGCTGTCAGGGTTTTTTTCTTTTAGATATCTTGGCTCTTGCTAAATATCATTGCAACATGGAATGCTTGGCTCAGCCCAGGCCAGCTCTGGTGACTGTACTATTGGGTGAAACAAGGAGGACTCGCAGCTCTGAAGGTCTCTCTCATGTGCTCTGCCCTCTCACAGCTCCTGAGTGCCACTAGTCTTTGTTAATAAGCTTAAATAGTTTCAAATTAATTAAAACTTTTCTGAAAGTAATGAGAGCTCCATTACCTATAGAAGATGAGTCCTGAGGACATCCTGTGGTCCATCTGCTAGGGCAGATGGACCCTCTTGGATTGGGTTGAACCTGAAATGTTGTATGACCTGAAATGTTCATCAGGATTTGATGCCTTGCTGTTATTAGTAATTTTGCTATTACTATGCTATGGTTTACCCTTTCACAAATGGATTAGAATGCCCCTATTTTCCTTGATTTCTACATTAGCATATGTCATCTTTATCTAAGGGAAAGGGAAAAAATACTCCAAGCCACCTTATCTCTGGAAAATGAAACTATGAATAGCATCTCTTCATTTGCGGTCTTTGCATCTCCTCTATCTTGATCAGTGCACACAGCAAACGTAAAACAAACTGGTTTGTTATCTGGGTGTTTTTCCTCTGCAGGGAATTGGGTTTTTCTACATTAGAATACCCAAAATGTGAAGAGATTCTTAGAAACCCTACACTGGGATGCAAATTCTCTCATGAGAACACATTAACTCTGGAGGTTTATGCAAACCAGGTTAAAATATTGATCTGGAAATTGGATGTTTTGTGCAGCATTTTTGGTCATTCAACCTAGCATCAAAGTAAAGGTGTTATAAGAAAACATATATCCCAAAGTATTTACACATAGACCAAAAATGTGCAGGACATGAGAGTCTCCAAAGGAACCAGAACAAACTGCCTGCAAGAGACCACAGAAATACATTGGAGAGTTTTATATATTTACCTTTTCCAAATAATCTGGAATCTTAATAGCCCATCACTTGAAAGTTGATGGACTTTCCTGGTACTGGCAGTACCTGTGGTGATGGAGCTCTCTACCCCCTCCTTACTCTGCTCCTCCACTGCACCCTGCCCACTGCATCCCTCAGCGTGTAGGGAAGTGGCAGGACACGGGGATGCTCCATCTGCTGCTGTGGGGCTCTGCCCCAGGCTGGCCACAGAGAGTTTCCCTGCTCAGGTGTCCCCATGGCAACACAGGGGATGTTTCTATGGGCTACTGTTCCCAGTGCCTTCAAGGTTGGCGGTCTTTATTTCATTTTTTTGAGCGATGGATGAAAAACTTTAATTTCCTCTCCACATTTTGGTTTGTGTTGCTGAAAGAGAGATTAAAGGAGAAAAGTGGATGATCAGCTACCTAGACATGAGGACAGAAAATTAACCAGCAAATGACAAGTTATTTGTGAAAATATGCTGCCATATCTTGTGATCATAATGGATATTTTTAAAGTATCAAAGCTAAAGGTTTGACGGTTCTATTTAAAAGTCTTTTTGCTGGATGGCATCAGGTATTAATTTCTACAGCCTTGGAGCAGCTTCTAAATGCCAGAAAAGAACCTAAACTCTCTAAAGAGAAGCTGCACCTGGTGCCACTCACTCCTGTGCCTCATCCACCTCAGCTCTAATGAACACATGGAAAGATCTTTCCCTGCCAGTTTGACTTCTGGTGGTTTCTCCTTCACTGTAAATTGAATGCTGTTTCTCTGACTTATTTAGCCTGGAGCAACAACAGTGTGAGACATATCTCACTAAGCAATCAAATAGAAATGCAAAGATATAGAGATAGTGCTGGTGCTGCTGGCAAAGAGTGACTGTGGGCAAGGAGGAACCACGGGTGTGGGAGCAGCCTGGAAGCAGCTCTGGAAGCTCTGCCATTCGGATTTGCACTTAGGAACAAAAATACAGACCTTGCCTTTTGGGCTATAGGCCTGGGAAGAAGTTATCTGATCTGCTCCCTGCCCAATGTCCATAATTACGTCTTGTGTATGGAAAGGTCCTAATTATGTATCGTGCGTATGATTTATACCAGCATTGCCTTAGTTTACAGAGCATGGCAGCTGCACTGAGATGTCATTCCTTAGGTGACGCCCTAGAGACTCTGCTAAGTACATCAGATTTTGTAAAATCCTTGCAAAGACAGCATAGCAGTTGCTGGGGAAAATGGGATTTCTAATGAACATATTTGCCTTAAAAACAGATGTAGTAGAACTTTCTGATTGTCTCAAAGAGCCCCTTGCCCCTCTCTTCCATGACTTGTTACCATTTTCTTTGCACAACCTTGGCTAAATCAATGATGCTTTTGAACTCTTTCCTTTAAAGAATGTAAAATCATTTTTTCAACCATCTGGAAAGCCAAGTGTCTCACAAATGTTACACACAATTTATTTCCCTCAGGGATTCATGCTTTAAACTAATTGGGGCTTTACTGGCTGAACAAACAGAGAGCAGCATGCCCACTGCTTTTCCTAGGCAAAGAACAATTTCCTCGAAGGTGATGTACCTGTAACAGAACTCTCTTTATTGCTTTTTAGGGAATCGCAGGCTCTCAATCACAAATCAATGATTTTATTCCTTCTCTGACTGTTCAGTGCCCTGAAAGTGCCACTGCCCGGCTCATGGATGCCAGCCATCCCCAGGGTGTATCTGTGCACCTGCTGATCACTGCACAGCCTGCTGGCAGCTTCCGCTTACCCAGGGAGGGTCTCTGGCCTTTGCCAGCTGTTTCCTGGGGCCCGTGTGCAAGCTGGACCCACCTAATGGGCTCTGAACACCTTCCACACTGAATCACCTATGAACAAATTTCAGTGAAAAGGCAGGAAGCATCCAGCCCCCGCAGAGGAGATGCTGGTGTGCAGGCAGGGAGGCAGGAGCAGCAGGCAGGTCCTCCGCTGCCCCCCTTGCTGGCCTCGCAGCCATGCTCAGCCAGGTGAACCCGTTGCTGGCTGGCAAATGCCAGAGAAAAATCAGCTAATTGCAACTCAGTGTTTTCACTTTCCAGGACAGTTTCCAGAGGGATCACACTTATCCTTTAGCCAGACTGACCTGGAAAAGTCTCAAGCTTTTGGAGGAGACCTTTAAGGCATAATGGAATTTATGGCAAACAGAAGGGATGCTCAGGAGCCAACCCTGGGGATTTAAAGGAAATCTGAAGGGCTGCCACTTGCTCTGCCGAGGTGTGCGACTTGCAAAAAGGAAACTTCTGTCACCAGGGAGGGCCCTTACCAGCACTCAACTGTATTTGGAGAGGCCATCTGAGAGAATTTCCAAGTTAATACCATCTAGGTTCGCTAGGACTATTTTTGCATCCAGTCCTTTCAGCTGAAAAGGCAATGGGTGGGATGCAAGCCTGTTTGCACTCTGAGGGCCCCGCGCTCAGCCGCACACTGCTGCACATGCACTCAGCAGAGGTGAGATCGTGGTCAAGGACTATGGGATTGTTCTCTGGATGCAGCAGCTGTAATTCAGTGTGACAACTTGTCCAGGCACTGCTCCACAACTTCATCCATCTGTCTGTCTGCCCCACAGAGCCCTGCAGTGCCACCAGCTTTCTTTGAGCAAGGTCCTGCTCTGGATCTGGGGGGAAGCCACGCTGCAGCACATCAGTTTGCTTTCTCAGGAACTCTGGCAACGCTGAAACAATCTCTTGGCTTTCATGTAACTATAATTCACATAAGTACAGAATGCAAACTCCACATCTGGGAAAAAAAAGCTTTCATAGATTTTTTAACCATTGTTTCCTGCTGGGGTATGATATCATAATGTTCAAATCAATCACTTCTGAGGAGCATTTATGCAATTTCCGCAGTACTAAAATTACTGAAGTAGGTGACTCAATTCCATGTTTGATTTCTTTAAAGTCCTGTCCAAGCTGTGGGAAAAAATAGTGGGCACCTGGTATCAATTTTATCATTGGGTTTTTCCCCCTAGAATGGGAATTTTGTGAAGACTCAATTAAAAGGAGTGTCCTCCTGTTCTTCTGTCACCCATCAGACTGAGTTGACATGAATGCCAGCATGCTGTCATACATACTCTTCTCTTGTCTGCTGCTCTCTGTGCAAGCACAGTATTGTGGTGTCCGGGAAATTATCCGCTATACACAGCGCCTGCTTGTAAGTGCCTGTTTAGCACCTTAATTCTGAAAAAATGCAAGCTTGTGCATGAGGTGGTAGTGAATACTGACTTCTCACTTGCTCTTCTTCCAGGACAAGAGTTCTTTGAGTTGCCCATGTAGGCAGACAGATATCAGTGTGAGTACCTGACTTTTGAGAATATGAGACAAAAAAACCCCTGTACTTGTACATTGAATGCTGGATGTTAACACTCACTCACTCTTTTTGTTTTCAGTCATGTTCATGTCTCCCCATTCCAGAGGTAAGCAAATTTCTTTTTAAGCTCTTGTAGATGTTAAAAAAGTTTTGTATTAACTCAGTTCAAGTTTGTTCGCTTTGCTCCTTATGTAACTTTTGCTTTCGATTATAAGGAAGGTTAATACACCAATAGCAGCAAAACTGAGCTTGATGAATAGCGGTGGGGAGGGAAGCAGAAGCTTTCCCACTACAGAGCAATCAGAACCAAGCCCAGATTCAGGCAAAAGTCCTCTGTAGGCTTGACTTGCATATCAAGAGATACAGGCTCTTGCTTTGAAAATCTCTGTAAGGCTTTGTTTTATGGCTGGGTGCCTAATACTAAGTGAGCCTGGGGCAGAGATGTCAGGCCTCAGACTTAGCTCGGGTTGTATCCAGCACTATTTCATTGTTTTAAGCCTCCTCAGATGTGGTGAAGCCCCAGCATTAGATGAAACTATGCCTCAAAGAGGTAACTTTTACAGTTGGAAGTTTTCTGAGAGATGGGACAGTCATTTCTTATGGCATACATGAGAATTCAGTGTTTTACCATCCCCACCAAAGGTCTTTTACCAGTTTTCAATATATGGCAAAATACGTTGCATTTAACTGTGACATGCTGCCACATTTAGGAATACACATTCTGTCTTTCTGTGGATAAACACAAAATGCACTCTAGGTTTTTCTAATGCCTTCTTTGTTGAACAGCATGGCCATGAACTCGCATGCTTTGTGGATGGAACCAAACACCTGATGGAACATGACAGATCTTCCAATGAAGTAATTGAAAGGCTTTACCAGACCTTCCAGGCTCAACTGGATAGAAACCTCTGCAAAGTAAGTCTTACTTTTCTGCAGATCTTTTTTTACCTTTTAAAAAAGAAAGGATTTTTTTTAAATAATTTAAACATTTGAAGATAAGTGGTTCATTAATTTCAGATGTGTTTTAAATACTCATATTGTGCAGAAGTCAGATAAAATTGCAACGTGTGAGGCAGTGAAAAGCTTTTTAAGTTGGCAGAGGAAGAAGGGAGATGGGCTCTGCTCCACTGCGTCCTTTCTCTTCTCCAAACCCTTGGAACATAGATCTCTGGGAGAGGAGCTTTATTTAAATTGCTTTTCTATTCTCCTTTCTCAAAATGTGTTTTGGCATTAAATAATAATGACCTAACACTGGGGAATGGATGTGCAGGAGTTGCATGGCTGGAGCCAGGTGGACAGAGCATCCTTCTCTGCAGCTTTAATTCTACCTAAGCAGCAGTGTCTTCACTGATTCTTGTGAAATAAAGCTGTGGCCTGCAGAATCTTGCAACTCGTGATGATGCTCAGGAAGGCTCTTGGGTCCTCCCTCAGGTGCCTTTTCTGAGGCAGTGAAACATTCTTTATTTACATACTGAGCAAAGCTCTTGTGTGTTTCAATGAGACACAGAGGATGCTGACAATGCAGAGCCTCCCGTTCCTTTAGGCTGCCTTCACATGTGGCAGGAGGACAAGGAGGAACAGTTAGGGTGGCCTTGGGACACTGACCCCTTGTCCCAGTCTTGCCCAGCTCCTCATGGTATCTGCACTGTTTTCTGGGTTAAACAGCCTAGCTTAAATGACTTCAGCTATAACTGAATATATGAACTGAATATATAGAATCATATGACATTCCACCTGCCACCTTCTTAGCCACCATGAAAAGCCACTATTACACTCACTGCTCAAGGAACAATTTTCTAGGAAATGATTTTTTAAATCCTTGTGTAGCTCCAAATAATGTATATTTTCACTGGTTCGTCTAAATTCTTCATTTTATTATAAAATCTTTGCTAACCCAATCTTTGTTCTTTCTTTCACAGAGGCTGGCACATAGTGATCAATGCCAGTACACAACCAAGGGAAATGTGATGGAATTTCTGAAAAACATCCTGACAACCTACCAAGAAATCAAAAAATTCAATGCTTAATTTTTTTTTCTTTAAGATTTTAAAAAAATCCAAAATCTTTGAAAATAACAGTGAACAGAAGAGTTATTTATTGTATTTATTGTCCATCTGGAACATAAAAGGTAGAAATAACCATTAATAAACCAATAAAATTAAAATTTACCTGAGCACAAAATGTATTTGAGTCTTCATTTTATGTTCTGTACTTGGTGAAAGGTTTGAACATCCTGTTATCATATCAGTAGGTGTCAAAATGCTTCTGCAAAGCTCCAGTCCAACGATTTCACCAATACGAGATGCTCCAGCAAAATTCACACTCTGCCCACTGTATAGCACAAGAAATATTTCTGGGCTTGAGATGCAAACAAAAAAAATCTGTGTTTCCTTTTGTATCACTTATTTTTTGACAATGCCTACACACCATGAACAAGTCACTTAGCTTCTTCCTTGCAAGGCTGCAGGTTTTCCTGCCTATAACCACTTTTTTTCTTCTAAATATTCAGCAGTAGACAACTCATTAACATCTTAACTTACAAAAACAAGACCCAACCCAGCACTAATTACAAGCTTGTAATGGGGTTGTGCAATCGGAATGTGTTGTGGACAACTGTTTCTTTCTCAGTATTTAATGCTGGCTTTTTTTTCTGTGCCAGGAGCTCAGAAATGCTTCTCTATCTCTTCTCTACTCGGCTCAACAGAAGAGTAAAAAGTTGAGCTTTGTTTGAAAAAGAAACCAACCAGTGAGTAAGAGAGATGCTTATCTCAGCCATCTATTCCAGCCTTACCAACATCTTACGTAGATCTCTTCACAGTAGGGAAAATCCCAGATCCCAGATTTCATCTCTGTTGTGGCTCAGAGAGGAACAAAAGCATTGTAACAAGGCCTTTGAGGTGGAATATCTTTAATGTCTTGAAGGACTCATATCTTCTCCACCTCCAACGGAGTGGGGTGGATTTTTCAGAACCTCCAGAAAGGGACACAAAGCATATAATTTCCTTTCTTTATTTTATTGATGGCATGGACAGGTTTCTGGGATCAAAAGCATGATGGAAATGCTCATCTACACTGTTGTTCTTAAGCTTCCCATTTGTATGGGCTTGGGGAAAAGACAGAACTAGGTGATAGAAAATGCATCTGATACAACTATATAAAAGGAGTTAAACTTATGTAACAGAAGCATACATACATATCAGAAACATTTTCTCATTTCTTTCTGCAACCTGTTTAAAATATGATAAAGAAATAACAAATATTAAAATAGAAAAGACTGTTCTTGTTAACACCTACGAAGATGAAACCAAGAAATAAAACAATTTCATCTTTCTCATATTTTCATATCTTCCTACATTTTCTATACCATTCAGCTCAGAAAGCTCCCCCTTAAATAACCATTTGGATTTTTCATTCTAGTGCAAAGAAAAATCATCCACATCTCTGATGAATCAGCACAATGCTTATGTATGCTCCTGGCCCTAAGGAGAAGAAAAAGGTTCATTAACATCCATATTCAATCTATGATGCTAGATCTCAAAATTCTAGGTATCATCCCCACCAAACTGATATTCAGACTTGTTAATATTTTCCAAGGGCAAATCCAAGCTATTCCATTCTTCCTGTGATGTTTTGCTTTGTGTGTGCAGCTCACTAGCACTGTGTTGAAACATATTATGTGGCAAGAGGAAAATCTGAAAGAAGCTGATTCATTTTTGTAGATGAGCGAAAGACTTCTCAAGTCATAAGACTGCAGACTGCAAGGAAAAATAAAATTCTTTGTCTAGTACTTTTTATTCCCAAAAATACTTCATTAAATTTATGAAATACAGGAATGGTGGAATTGTGACACAAGCAAAAGATACATAATAAATTCAGCTTTGTTCAGCATAAGCTGGCAAGAGTGGAATATAGTCAGTCAACTTCCAGTCAAGAGACAATAATAGGAAACTCTTGCACACAATTTGAAAAACAACCCCAACTTATAAACTGCAGGAGATACATCTGCAAAATATCTATTATCTGATGCCTCAGTTTGCACCTGTGTGAGAGAAATGATCAGTGTGTGCTTAAACCATTAAGTGCAGGATTGTGCAGTCTGAAAGAAGAGCTCCACTGCCGACTGCCACTGAACCCCTGTGAGCTGGGGCAAAGTGTTTGCTTGCACTGGTGACCTCCCCAGGCTCCTGTGAGTCCTTCATCCTCAAGTATTTTCACCTTCTGCCTCCCCACAGGCATATTCAGATCTTCTCCCCGGCACTCCTACGCCCTGCAAGATTTTGCAAGACACAGGGCAGGCGGTGGGCAGGGCTGGGTGTCTCTTGGCAGGCCAGAGCATCCCTTCAGCCGACCCTGGGCTGGCTCCTGAGGGATTTGGGACCCAGTGGACGCCCATGGGCCTCTTCTCTCTCTTGTGTTTGGCTCTCAACAGGATTGGAAACTGCCAGACGAAAACAAAAGGCAACTAATCCATTGAGATACTTAATTACCGTAACAAGTGCCTACTTCGGTTATCTCAATTATCTTTCTGTTGCCGCTCTCTAGAGGGATGTGTCATATCATGCTCTGATAGGGAGGATGTGGCCTAGGGCAGGGGGGACAGGGGAGGTGAAGAAGGTCAGACATTCCGTATGCAAGATAGCTTGTCTGCACAAGTCATTTATTTTGTGGAATAGATTGACAATTATTAATTGATAATCAACAGTGACTTTGGGAAAGAGCCCTTCCAGCAATTCAAACCTGCGCAGGAGCCCATGGCAGGGTGCGTGCTTGTTTTCAAGTATGCACAGCTCCACACCTGCCTTGTTTCTACACCTCACATCAGATACAAGAAACTCAGAGACAAGGTGGACAATTTGCTCTATGATTTCAGAGACAGAAACACTTGTAACTGAGGATGCAGGGTAGGAGTGGCTGCTTTCTGCAAACCAGAAAGTAACACCATTATCTGTGTAAGCGCCTCTCTTCAGGAATGCCTGCTCAGGAGAGTTCAGTGTTGGACATACGCAGACCAGTTCTATATCATGTACCACCACAACTGTAGTATATTCCTCATGAGCATGAAGCAATGCAAAATTGTATGCTATGAGTGACCCAAAGGCACCTGAGAAGCTACTTTGCTCTTCAGCAAAGAGGAATTCTCCCAGTCCTGCTACAGCAGCCAGCACACAACTCTTTCTTCAAAGGATTTTGTGTTGCTGTCAACAGTCAGCCAGAAACCCATTCACAAAATCTGCAGTTTCACAGTAGATTTTTCTTAGTTCAGGCATCCACATAGCAGCATGGATATTGGAAAACCTGTAGTGTTGTCTTCAGAACCCCGGCTAGGACAGCTTTATGTGCTGGAGTCTCTGCTAGGACACTTGCCAGGGCAGAAGCACAGCAGCAGAGCCAAAGCTCTCGTGCTCCAGTCTGTTATCCCCGATTTTACCTAACTCCATGACCTGCTGAAGGACAAGCCCAAGCCCTAAGCAGTGCCAATGGTCTAATAAGAATGTCTGCAATGACAAATAAATGAAAACTGGTTTTGAAGATATTTCTGGAGGCACTAGAACTGCCCCAGAGCATCTGGCATGTTGTTGTTCTTCCCTAAATCTCTTGCATCTCTGTAAGAACAAGTCTGGTATATGCCATGCTATGGGAGGGAGAGGCACAGGCTGCGGTTCAAATGCCTCCCAGCCATAAATCGCCCTTGGTATATAAAAGCAGCTTTACATACTTGTAAAAGAAAGCTGATCTTATCAGGGTTATCCTCACAAAACTCTCCTGACACCTGTGGACAATCCTCATCCTTCTGGCTTTACAGAAAAGTAAGGTAAAGTAAGGAAAAGTAAGGTTTGTTAAGATGGAGAACTCATTTCTCTGCTTTTTACAATTTTCTGAAGACTGGTAGTGTTTGCTTGTAAAGCTCAGCACACACTAGGGTTTAACATTCCCAAGACTCAATAATATCACAAAAGTTATATCATATTAATGATATCAGGTGGTGCTACTGGGAAGACTAAAGCCAGTCCCAGAGAAGTCTCTTCCTGCCCATAGGTGGTTGCAGCTCCTTTCCCATCTTCTCTATTGGTCTCCCACTTTTGATTCAATCAATTGAGGACTCTCCAAAAAAGAACAAAAGATTCTTCAGGACCTCTAGGTACATTTGTCATGGAAGCAACCATGGTCATCTATAAATGGCAGCATCTTCATGGACACACTCCATAGCACAAATTGCACATGTTCAAACAATAAATCTTTTGTCATTTTCCATGAACTTCTGTAAGTAATCCTGAATTTTTACACCACTGTTACGAGGTACAAGATAAATGCTGTCTTCTTCCTATTGGGATACAGAGTGGGTTACAGCTCAGGTAACAAAGGAGTGAAAGAGCTGGAAAGAGAAGGCAAAAAGCTTCAGTAACACAATGTCATGACTGCAATTGGGTGTTTTTTTGTGAATCACATACAAAAAATAAAAGATACTTAATATGAATGAGCAATGTGAAATGTGCCTAAATTGCTTCTGATATTTTAAATCTAGTAGTGAAGTAACACATGATACAATCCTAAGCTTATATCGGGTTATAATCTAAAAAAAATATCAATAAGTACAAAACTACCTTAAAGATAATTTTCTGTGTATAATACCAGTGATATTTCTTTTTACTCATGTTAGAAACAGCATCATCAAGAGACTTCACAGGAAAACAGATGTCTTTGATTTTTTTCATTGTGATCATAATGCTAATTTTTAATTTGATAAATTTCAGACTAAATAAGTATTTCCCAATAAGTCAACAAAAAGCCCAGGAGTGAGGGGAGTTCCCCCTGACTCCTCACAAACTGGAATTGTAAAAGAGCAAAAGAAGAGGGAAATCATGACTTAAGAGAGGAAGATAGTGATCAGCCTAGTTCTGACTTTGCAAGCAGCTTGTGGGAGAGAAGAGACATATTCTGTCTGATACAGACTTCAGGCAGGATATAAATCAGTCATTGAGATATAAGATTGTTCCACAGTGGCACAAAGTTTCTCACTCTCATTGTTTCTCACTCTATTTTGCCATACTTCCATATGCCTGACATCATGCAATTAAGTAAAAGGTAATAGAAAGGAAAGCACAAAGACCAAAGATCCCTACTGACCACAAGGGATTTTCAGCAATGTAGTACACTTAGAAATACAGGCTGTGGCATTCAAAGAGAAGGAAAAGTGCAAACAGCCATTTAATTGTTGACACCTACTCAGAAGCAAGTACTCTACAGACCATTTGCTTTAGCACATCTGACAAGGGTTTAAAAGAACAGGTATTTAGGGCCCAATGAACCCTCCACTGATGGCTGAGTGAGGCAGCAAAAGTTGTACAACAGTTTTGGGAACAGGGAAGAGAAATTGATGAGTTTTAAAGTACAGTCTCCCTGCTCCTCACACACTTTGTGATACTGAGGGCAAGATGTGCAAGTGAAGAATAATTTAATTCAGCTTTCACCATTCCAATAAACCTCTTCCTGATCATTGTGGAATTAAGAAGAGGTCTGAGCACAGCACATATTCTGCATATTTCAATATAATGCCCTCATTAACACAGAGCATAGAGATGAGGTAAAAAAAAAGGAGTAGTAAGAATCAGAGGGGCATAGAACTGTTTGGGTTGGTAGGGACCTAGGGCTCACCTTGTTCCAACCCCCTGCCATGGGCCAGGACACCTTCTGTGAGTCCAAGTTGCTCAGGCCCCTGTCCAAGCCGGCCCTGAACCCCTCCAGGGATGAATCAAACAGACTTCTTGGGTTAAGTGGGAGCTGCCGTTCCATGCTGCTGACGGAATGTTGCTGTTCTTGCCACTCTGCCCCAGCTTAGCTGGGCCAAACCCTGGGACAGACTGGAAGGCCAGAACATCCCAACGACTGCTGAAAATTTTGTTCCTTGCTAATTATCTCCTACAGGGGTCCAGTAGGTAGAAAAAGCTTGGGCACTGGAACAAAATGATTATAGTGATCCAGAGATTCCCAGTCCCCTTGCATGAAGGGAAATCACGAGGGAAGTGGAGCAGTGTGGATGAAGCAGAAGCAAGAGGCGCAGGAATGCTCTGCTGCCAACCCCATGACTGCTGGCAGAAAGGCAATACTAGCTACAGAAGTGAACAGAGAATGTTATAGCACTCTCATTTTATACTTATTTAACATAAGAAGGAAGGAGTATTAGAAAGTTCATGAGGAAAACCTCCCTCTGGGTGTATGGATGAGAGATGAATCAGGCAGGAGCCAGTGGAGGCATATGGAAGCCCCCTCTGGTACTGGTTTGATACTAGAGATATTTATATTATGACATGTCCTAGGAATGGTTATGCTCTTGAATACAAATACCTTATGAAGTAATTTAGAATGTACTCAGTCAAAATACAGACAGAATTCCTGCTATAAACAAAGTATCTGAAGTTATTGGCAAGTAGGCAGACTATAAAATCAAAACAAAAGCTCCAAAAATTCTCCAGGGAAGCAGTGATTGGATGATACTGACCAGCAAGTGACACCTTTGCTGCTACTGACTCCAGGAGGTGATGGGGTGACTACAAAATGCCTGGGACTTTGGAACAAGGTGGTTGTACCTAAACAGTTTTGTATGCAGGAAATGTGGCTGTGTGGAATAGAAAACTATCCCACCTAAAAATAATAATTTCTTTTTCCATCTGACTCTTTACACAGGAGGGAGAGGGCAAAGAAGAATGAGACTGCACCCTCACTGGGTGCCCTCAGTTAAGTAAGTGTATTTTTGAAATCAGATTAGACATATCATTAAATTACACTTGGACAAGTTGTCAGTTTTTCTGTTCTCAAAGGCCAACTCCAAGTACACTCACTACAGGTATCCTTTCAATCAACACCTAGGTAAGTACTTATGGCAGCAAGTTTTATCCATTCAGATTTATCAGTAATGAAAGGAAACCTGGCAGAATTATCACTACTTACAAGTCTTGTCTGACACAGTAAACAAAATGGGCGGATCTATGATGAATCCTTTAATCCTAAATGTCTGTGTCTCAAAACAAAACTATTTTCAAGCAACCCCTATCCATTCTTACTGGAAAACTACATTCTTACTGGAAAACTTTTAGAAATGTTGTTCATTTTCAGCAGCTGAAAATCAAGGAAAACTCTGATTTTTTATTTAGGTGTTCTGAGAAAACCTTAGGAGAATTAATAATGAAGAGTTAATGCTTTTTGTTCTCATTACATTTTTCCTCAGAGTTTCTTAGAATCAAGCAAACTTGCCACGTGGTTCTACAGCTGGCACTCCTCTGACTCCATTTTGAAATGAAGCTCAGTTATCGCTGTGCTTTGGTTATATTCCACACTTTGGTCACTACAAATTTGCAGTCATCCCTACCAAAATTCCTAATCAAGCTGGAAAATCAGGTATTGCAGATTAATCCACAAGGATTAGATTAGCTAGAGCCCAGACTCAAGAATAACACACACTCTTTTCCAAGGAGGACCATCCAGGCTTGTAATTTGGCTGTATTTATTACAAAAAGACACACCAGTAAAGGGCATCTAAAAGTACATCAAGACACAAACCAACTCCAGAATCAGCAGCACACAAAAATACAGCAGTTAAAAGATACAGCCTTGAGAGGGTCTTTCTTCCCTTTCCTAGCAGTGTGTCTGTGCCCACATCCAGGTTGTGGTACCATAAATGGAATCACAGAATCCCAGAATCACTTAGGTTAGAAAAAACCCTCTGAAATCCCTGAGTCCAACCTGTGACTGAACACCACCGTGTCACCAGACTGTGGCACCGAGTCTTGTTCAGTCTTTCCTTTAACACCTTCAGGGATGGTGACTCCAGCGCCTCCTTGGGCAGCACGTTCCAATGCCTAATCACACTTTCTGGGAAGAAATTCTTTGTAATGGCCAACCTAAGCCTCCCCTGAAGCAACGTAAGACAATGTCCTCTCATCAGCTGGTTGCCTGGGAAAAGAGGCCGACCCCCACCTGGCTACACCCTCCTTTCAGCCTGTGTGGAGTGATAAGGTCACCCCTGAGCCGCCTCCTCTCCAGGCTAAAGGATGTGCTAACAGCATGAGACAAGTTCTTGGCTGTTACACCTGGCCTGAGGTCTAACCTTATTACTTGTAGTTTTCCTGGACTAATCCCAGTCTTTCAAGATTTTGAAAATTAGATTGTGCAAACTTTGTTATCCCACAAAGTCAAACTAACAGGATAATGATATGCAGGTGTGGTGCATTTAAATAAATAATTCGACTGTTTAATAAATCAGATGTAGAGATTATAGATAATGATTAGTTATGCATCATCTTCTCTTAGAAGTTTCAGGACCAGGAGCTGTATCATCTGTCAAAGCTGACAGATATCAACTGTGATTCATAGTTCAGTAAGCAAGTTCAGGTTAGGAAAGCTGACTTCTATCCTTAGTGGCTTTCACTGAATAAACAAGAACCAGTTTAACACAATCAATTCTGGGCTTCTTGAATCCAAACATCTCCTCCCAGATCACAAAATATGTAGTAGTTCTTCCAGGAATCACCCTTTGGTGCAGGATACCTCTTTTCTCAAAGGGCCTCAAATCCATTGCACCACATCAGTGAAGTGCAGCCCAACATCCCCTGCATCTGCAGCAGTGTCCAGCCACGGGGGGGATGCTCTCCACAAGGCTGCAGTTGAAGGGCAGCAGTTGTACAGAAACAGCACTCGAAGGGAGCTAAGGAACTCACTCTGCCAGAGGACAAAATGGAAAATGAGCAAAAAGGACATGGCACACCTGAAAGACAAACCCAGCAGGCCTGAGTGCTGCAAGTGTCACCTGGTGATGTATCCCCTGCTCCAATGGGACTGCGGCACTTCACTGCCGTGCAATAAGCCAGAGGGCCTCTACAACTTGACAGCAATGCTTAACAAATATGTGTGAGAGACCAGACACACCCCAGGGGTGAGACGCGTTCACAGAGGAAGCTGACTCCTGTTCCTCGGAAACCAACCATCCTGAGCATCTACAGCTCAAATATCAGCAAACCCAGATCCACAGCTGCGAGCTGTCTTTTCTAGGAGCCAGACAGAAACAGCAGCAAGGCTCAAAGAAAAGTTCCCATACCGTGCTCAGTTTATTTGGGAGATTTAACATGTGCTTTTTTGTGAGGAACCTGCAAATAGCAGGATTACTGGGGGTTGCTTGATTGAGAACATCAGTGTGGGAAGGTGTGGACACCAAGTTCTGAGGACATTAGTTATCAGGTTAGAAAACTCTGGATTTGTAACTTTATTTTAGAAATATGAACCTTGGGCAGACTGGATAACAATCCATGATGTTGCCACTGGCATCTAGCAGAAATTGGAAATTAATTAGTATTTGAGTCTTCTCCTTTTGCAAATGCATTTAACAATCAAACTACATTAGTGTACAATAAATAACATAAATTCTGGAACAGATCCCAAGTACTACCAAGTTTTGGCTAGCAAATGACTCTCTGAAGAGGTGAAGAGCAGATAGTTCAAATAAAGGGCTGCTCAAATGTTTTGGTGAGAATAATCCCTGTTGGTCAGGCTGTGACGGAGGGAGCATGTTCTGCTCCATCCTGATACCATTAGCACTGGCTTTGAGATTCACATAACTGCAGAGTGGGAACAGAGACAAGCCACAACCTTGAGCATATCAGTGTAAATATAAACCCATGAGCATAGAAAAGCTATTTGTGGGCCATTCTAAGGTTCTTTTCTACTGCCATGACTGCCAGGGTTATTGTTCCTTATTTCTATGAGTGGTTTCTGTTCTTTGGCAGCTAAAAGGCATGAATATATAAATAAATAGAGATGTATATACACACATTTACACCCCTGGTACACATGCATATCCTAGTATCTCTATTAGTCTCCAGAGTCCCCAAGTTCTAATACAAAAACAAATCCCAGAGACTGATATGTGAGTTCCCTCTTGTGACCAAGTGATGTTATAGCAACACCTGAAAATGCACACAAAATATGTGTTTAACAAAGCAGACATTTAGAGAGAAGCAAAGCAATGCAAACAGCAGAAAATCTGTCAGTTTTGCATTTTTTGCTCACCAGCCATTGGTCTAACATTAAAAAGAAATTTAAAAAACCATCATATGTGCACAGTACAGAAAAGGATGAACAGGAATAGCTCTGTGAAGAAGATTGTCAGAAAAATGAATTAGAAATCAAGATAAAGTTACTAAAGCTAAAATATTATTTTATCTATGCATGAATCCTAGGGTCCACAGATAAAATCCAAATAAGGTGGAGAAAAATGGTTGATACCTCTTCTGTAACCTTTACTGTTGTTAGAATTTCCCTTCCTGGCAGAGGAACAGCAACAAACCTACTTCCTCCTCCTGCCAACTGGCTGAATAGATTTTCTCAAATCTGAAAAAAACCCCAGCACTTGGCAATGGCAGAAAAATAAGATAAGGACATTAAGAGAGCATTAATGATTGCAATATAGGATTGCAGGGTAATTTGCACAGCTGTTGAATCCCTTCCTCTGATCTGAAGCATGGTCTTGTATGTCTACACCCTCCTTACCCAAAATTTTCTTACCTGCTCTGAGATCTACCAAAGAGGGCTCTGGATGCTTCACAAGCAGCTATAACTCAGCTATAAAACTACAAAGCTTTTTCTGGTATTAAAGCTCAAAATGTTTGCCGCTACATCAGGTGCTGACTTATCAGGTATTTCTTTTATCAGCTATTTTTGTGATCAAATCAAATTTTCAACTGCCTGCTATGGACAGCATTAGTTCTCTAATGCATGGGTTTTCTCAGTGTGAAGGGTATCTATTTGTTAACGAGGGTAATCAGAAGGAAAAGTATTAAAGACGGCATCTTAAAGACAATTTGTCGTGTGCTCATCTCAAACACGTTTATCAGAACCTCAGTGGATTTGGCCATTTCAGAGGATTTCATTAGTCAGGTCAGACACACTGTGACCTCTAGACCAACACCAATAAACAGAAGCTGAATTAGCTAGCAGGTTATTTTTAAGTCTGCTTAGGTAATATTGAGTCAGAGGATCAAATAACCTGTGCTTTACAGATTAGTGGTCAGTTACCCATCGAAAGTGTCACAGCACTAATACATGAATAACCTAATAGGCACTAAGAGCCCTGAGCAGCCCAGGCTGCACCCCCAGCCTTGCCCCAGGGCCCCAAGTGCCCATTTAAGCTCAGCCCTAGGCTGTCAATCCCTCCCTGAGCAAAGCAGGAGCTTGTGCCAGAGCCACTACCTGGCCTGGCCAGGAATCCTGACCTGACCTCACCCGCAGGGACCTGCTCCATGATGTGGCTGAACCTGCCTGGCACCTGTGGACCTGCCTTGCTGAGATGGGTGGTGAGCCCTGCCCAGCTGCCTGCCAGACCTCTGGCTCCCAGCCAGCCCTCGACATGCTGGAACCTTCCTCAAAAAATTAATGATTGAAAAACTGGGTTTTTTGCTAGATAGAGATTATATATACATATATGTATAAAAATAGAGAATAAAACACATTGGCCCAATGGGGTTTGAACAGCATGCCTACCGTACACCACAGGAACACAGCAGTTTCTGCACACAGTTTCTTTTCAGACAAATTATAAACTACTAATACACTGTTGTGGTGGCTCTTTCCACAGAAAGGACAAACAGCACCTCTATCAATAATTTTCTTATCTTGTTTTGCAGTTTGATGGGCACTGTTAACTGTAGCTATTAACAATTTTGTATAAAACATATATCTAGCATAAATATATATGTAGCAACTGTAATACAACATCTTATAGAATCACAGAACTAAACAATGGGATTGGATTGCAACACACTTAGAGTTACTCCCTTCAGTGATTCATGCATATTTCTGGAGAGACAATATTAGACTGCTGTTGCATTTCTAAGTGCATCTCATAAAGATTTGCTCATATAAACTCATGTTTTACCTCATAATTATAAAGGAAGGCTTTTGCAAAGCAGAATATAGATAAGCCATTGTTTTCCTAATTGTATTTCAGGTTCAGTGTGTACACTGGAAACTTTTACAAAATAACTCGGGTGATTTCTGTTCCCAAGACAGGCTGTTTCTTGCTGCCTGCCTGCGCAGCAGCTGGTGTCTAGCAGAGCACTCATGAGCCTCCAGCAAACACGACATACTAACCCACTTTCTGGGCATGAGTCTCATTCACTGCTCCAGTCTGCAGTGTTAGGTTTAAATTGTTAAAGCTGCAGAGTTTGACTGCAACGTTTAAGTGTTTGGGTTTTAAATTAAGAATTATAATTAAACTTTTTAAAGGAATGGCTACAGTATAGGACTTACTTGGCTTAGCACCCTGATACAAATGCAACTGCTTTCAGAGAGACGCTAAGACTGACCCTGACTACTCTTCAGCATGGAAATGATGGGGCCTGTGTGAAATTCCAGCCAAAGCCCAGCACCATGGCCTCCTCTGTGATCTTCTGAGAGAAGACAGCACTCAACCAAGAGTTGCGTCCTTTGGTTGTGTGGATTTGTCGGAATCATGATCACAATGAAAATGAAGCAGAGCTTGCATTAAAATGTGCAAGTCCTGTGATGAAGTTCAGCTATGCCAAAGTAAGGGCATCAAAAAAGCTGGTGGTGAATTCTTTTAGAGAACTCTCTGTATGAACTGGCTTTGTACAACACAATGTACAGGATGGCTTCCTACCTGATATTACAATAAACATCCTTCTTTTCTTTTTTTTTTCTGTACTTTCTCCTCTCACTTTTGCAGTCTGTCTGTTAAAAACTAGTTAAGCAATGGCCAATAATTTCTAGACTTTTCACACAGTCCTTGCAAAGCTTCCAAGTTCATGGCATACTGATTCTGAATTGATACATATTCATTCTTTGGTCTCAGGGAAATTTTGATTTCCTGAATGCTTTCTTGTACTAATTAACTCATAGCTTAATTCAAACTGTTTTTCTTGATTACTACTTCAAAGCCCAGTGATAAAAAATCTGAATATCATTCTTGATCAAAGTACAGAAAGAGTATGTATTATGAAACCTGTGCGAATTGCTATGCAAAACATTCCTGTAATCACCATAAACATGAGAAGCAAGTAGACTGTACCTTTCTGTAAACCTGGTTTGAGGAAAGACAACCACAGGAGGAAGGCTAAGCTTGGCTTTTGAGTGGCTGGATGACGTGGGCAGTAACGGCTTAGATAAGTAGGGGCTGTATCCGGTATACCTGCCTGTTCCAGGGCCAGGCTGCACGGGGCTCGGAGCAACCTGGTCTGGGGGAAGGTGTCCCTGCCCATGGCAAGAGGTTGGAGCAACTTGACCTTTAAGGACCTTTGCAACCCAAACCATTCTGTTTGATGACCCAGTGATGCAGTTTCCCTTCATCTCTGCATCTTGTGTATGAGACGAAGGATTTTGGAGACACCAGCAGAAGCTCTGTGCCAGGCCCTTACGATCTGAGTAGAAGACAGAATCTCCGGGTTGGGCCCGTGTTTGTGCTTACTTCCTTTCAGTACTGTCAAATCCACAGCTGGTTTTTTTTTTTTTTTAAATTCATATATACCTGTAAGCATTTGAGCAATAATGACTACAGCTATAAAATGCATAGAATTCTTCTATACTATTTTACACTTGTCCATTTTAAGTTAGGTATAAAATATGTTTCTGCTAGACCAGATCAAAACAGGAAACTCTTCTATACAGAAAGCCTCAGAGATTACCCTGTATGAATCTTTCTAACGTACATTTGAACCTGCTCCTGCACAGCAGCCCAAAGGTTATTGGCAATGCACCAGAGAAACCCATGACTGGTGGATTTAGATAGTAGCTGCAAATCTGCACTAATCTCTGTTTACAATCTATCCTCTACTACTGTCTACAGAGAGTAACTAGTAAGCTGAAGATGGTTTTCATAGCAGTGTTTACTGGAAAAAAAACCAACTACCAGGGACAAAATACTTGAAAAATTTACCTGGAATGTAATCTCCTACTTCCTGTAAACAGAATAAAGCAGTCAAGAACCATATAGGTAAGAGTAATTTTGGTAGATTTTCTAAACTAGATTGATTTTAGGAGAGTGTGGTGCATTTTGTCTCTCTGTTTGAGGAAATTGAAAATGACTTAAAGAATTGAGGATTTTGAAGATGTCACAGTGACTATATGGCAAATATTCCTTTCAGTTTGTTTCACTAGCCTTTCAACGTGCTAATTTTCTAGGCTTTTAGATGTGCAAGAATAAACTGTATTTTGATGTCACACAAATAGTCAGTTAACTTTTGCCAGCTTTGGTTTTATATAGGGCAGATATAATCTACTATGGAAATGCTGCACATGTTTAGCATTACTTCTTCATAAAAAATGATATAAAGGCTTATTATTGGTAAATAATTGCTATATGCAAGAGCCAGGAAATCTGTGGCTGCAAGTGTTTTGCAGTTGGTAATAAAAGCTCCATTGTTCAGATACAGCTAGATATAACTACAATAATAAAGCAACACTGATTAGTGATTAACTGTTATGCAGTGTGTCTGCATAGATTAAATCTGCAAGGTTTTAAAAAATTATGTTTTAGATAACAAATTAAAAGGCATACGTTGGGCATCTGCAGTTTGGATGTGATGCAGTGCTCAGCCCTCTTTCAGTGGGTTGCTTTGGAGAGGCCCCAGAGAGGGTACACACAGCAAGCAGGGAAAGCCTTGTTGCTCAGAATGGGGCCCTTTTTGTCCAAAAGTTTGCTAGAAATCAGTAATAGCTGCTTGTACCCCATCCTTCTTTGAGTCTGTGACTCCATGCCTAGCTCCCATGGGAAGGGCAGGGGATGGCTCTGCCTGGAGAGAACAGGCTCTGGAAGAGGCTCCTGGGGCAGTTTCCAGGGCCAGGGCTGCCGCAGCTCAAGGATGATGAGGGCTTACAGGCACATCATGTCAGGAAATGACGGCAAATACGTGTGGCAGGAGATGAGTGTGAGCCAGTGTGTGCCCAGGTGGCCAAGAAGGACAATAGGACCTGACCTGTCTCAGCAACAGCGTGGCCATTGGGACCAGAGAAGGGATTGCCCGCTGTACTTGGCACTGGTGAGGCCACAGCTCCGGTGCCATGTTCAGCTCTGATGCCCTCACTTCACAGACTCTGGAGGACTGGAGCGGGTCCAGAGAATGGCAACGGAGCTGGAGCAGGGTCTGGAGCACAAGCCCGGTGAGGAACAGCTGAGGGAGCTGGGGGGCTCAGCCTGGGGATAAGGGGACTCAGGAGGGACCTTCCTGCTCTCTACAAGCCCCTGAGAGGAGGGTGCAGCCAGGCGGGAGTCAGGGACCAGGCAACCAGCAATAGGGCAAGAGGACATGGTCTGATGCTGCAGCAGGGGAGGTTTAGGTTGGGCATTAGGAATAATTTCTTCCCAGAAAATGTCATCAGACATGGGAATAGGCTGCCCAGGGAGACGGTGGAGTCACCATCCCTGAAAATGTTACAGGAAAAGCTGGCATGACACTCAGTGCTTAGGGGAAATCATGCTAGGAAAAGCCAGTGTCCATAAAGGAGACAGAAGAGCACTGCAACTTTATTACAATGAAGGGGGAGTGTCCGCTGGGTCTTTCCTCTCTCAGGGCTTTGGAGGGCACAGCCTCCTTTTATTCTAAACTCCCAGCTGCATGTTGCCCTCTTCCTTTCCCCATCAGCTGAGGCACTGGAAAGGTACAACCTTCCACATATCCCCCACTTGAACCTGTCATTTTACCCCAAAGCTCAGAAACTCAGGCTTGTGCAGACCCACTTATCTGGGTGCTGTAACAACCATGCGGCCTGAAATGGGTGGAAACATTTAAGACCTATTTCGAAGAGGTTAACACCCATACCCTCAACCCATGGAACTGCTTGGGAAGACATGAGCACACATCCTTCCTATCACTGCCACGGGCTGTTTGACAGGTTGGTGCTTGGCCACAGGCTGGGCTCGATAATACGTGACAGTGTGATTCTGAGCCCTAGCGAGGGGGAAGCGGCCGCCTCCGGCTCTGGGGTGCCCGGCGAGGGCCAGGCCAGGCCCGGCCCCCCCATTTTACCGCGGCCCGCGGGCGGCCGCCGCGAAANGGGCCGCCCCGGGAGCTCTCGCCGAGCTGCGGCAGCGCCGTGCCTGCGAGCTGCTTGTCCCATGTAAAGAGCTCAAACGGCCTGTTGAAGCCGCCTAGGAAGGTTTCACGGAAACCTGTGGAATTATTTTTCATTCCTGCCGTAGGCGGGGTAGGTGAACCCTCAGGAGAGCTTTTCTAAAGAGCTGTGCGAGCTTCAGATGTGTCGTTGAGTAGAACGAGGGGTCTTGGGCGTTGGGACAGGGGGGTGGCTTCCTGCTAAAAATAATGCGTCCGTAGAAGTCCAGTATCTAAATTGCACCACCAAAAAGTGGCAATGCTATTGTATTTCTTCACTTAAAATTAAGGCGAGCATCAAGATGTTCAGCTGAGTGTCGTTATTTTTAGAGCTCTGAGGGTTTGTCATGAACGTACTAAAAATGTGGTAAATCCCTTGAGTCAGAGGCTGTTTTGAGAAAAATGTGGACTGATTAAAAAAAAAAATCCTCTTCAGAAGCAAAAATGCCACGTATTACAAGTCTAAAATGCCCTAAATGAAGAAAATTCTTAATCTCTGAGCTCATCATCCTGAAGGACTAGATCTCCTGAGACTTTGGCTTAGAATGTGTGTTTCACCTATGTTTTGCACCCTACTCAGTGATTGAATTTGCGGTGGAAGCAGTTTTCCAGGCTGCTGTTCTTGCTCCCCAGATGGCCTCTGAATTCGAGTTCCTTAACGTGGTGAGGGGCGGCCTCGGCTGCTGTCACTGAACTGCGATTTCTTTAAAGGCACTGATTTAATGGCACCGGTAATTCAGCCATGTAGGGCAGGTCCGCAAACATTAATTTCCAGATGTTAGAAAGTTAAAGCTTAATTATCAAGGTGCCTACTTTATCCCAGAATATTTCCAAGCTTGGTTATTTGAAAGGGTTTTTATTTCTCAGGAACTCACTTCTTTGCTGCATTTGTGTTTGGTTGCTACTTTTTACACTAGAAATCTGATTTTATGGTGTTTTATTAATTCCTGTTGAGTCCTGGCATTGAGAACTGGAAGGGAATCTAGAAATCAGAGGAAGCAGTTTTTTGGCTTGAATTGGTGATATGTTTGGTTACAGTAAAAAAACCTTTTTTTGAACTGACATTGTAGCCTAGGAAGTAGTGAACAGCTACTGAAGGCTTGTTTAACAGAGCCACTGCTGACCACTTTTCAAATTCTCCACCAAGCCCCCATGCCACGGTAGAGGGTTTAACATCTTAATTTGAGCAGAAATTTACAGCTCTGTTGGAAGGGTAAGTTGCAGAAACAGTTAATTAACTTGATTTTTTCTGAATCCTGGTGGCTTCAGTGGATTTCAGGTAGTTTGAGTTAGGTAATGTGCAGCTGTCAAAGTACTCGATCACAGTTAGAGCTGTATGGGGGGCGTGCATCAATTTTTGATACTTTGCTTTATACAAATGAGGATATGAATAGATTTTATGAACCTCAGCAGTTATCAAAGTTATCAAGTGACTGTGTTGCTGTGGTTTATCTTTGATAATCATTTGGATAACTGATAACGATTTACTGTTGTTTGCATAACAAGTTTGTATTTGATTGCATCTCTGATAACAATAATATTTTATTATATACATTTTTGCTTACATCAGCGAACATGATTTACATTGATCTGGATGGTTCTTGTGGTCTCAGACACTCAGATGTACATTAGATGTACACCTGATTATATTTTTATTACTAACAGTCACTTTCAGTAACTTTTTTTTTTTAATATATTATCTAAAATTGTGCCAGTTCTTACATGCAGTGTAAAAGTATGAACTTCCTTCTCTACTGAGGGGTCTTGGGACAGGCCTGTTCAAGAGAAGCTCTCTTCCTCAGGGGTGCTCTTGGTTATTTGGCTGTTACAGGTAACCAGCCCCATCTCTGTGAAATTCAGAAGCCTGCTGAGTATTGTAGGTAGACTTTATTGACCTGTATTTGAGAGAGTTATTACCATAAAAGGATATTACTGTCCTTTCCTTAACTTTTGGATGTCAGTTTACTGTTACTAAACACTTTTGCCTGTGGCCCCATGAGGAATGTTGGGAAGAATACTGAAATTCAGTACAGGTGGAAGGTACTCATCCCCCATCCCCATGATGCGCTATGAAAAAGCAGTGTAAACTTTACCACAACAAAGATTTCAGGTTTTTGTTGTGTTATTATAAAATAAAATTGTTCATGCTATTCCTGGATGTAAAGCTTTGAATGATTCCATATGATAGAAGACTCTGACACACAAAACTACCTGTAATGTCATATTAAAGAAAACAGCATGGAGGGAGGCGAGGGACTTTTAATCTGCGCCCCTTGGTGCAGTGCCTTGTGCTGCCCTGGCCGGGTGGCCCGGCTGTCACCTGGGTTTGGGAGCTGTAAACAGGGAGGCGGCTGCGGGCTGGCTGCTGCTGTCAGCAGCGGCTCTGCGCTGGTGCAGCCAGGCTGGGCAGGTGCCCAGGGCTCTGTGCCTGTGGGGCAGGGAGCTGAGCTGGGTGGCCTCTGTGCTCAGCACAGCCTCCCCAGGCCTTCAGCCTGCCTTGCCACAGAGGGGAGGGAGGCAGGAAAAAACGCTTGGGTGTGTTTTTTTCCTCTTTTTCATGACTCGTGGATTACTTTAGTAGCTGGAGTGTTGTTTACCAAGATTCACTAGTAGTGGTAGTGATAATGCAAATATTGAATAACTTGCTGTTTACATTGTACTGTTGACCAGTAGATGTAAATGCAGTTGCAACGTCTGTTTCCCATCACTTTTGTACTTAATCTGGCCTCATGTTTCTCTCAGTGACAATAATTGCACTGTAGGATAAGCTGCCTTGTATTAAGATGATCCCCTCAAGCTCCTTTACAAAAGCAAGAAAATTTATAAATTAATGTCAGTGTATTTCCCCATCATTTTTGTTTGCATTTGATGTAATATGAAGATTTTTTTTTTTTTTTCCAAAACTAACACAGGTTTTTGTGGCATTTTATCTGGACAGGAGGGGAAGGCAGACAGATGCAAGTGAGTGCCCCATGGCTGCAGCTACCTCAGTTCATTCATTTATTGCCTGTTGTAACTTGGAAGCATTCTTTAGGTAAGAAAGTTGCTTCAAAATATGTGGTTTATAAACTTAATGCACTTCTCTGTTGAATCTTTAAATTGCATCTCAGTGTTTTGTGCTCTCCATTATCGTGTTATTTAAGCATGCTGTTTATATGTGGCATTATAAACCTTTTATTTGATAGACCCTGACAGTACTTACAGAAACGAATTCTATGTGCTGTACAGACTGCTCACTACACAGGAGAGAGAACACGTGATAATTGCAAACTGTGCAATATAAGGCCACCATAAATGACAGATTTCATCAGGTGCCACCCACAAACAGAGTTACTAATGAATATCAGCTTTCTCTTTATAGACAAGCATGACTACTCAGCTCTAAATTTTCTGGTGTGTGAGCTGAGCAGCAGCATTACTTGCACAGATTACAGTGCTTGGGTTTGATTTTGTGTGGAAGATGGGGGCTACTTCTCATGTATTCATAAATAATATATATTATGCCTTTGTTAAGCTTGGCATTTATAAAGCTGATATTAACTGGGTAGTTTTTCAAAAGATGATGATGTGACCGGGAGAATCTAAAGTCTTGTCCCATTTTTAAAGAAAAATAGAGAAGTTTAGCATTGGAAGGTTTCTAAAGATGTTTTTACTGGTTGAACGCAATACCTGATAAACAACATCTGTCTCTAAAATCTGTCATGATTTAGAGAGGTGGGTGTTACTGTTCTTGTAGCTTTCCATTAAAGCATCTTAAGATAATATAAAACTGGTGACTGAATATGGGGGGTTTGGGTCTATTTTCTCATAGTGCACCAAGATACTCTGTCAGACTAATACACAGGATAGTTTTTTCATTAGTATGTGGGAGGATATTTGTACATTATTGGTATCTTTCTTCCAGATACGGTTTAATTACCCAAAATTGTTTTGTTTACTGTCAAGATTATCATGGTGCAGTAAGGATACTTTAGGAGTAAAAGTGAGTAAAGTTTAAAGCCAAGAGTCTTTAAATGCCAAAGTATTAGCGGTCCTGTCTTTAAGTATAACTTTTGATTCACGTGGTTTTGGTATAGAGTAGGCTGAACAAAAAGAAACATTTGTTATCAAGGTTTATAGTTTTTTTGGGTAATACTCAGGATTTCAAAGTTGTATCTGTGTTGCAAAAGAGTGCTCACCTGGCTAAAAGGGTAGATAATACAAAAGCTACTTTTTGCCAACAGTTACACATTCCCCTTAGTTAAACGATATTTTTCAGATAATTCAGTAAAATAATTCAGTGAAACGATTTTGCTTGTTGCATTCTATTTCTCTGCTTCCATATCTGACGTGCAGAGCAGTGGGTATTATTTGTCTCAGTCTTTGTTCCAGAATTGATGTTAAGCCTTTCTATGGGTTTCCC
This sequence comes from Donacobius atricapilla, assembly GCA_013397315.1. Taxonomy (NCBI): domain Eukaryota; kingdom Metazoa; phylum Chordata; class Aves; order Passeriformes; family Mimidae; genus Donacobius; species Donacobius atricapilla. Next base: position 2,195,923 of record WBMY01013876.1, read on the forward strand.
AGACACTGCAGAACAGTTTTTCTTTGGTTGGTGGCTTCACAGGTTGGTTCATCTTCTGGGACCCATCCCTGCCTTCTGGTTAAGGAATCCCTGCACACATACAGGATGACTCAAGAGTGGGATGGATGTTCAGATACCAGAAAGGTGCTGGTAACTTGACAGGAACCTCCACATTCTTTGGAGGTAGGGTTGTGTGTGTGTGTTGGAATGACTCTCATTTGAATGCTGCCTGGCTTGTATCACATGGGACTGGAATTTAGCCAGCTGCAGTTGTGCTTGAAAATATATACTGTTCATAAAGTATTCAGAATGAAATAAGGATTCTTATTTTTGCAGTAAACATTCGGGCTTCATGTTTGTTAAAAAGGTTACAATGCATAACCAATGGAACCCTTTTCTGACTCTGCATCCCACACTGAATAATACGAATTCATTTTACTAGATATAAAGAGCTGTAGCGTAGAATACTAAACTCAGAAATTCTGGAGACAGTGGTTTCTAAAGACCATAGCAACAAGAACAAGTTCTGGCCAAATTCCAGCAGGCAGAGCATAGATACTGTGTACACCAGCAGTCCCTTGCTGTCTCTTCCTACATCTGGAGTGCTGCTTCTGGTCTGTAGCTTGATCTGGTTTAGGGAAATGCCCTTTCTGGTTTTTCTCAGATGTCAGAACTTCTTTGTGGGAACCAAATCAGCACCCATGAAGTTCAAGTAAGTTTCAAATAAAATAGGAGAAATTTCCATTTTTTATCAGAAACCTATCTTTAACCAAGATGTTGCAGATCTGCATGAGAACAGCAACAGCAATGAGAAGCTTCTCAAACCACAGCATTTGTTCAGTTTCATTTTTTATGTTCTGGACTTTAGTTTTAGGAAACACACGAGTCTGTAATTCCTCTCAAGTAGGGAGGAGGAAAAATAAGCAACAGGTATATTTGACTCAAAAGGTATTTAGTCTTTGCTAAATTTAGCAAGGCTATGAGCAACTGTAAAAGAGAGTTTTGTAATGGTTAATTGCTACATCTACACTTAATGCTTTGGAATGCTCTTTTTTGGTGTGTCTTAAAGTAGTCTAAAGTCATAAAACATGGTTGTGTGGATGATAGCTTGATGGTCTAATAGCAAAATATTTATTCATGCTGAGCTTGCCGCTTCATTACATTAGTAACACTGTTAGTGTAAGCCATGTATCTACTCAGGGAAGAAAATCTATTTAATGTAATTTAAGGAGTATTGCTGACTTATCCTTCTGCATATATTGCTGATTCCAGTCACTAATGGAGATTTAAATAGACTGGGTGAATATGTATAACAACTGCTAAAATAAATTCCTTGGTGATTGAGATAATTCGTCAGGAAGTCAGGCAGTAGTGAAGCTGGTCATATGAGCAGCCCTTAATAAATTATCTACATTGCTAATTTATGTTTTTTTCCGGCTTCTCAAAGAATGCACATGCTTTCTTTTCAGAAAAATTGAGTTTGTCAGACACTGGTGAGCTAAACAGGGCAGGATTTATAGGTTGGGGAAAATGCCAGGTAAATTTTTGATTGGATAGTATGTGTTTTGGCAGCTGTTTTTGCAATACAGGGATTTGTGTGTAGGGGGGGGCTTTCTTCCTTTCCCCCTTCCCCCCATAATGAAGATACTATGGAAAAATTTCAGTCCAGAAAAAGCAAGCTGTGGGGGTTGCCATGGAAGTTTGTTCAGTAAAAATAATTTGCTCTGTTCTTTATTGAAAAATGCATGGTTGCTTTGGAAATACTCACTTCACAGAGGTTGGGAAGAGAGAGGGTCTGGATGAACATCTGGTTAGTGGGACATTTGAGAAGGGGCCTCAACCTGTCCTAAAATGAAGTGGCAAAGACACTTACTGAAAATTTCACAACAGAATTTGGGCTAGAATGGACTTGGTTAGATTGCCCTGCTTCAGCCTGTGAAAGCAGAGCTTTTTTCTTATGCTGCTCTTCTGAGCTCAGGCTCTGAGGCAAACATCCCTTGTTGAAGTAGATCTGTGCAGTTTGCTGATTTCCAAGGTCACTGTCCTTTTCCTGCTGAAAAACATCATGTGAACCTCACTTACTTTGCCCTGCCTTTGATAAGTGGCCTCTGAAGTTTTTTTATTGTTAGTTGTACAAACACTTCCCTCTGCTTGGCTTTATTTGAAAAAAAAAAAAAAAACAACTGAGGAAGCTAGGCAAAACTTTTCAGTCTGACTCTTCTGAACATGTCTGTTCCAGGTTTAGATGTGTTTAAAAAGGAGTTTATGAATTAAGGTTTTTATTTGATAAACGTTTTTAGAGATCATGAGTAGATTCCATAGTTTGTCAACTGAGTTTAAATTTAAACAATCAGTTTTCTACTTCTGAATTAAATTGCTGTTAAATACTTCTTGTTCCCTACAAAATAATTTATGTACCATGAAATACTACTGCATGAAACTACACTTGGTAAATTAACAATTCCAGGTTCTTCAGATTCAATCCAAGTTGTACAAAATAAAAGGTACTGAGAGAGAAGGTTCCTGCCAACATCTGTTGCACCGGATATTGACATATGGATATGCTTCTTTTCAAAATAATATGCTGTATTTAAATTTTATTAACTTGTTCTCTCTTACTGTGTTTCCACTGCCCTTTCTCCCTTCCTCTCCTAATCTTCTGTGTTTTTCTAGAGACCTGTTGTACGTGAGACATTTCAGGAGCCTGTGCAGTTTGAATTCGTTGGATTGTTACATTCTGAAACTTTCACCATGAAGAGAGCTGGGCAGAAGGTGGTGGCTGGAACTGAAGCTCCTGGAACATCACAGACAAGCAAAAGACAGAAAACTAGTTTCTATGGCTCAGAGTTTGGGGACTCCGACCCGTGCACCTCGATGGACTGGGGCAGCCTTCCACACCACGTAATTCTGCGTGTTTTTCAGTTTCTGACTTTAGTGGATCGAGCCAGGGCATCTTCTGTTTGTCGAAGGTGGAATGAAGTTTTTCACATCCCAGATCTCTGGAGGAGATTTGAATTTGAACTTAGCCAGCCAGCCACTTCTTATTTAAAGTCTACACATCCGGATCTCATTCAGCAGATTATCAAGAGGCACGCTGACCATCTGCAGTACGTCAGCTTCAAGGTAAGCCGTGCGTGAGCGGAGGGTCAGTCGCGGCACCGAGCGTGAGGGATGCGGCTGCTCTGGCTCAGCTGCCTCCAGGGCTGCACCTGGCAAGTCTTACCTTTAAAAATGCAATTACTGCAACCTGTTATTTCCACATGTGCCCACAGTTCCATCCCATTTGCTGCACTCTGACCTCTGCAGAGTAAAGAGATAGCAAATGTCTTGAAAAACAGGGGTGGAAGGTGAGGGAAAAGATGAGATTGGTTCAAAGTTACTCTTCACCTGTACAACTTTGGAATCAGCTCATTATTTAAGATGCAAAGGTGTTGTCCATGTAGGTAAAATAGATTAGTTTGCTGGAGCAAAGACTTTCTCAAGTCTTTTTTGAGCTCTAAAAATTGGTATTTTAAAAGAGAAGTACAGGTATCAATGTGTAATGTAGCACCAGTACTGTTACAGTACTGCAGTAACATGAGGTTGTTTGAAGACAAGACTTAGATTTAAGGTATCTGTTCATACCAGAATTACCCAGCAGTCACACTCAGGAAAATTTTCTAATAGTAACTTCCCTGAACTCTTTCTGGTCTTGAAATTTGCAGTCAGAGTTGCACTTTGTGCCTGCGATGATTGCAGTCTGGAGCAGTACAGCTGAGCAGATGTGGAACCTGCAGTCTTGGGTATCCATGGTGCTGTTTTCTAAATAATACTGCAGAATGACCTCACTATTTTAAAATTGCTTTTGTAGGTTGATAGTAGTACTGAGTCAGCAGAAGCAGCCTGTGACATCCTTTCTCAGTTGGTGAACTGTTCTATCAAGACACTGGGTTTGATCTCTACAGCAAAACCAAGCTTCATGAATGTCTCTAAGGTAAGGTTCTACAAACTGTAACTAGCATAATTGAATTCCTTCCTAAACTACTTTAGCTTTCTTAATGTTCTGTTCTTCAGTAGATGGTAATTTTTATGAAACAGTCTCTAGTTTCAAGTAACAGAAGAGTTACTTCCTGGAAAATAAAGGCCACTTCTTTTTTTTCTGCAGAAACCTCCAGGTACTTCAGGCTCATCACTGTCCAGTTACCCTGTAGTTATCAGTGTATTACAGTGAAATGATAAATCAGAGTAGATAAATAATGAGTGTAAGGTTAATTTTGTCACATGCAGCAGCATGTTTTTAACACAGATCCCCTCTGTTCATGTTGAAATAATCCTTATGAAAAAGGGGATCCATGGGAAGTGTTTATTTTTGGGCTTTCTGCATGTGTAGAACATGAGGTTAAAGCACTTAAGTTTTGCCCATCTTTTCATAAGAATTTTTTCCCTCTTTCAATTTCTCCAAATAGGCTCATTTTGCATCAGCACTGACTGTAGTTTTTGTGAACTCGAAGTCATTGTCATCAATCAAGATAGATGACACACCCCTTGATGATCCTTCCTTGAAGGTTCTTGTTGCTAACAACAGTGATACTCTAAAACTGCTAAAAATGAGCAGCTGTCCTCATGTTTCACCTGCTGGTGAGTACTGAATGGATGTGAAAAATGGAGTCGTAAAGCCCTGTAATTGACTTAGCCTTGAGTTTGGACAGCTGGAAGATGAAGAAGGTGGTGGTTGTTAGTGAATGAGTTGAGTTGATGCAGGTGGGGGTGCTGCTCACTTGACTGCATCTTCTGGAATCCTGGGGATTTTTTTTCAACCTCTCCAGCTACTTTTCTACCTCTGATGATAGACTTTGAGGAGGAAAAGCCTCCAGAATAGTGCAAGCCTTTCACACATGTTAAAAGGATGTGATGTTCATTGCTTTCTGTGTGAGGGTAATCAGATGGGTGCTCCGTAATGTGTGCAGATTTGTAAACTTAACTGACTGCTGTTCTGTGGGAACACCACAGAATCCCTGATTCATGAATCAGCTACTGCTTGGCGGGATAAAGGAGATTATAACAGTTGTCAGTAATTGTTTTGCAGGGTGCTGTGAGTGTGTACAAATTTCAGAAACCTGTGGTGTAGGACTGTGGGTGTTTCCAGAGTGCCCTCATGTGTCCACATCTGGGACTGGTAACTTCCTCATTGGTTGGTGAAGGACTCACTCCCTTCAAAATACAACCTTGCCGAAAGTTCTGAGGGCTTCCGGGTCCCTTCTCACTTGTCTTTCTCCTGAAACCTTAGTGCTGGGGAAAGGGAGTCTGGGTCTGGTCTGTTCTTTTCTAGAGTCCACAAAAGGTGACACAATCCAGTACTTCATATTCCAGCCTATCAGGAGGAGTTAATGTCATCTAGTTATTAAATCACTGAAGGTTGCAGCAGTTAAACTGGGTGGTGGTGATTTAAGTAGTTCAGTTGAAAGTTGAAGGAATGAGTATTAGGGAAGGGAATGGCAGCAACTTCAGCTGAATCTGACCTGATTTCAGTTCTTCCTCAGAGTTGAGGAAGTTCTGCGTAGGGAGGGGCAAAGAGGAGGATACGCAGACCCAAGATCAAGGTGACTCGTGTCTTTCACTGTGAAGTGTTAATAGCCAAAATCCTGTAAAAGGTTGTGGGGTTTGGATATAAGCATGAAAACTCAAGTCAACTTTACAGTGAACAACCGTGCTTATGGTCACTTTTTGTTTTAGACAGTAAATTTTTTTGTTCCTCAGGCATTCTTTGTGTGGCTGATCAGTGTCATGGACTTAAGGAGCTGGCTTTGAACTACTACATATTAAGTGATGAACTGCTGCTGGCTCTTTCAAGTGAAAAACACGTTGATCTCGAGCACCTTCGCATCGATGTCGTGAGCGAAAATCCCGGACAAGTTCAATTTCACACCATTAAGAAGCAGAGCTGGGATGCCCTTGTTAAACACTCCCCCAAAGTCAACATTGTGATGTATTTCTTCTTGTATGAAGATGAATTTGATGCTTTCTTCCGAGAGGAGACGCCCGTGACACACGTGTACTTTGGCCGTGCCGTGAGCAAGGCCATGCTGGGCCGCATTGGCATGAACTGCCCGCGGCTGATCGAGCTGGTCGTGTGCGCCAACGGGCTGCAGCCGCTGGATGATGAGCTCATCCAGATTGCCGAGCGCTGCAAGAACCTCACAGCCATGGGGCTGGGGGAGTGTGAAGTCACCTGCCGAGGTTTCGTTGAATTTGTAAAGATGTGTGGGGGCAGGCTCACTCAGCTTTCCATAATGGAGGAGGTGCTGATTCCAGACAGCGATTACAGCTTAGATCGGCTTCATCTGGAAGTCTCCAAGCACCTTGGAAGAATGTGGTTTCCTGATATGATGCCGACGTGGTGAATTCTCTGTGTGGATAAAATGGTAGAATTGGGCTGCTGCTTTCTATGCAAATAAAAAATTTAAAAATTAAATGTGAGAACTTTCTTCCAGATTTGAGTTTTTCTTCCTTGAGAAAACCTCTGTTAGACAAACAGCAAAACACTCTACAATATTAATTGTATATTGAAATAGAAAGTAGATTTAAGTGTTCTTAACAGTTCTGAAAGTATGTCTGTGGTTTACAGGTGCTTCAGACTTCAGTGAATTTGGTCTTCTCTGAGCTTCAGTTTAAACATTCCATTTACTTTAAAGTGTGTTTGGATTTGGTTTTTTTTATGTCTTTGTTTAGAAGAGGAATAGAGAAACTATTTTCCTTTCTGTGTGGAAAGCTGGGTAGAATTTTGAGTACAGTATTATTTGTCATGATGTTTTATATAGCTATTTTTTAATTATTCATGTTTGAATTGTAAAAGCTTGTATATGAAAGTACACTATCCCGGGTGAATCAGGTATAATCTAGCTTAAATACATGGCAGTAATAAAATGTTAATAAGCTTATGCTTACAAAAAACTCTCCAGTTTTAAATTGCACTTTTAAGTAATTTTGTCAGATTACAGAAACTAGGGAATGCATTGTACAGTATGTTGTTTTTGTCTTATGTGTAAAAAGGATGGGAAAGAGATTTTGTTAAAATTACTGGTTTTAAGTTTGATTCCAGATTGATTTGCTTGTGCGAGTAATAAAGCACTTTGGAAATTGTCAGGACAATAAGGAATAGCTTTGAATTTGGGCTCAAGTCTTAGTAACCAAAGACTCATGTCTGAATGCTGTTCCATGCTTTCCTTGCTAAGACTTAAGAGGGAATTCATAAATGTGGCTAGTAGGAAGGAAAGATCAAATGCAATAAAGTTGTCTTTGATCCATTTCTAATTGGAGTCAAGGATTTAGAGCACTTAAATTTGTCACTTCGAGGCCAAAATGGACTGTAGTAATCTCACCTGTATCTTACAGAGCTTTGAGTAAGCCCTGATTTCTAGAGAAAGGTAATTGCAGGAGTTAATCCTGAAATACTTAATTCAGGACTGTTTAATACTTGTTGATACTGTTTTTTTGAGAAAGATTGTATTATATTTATTTTCTTAAAATGGGAAAGGCACGGTGAATCGATGTAAATTAGAGTATGTATTTTTGTGTTAACATTTTGCATACTGTAAACTGAAATGCATTGTATATAAATTTTTGCTGTAATGATTTTGGTGCCACACTTGTTCCATCTTCCTGTTGACGATGAGAAGTCTACAACAATTCCCTGGTGGTGGTTGTCACTGTCGTGGCTTTGCCCTGGTTGTCAGCTGAGCCCCTCACAGCCAGAGGGAGGGGGGAGAGAACTGGAAGCTAAAAGTGAGAACTCATGGCTGGATATAAGGAGTTAATTAGTAGAGCAAGAGCCACACAGGCAGGCAACCCCCCAAAAGAGAATCCATTCAGCACTTCCATCAGCCGTCTCCAGGAAAGCAGGGTTCCCTCACCCGTGAACATCCCCTCCTCTTTCTTCCCCCAGCTTTCCATGCTGAGCCTGGAGTCAGAGAGTTCAGAATGTCCCTTGGGTCAGCTCTGCTCCGCTGTCCTGGCCCTGGCACCCCCCAGCCCTGCTCCCTCAGCCTCCTGCCTGGTGGGGCAGTACAAGGGGCAGAGCAGGGCTGGGCTCTGTGTGGGCGCTGCTCAGCTGCAGCAGAAATCATCCCCGTGTTACCACTGCTGTCTCCGGTACAAATCCTGAGCTCCGTTCTAGCTCCTGTGAAGCAAGTGCACTACCCCAGCCAGAGCCAGTGCATTCACAGCAAAAAAGAAGTGAGTTTCTTCCCAACTAGCACAAAACAACAGCTAAAGGGTTAAACCAGCCTTTTCTAGGACACGCTTGTCCCCAGCTGGAGGCCCAAGGACTGAAGGTAACACACAGGCCCGAGTCAGTAAGGCTCTATTGCCTGTTGCGCACTTAGGAAGCATCTATCTGCCTCTGGTTAGCAGAGGCTGTGAGCTGAGCACTCCATAATCCAGGGGTTTATAATTTAAACACAAAACTAAAATATTTCCAAGCAGTATTTGGTTCAAGATGTGTGGTTTGCTTCAAATGCAAGTGTAATGAAGTGCTTTAATTCATGCATTGATACTAGGCTCATCCACCTCTTGCACTGTGTCCTCTTGGACTTCACTCCTGCTAGAAGCCATGTATGTGACAAACCTTGGGAATGACTGGAGAATTGTCATTTCATGTTTGTGCCTGAAACCTGATTTCAGTCATGCAAACTGTAAAATGGGGTGTGGATAAAGCTTGAGTTGTTGGGAAGTCCTGGAGCCCTCCGTTTGTGTCCAGCTAACAGAACAGTGCTGGTGTATTTATGAACACTGGGGACAGAGTCACAGTTCAGGGGGAAACTCTTAAAGGCTGCTTTGAACATTGTCCCTGTCAGTCCCTGTCACTAGGGCAGTGTTTCTGTGAAGCCAGGAATCAGAATTGCTGAGGTTGGAAAAGACCTTTAAGGCAATCAAATACAGCTGTCAAATGTCAGCTTGCTCCAGCTCAAAGCTTCCAGTTAAATAGGCTTGCTCTGACGAATGTTGGGATTTTTGATGTGCTCATTTTTTAGAGGATTTGTTCTCCCTGATCTGAACAGGCAAGGCCAGCTGGTGCTTGGGGGATAAGCTGACCGGAATGCGCCTTCTCTGCCACAGGAGGGAGTGAGCACTTTGCATTTTAGCTGATTTTTCAGACTTTGAGAAAGTTTATAGCTAGTCATTGCTAATTTGCATTTTAGCTGATTTTTCAGGCTTTGAGAAAGTTTAGCTCATTGCTAATTTCCTGATTCTCTGGTAAATGCAAATTCCAACAAAAAATCTTTTTTCATTTTGTGAGTCCCAAAAACCTTTTTTTGTTTTGTGAGGCTCAAAGTATTGAATAGGTGATAGTATAAACTGTTGTGCATGGGAAAAAAACCCCAACTTTTGGATGCTGAGATGGATTTATTTGGAATTTACTGCATTTCCATTTCAATCTCTTTGCCCTTTCCCCCTTTCAAGATTGCTTGTAGGATCCGAGTGGTCGCAGTTCTCAATGTGAATATGGGATGTGATCCCTGGAAATACTCTCTGCATGGGTAACATTCTCCCAAGGACTTGCCCCTTGTAAATGGGACCCTTGTATCTTATGGGGTGGATACAGAGTAGTTTTACACAGAATCCTGGTGAAAAAACAAGAGGAGGGAAAACATAAGATGATGGATGAAGCATTTGTTCTTTTGTACTGTATTTCAGAAATATTAACAATGTCTTGTCTCAATGTCTTGTCCTTTCCACTGAGATAGCAGTAGTGGAAATACCGAAATAACAGAAATACTGTGATCATAAAAATTAGGTAGTGGTTGAGGTCATTGACTTGGTAGAAGAGGGAAGAAGGAAGGCAGGGAGAAGGTGGGAATTTGTGCTGTAGGAAAGGGAAGAGCTTGAATACGTTCTGCAGAACTCAGTTATTTGCATTGTAGCAGGAGCAAAAAGTTCTGTAAGTGGATAGAAGAAAACATGGCCAAACTACTTGGCTAACTGCAAGGTAATGCATCCTGTGTGAGCTCAAGACAAAGAAATGTTAAATGAAAGATATCTGTTCACCTGATCCCCTGATTTGGACTCCATCATCAATGGCATTTCCATTGTGGAAGAATTTAACAGGCCCAGAAAGCTGGCCAGAGAAAGGAGCGTACACGGTTGCGCCGTCAGCACAGATGACATCCACTGCATTGTGCTTCCCTTTGCCATTGCGTCTGAAAACAAGCACATCAGTACAGAAATCTCTGGTCAGGCTACAGAGAGGTCACGCAGCGCATGGTGAGATCTGGAAATGGGGCATTAGGACAGAAATTGTGTCAGCAAACTGGCTGGAGGATCTGCAAAGGTGTCGGTGAGGTGATGTCATGTAGGGTGGATGACCTGATAGAGCTGGAGAAAAATGCCTTTCTTCCAGGTCTTTAAATAAAACCATAGAGTCACAGAAAGTTTGGTTGTGTGAAGGACATCAAGTCCAACCTTGCACTTGAGTCAGGAGTGTTCCCAACATTAGGTCAGGTCAGGCACGGCTCAGTCTGATAAAAAGCTCCAAGCAGAGAGGTGTTAGGAGCACTGTGGGCAGCCTGAAAGTTTCCTCAAGTCCAATCTAAGCCTTCAAAGCTGTAAGTTCTGTGTGACCTAAATAAAGTTTAACTCTTACTCAAGTGAAACTACAACAAAACCCCGTGTGTTCCAATTCTTATATTACCGTGGAGCTCCATAGTATCCACAGCCATATTTATCACAGCCTCTTATCTCGTTGGTAGGGTTCCCAGCACACACTGCAGCCCAGCGCCCATCCTGTTGTGGCAGTGGTGGAACAGCTTGGAAATACAGGAACACAGCACATTAAAGTTAGCTTCTGGATTGTTTTAACACTTGCATGTTTGCAACTACTATGTTTGATTTACAGTTAGGTAAGAACATAATGACATTAGATCCCATGCTTGTAGTTGGATTTTTCTCCATAAAATTTGTAATGCTTTAGGAAATCTAAATGGAATGTAGACCTCAGCTGGATGGTAATGTTTCTAGATTAGGGTTATTTCATAGACGAAACATGCTTTAAGTACAAAATTTCAAAAATACTATCACAGGTCCTAGGGTGCAAATCTGCTCTTGTTCTGAGTTGCATTTTCTGTTAAGGGTTTTTTTACCAGGCGTAAGCAGATGAGTAGGATCAGAGCGGTCGCAGTTCTCAACGTGGATATGAGAAATAATGCCAGGATATACTTTTTGCATTGGCAGCATTTTCCCAAGTTTTTGCCCTCTGTGGATTTGGCCGTGGTACCGGATGGGGTGAATGCAGACGAGCTTCACACAGAAACCTGGGAGAGACGGGAGAGGAAGCAAGGTCAGGAAACATCAGCTGCCTCTGCTCCTGGGGTGAGCAAGGAGCATTCCCTTCCAGGCTCTTACTGGAGACTGTTAGGATGAAGCAGAAATGTAGTCAATGTACCAACAATGGTGAAATCAAAATTACTATATTTGTCAGGGCAAAAAGGAAAAAAGCCAGTTAGAAAATAGAGACAGGAAAACATCCTCTCAGCAAAACTGAGGATATGTGTTTCCGGTGCTTTATTTTACTGTTTCCTATTTTTTGATTTGGAGTTGTTATTTTCCTGCTACCTGTTTTTCAACTCTTTTCTTCCCTCCTCTCCAAGAAAAGCATAGGAAAGGACTACAGGATTACATCCTGCTGGTGCTGTGTTCCACTATTTCAGCGTACTAGAGAGGATGTAAGATTAACCAGCACTGTGCTTGAACTGGAGCACCGCAGAAACCTTGCTGAAGTGAATGAAGTGATTACTTCTGCACGCCTCACAGCATACCTACTGTTAATTACTTGCCTGATCCCCTGATTTGGACTCCATCATCAATGGCATTTCCATTGTGGAAGAACCGGATGGGTCCCGAGAGCTGCCCGCTGAAAGGGGCGTACACTGTGGCTCCGTCAGAACAGATGACGTCCACACCTGTGTGCTTTCCTTTGCCACTTTGCCTGGAGGCAAAAATGCATAATCAGGGACATCTCCCAAGGTTAATGTTAGGTATCAATTGGTCACTTAATGCAGGATGATGGCTGAAGCTTGTCTAACAAAAAAAATTTTTACATGCAATGAAATTGAACAGAATTAGCAGGTTTGAAGCATATTTTTTTTGTTACCGCTGTTGCAAATTGTTCACATTACTCTGACCTTCTTTAGAGTGGGATGAAATTTCAAATTTAAGCTTATTTTTTTATTTTCCCAAGTTCATGGAGTATTTCAAACTGTTACAGAAAAGTACCTTTTTTTTTTTTTTTAACCCAAAACCTGTGTGCCATGTAAAATAGAATCTTGGCTGGCATTTTACCACTTGGGAGTTGCACGATGATGATGGACACTTACAGTGCCTGGGAAGAGCAGGTGACAAGAAAATGCAGGAGTCATTCTACATATAAAAGCATTTTTTCAGAGGAATATAACCTGTTGTTGTATGAGGTCCCTACTTAAAGACAGTGATGCTGGCAGATTTTTAGTTTGTGTAATTGAATTTACTCAGCTTCCTATAAACTGCTGCTGTGTGTTAGTTAAATTTCTGGAGTTTAAACAACAAGGGTAAATGGCACAAATCCTTGAAATACTTCCATTTCCTTTACTCTCTGTAATTCATGTAACACTCCTGCTCCTTCACCCCTGCATCTGTTGTCAGCAGTGGCACCACCGTGCTTCTGCAAGATTGCCAAGGAATATCCCAAAAATCAACAAAGGCTCTGCAGGCAAGAGTACTCTCATTCTGAGTTTCTGCTCTGTGTAACTGTACTGCTTCTCCTGCCGGAACATTTAATTTCGGAAAGCGAGGTGACCCCAGTGCCCAGGCAGGTGTGTTACCTGTCAGCCCCGAAGTTCCCGCAGCCGTATCTGTCGCAGCCGCGGATGCGGTTGTTGGGGTTCCCGCTGCAGATCTGGGCCCAGTGCTGGTGCTGCTGCTGGGGCGGGTGTGCATCCAGCTGCTTGATGAAAACTTCGTGTGGAAAAGAGGAAAAATAGGAAAAGTGTTCTTACTCCAGTGCCACAGAAAGTGTTCGGGTACAAAATAGGGTGTTTAAAGTCAAAGACACGAGATTGAAGGAGTTTGTCATTTCAGAAGCTGTAGGTAAAAAGACATTATGCAACCTGCTGTATAGACATGGTCCATTTTTTCTTGATGTCTCACTTTAAGGTATATACACCAAAAATAAAAGCAAAGCTACAGATAAAGATGTTTAAAAATAGTTTGTGAAATAAACTACTTTTACTTTCTATTGGTGCTGGATTGATGGTTGGACTTGATGATCTTAAACATCTTTTCAAACCTTAATGATTTTATGATTCTTTCTGAAATGTCCCACTACCTCAATGTATGTCTCTTAATGCTCACCTAATTCCATATTTTATAATAGTCATAACTGTCCACATTATCATAATTCTTCATAAAACTAGAGGGAAAAAAACTCAGCATCATTAATGCTCAAGTGAATTTCAATAATCCATTGTTGTCTGCCTAAACCCTGTCAAGCCCAGCTGCATTACAGCAATCCCGACTCACCAGTGGACACGAAGCTGACCAGAGTGACCAGACTGAGAGCTGGCATTTTGGGGCCGTCTGACCTGTGTTCTTTGATCCAGTCAAAGACATTGAACAGCTGCCACTTGAGGTATTTATGTGCTTTTGAAAGCCCAAGTCCATTGTCTTGGCCAATCAGTCTGGAGCAAAGTATTACAGCTCCAGGCAGGTGGTGTTGCCATATTGTGGAGGTCTGCAGGCTCTAACAGTTGTTAGAGCTGGTTGGGAAAGATAGATAAAATGATTGGACTCTTAGCATGTAGCAACAGATGGAAATGAACAACCCCACATTTCAGGAAACTCTGGTTGAGCTGTTTCTTAACACCTTTTCTTCCCCATCCTGATGTAAGGGCACATTTAGGCCAACAATGGTAGGAACCACAAATATGGTTTAGAGGATTGAGCTGGAGAGAAAAGGCGGTGAAAGCTCCAGAATGGATGTCACCAGTTTGTCCTTTGCTGCTCATTCCTCCCTGGGTGTTTGTGCCCACCAGAGCTTTGTGACTGAGAACACGGGAAGTGTTTGGCATTCATGAGTATTCACTTATGCAGACAAAAATAGATGCTTTTGCATAGAAACATTTATTTTTTCTGGTTCAGCTGAAATTGTCCACCATTTCATTTAAATACATGAAGTCTGTTCACTGAAACCCTGTTTTTGACAGTGTAATACTTATTAAAACATCTTCGAGTTCTGAAACAACAGTTGCAAACCCACGTTGCATGGGCAGAATGGACCTGGAGTTCAATAATTCTAGGTTTTAAAGTGATGCCTCTAGTATCTTCTTGGTTTCAGCTATTGTACTGTAAAGCAGACTCCTTTGTATCTCTGGTAATCCTTCAGCTTGATTTTTCTGCATTACTTACAGAAAAGCATTATATTTTCTTTACAGACATGTCTTGGATAACATGACATTTAAATGAGTCATCGTGCTTTCACATAAATTATTTGATATTTCCAGTTACAGAAAACTCTGGAAGTCCCACAGATTTCATTCAGAGAAGAAGCAGATGTGTCTCTGCCCCACTTCTAGTTTGCAAAAGCATCTGTACATTGTGTTTTCTGAAAACCTCCATGGAACAAGCAGTTGGAGACAAATTTTTCACTTGTGTTTCCAAGCTTTTCTTTACAGCCAGTATTTAATCCCCAGACAATCTTTTAGCTCTCCCTGGGGTTACGACAAGTGGTTTAGCTAGTTTTATCCCTGCTGCTTTCTTCTCCATCCTGCCAGGAAGAACTGCTGGTTTCCACACTCATAACCACCAAACAGATATTTATGTAAGAGTTATGTCCCTTCAGTCCAGTTTGGATGGGGCTTTTGGCTGTAATTGGCTTAATATAATGGAGTTTTGGCTGACAAATGACACGACGTGCTGGTAAGGGTTCTCAGTGGAACCTTTCAGTGGAACCTCAGTGGAAGTGGAAGTATTTAGGGTTTGGGAATGCTGCTTATCCCTGAACTGAGAGACGGAGTGTGTGACTGTGTGATTCTTGCCAGAAACAACCTTCATTGCTTATTCTCCTTCATTTGACACAAGCTCTCTGCAAAACCCCTCTGCTCTCTTTAACAGCAGGAGTCAGCAGGGGAGGTGGTATGGGTGGCATTTTCAATGGAGATTTCATAGCAGAGAGGTTGTAAAGTGTTTCTGAGCTTGGCTAGCTCTGTTCTGGCTGCTGGAAGCTTTTTTCCTACTGCAATCAAGATCATTTAAAACTAAGGACTTTCTTCAGGGGATTCCTGGCCATTCCCAGTTGAGGGGGGTCCAGTGGGATTTCTACAATAATGATCTCTCTCAACCAAATTTTATTTCTGATTTATTCCAGTTTGCAGTGGGAGAGTTTTAAATACCTCATTAGATAGCTTTAGCCTGGGGCAGATCTGCCTTGAAAAGCCACTGATATTTATAGACTCCTGTGAACCCACATGCTCCAAGTTTTACCAAGGAAGGAATTGCAGCACTTCAGTCTGCTCTACGAAGTCCTGTGAAGGAAAGGCTTAGTGTAAAGCCAGCCAAGCTGGTAGGCACGAGAAGGGGAGGTGTTGCAGGTGCACGGACACTGAAGAAGCTTTTCCTTGAGTCCTGTTTTGCAGTCTGGTGCTTTGTAAAATGGCTCTAAGCTGCCTGCTCTTTGCCGTTTTTTCCCATCTCTCCTGTGTGCAGGGCTGACTCCAAATTGCTCATAACTGTGTACATTTATTTTTATTTCTTCTCTATAAGAGAACCTAACAGCATTGTATCTTGCTCTGGTCTTTCAAAAACACATCAAAATGCCATTGCTGCATTGATATACTGCAATATATCTAATGCACTTGTAGTAAAGTAGTCGTAATAAAACAGTGAAGGATGATGCATTTGGGATGTCTCAGTGCCTTCCCCATCTTTCCTGGGTGAGCTGCCAGGTGCAGACCTCTCACCTTGGGCACGAGGAGGCTCAGAACCGAAGTTGGAGGGATTCTTGTGTTGGGCACCCAAGATGTTGATTTAACGGTTGGTAGGAGCAGTTGTGAAAGACATGAATTGGCCACTTAGCACCCTGTAACAGAAGGATATGGAACAACCCCTGGCATTGCACAGTCCCAGGAGCTGCAGTTGCACCATTTCCTTCCCTGTGGTGACAAGAGGGCACGAAGATGGAGGGGAGCCAGGTGGGTTAAATTGGGAAATGCTGATTCCTTTCTTTGCAGGGGGTGTGAGGTTCCACTTTTCCCCCTTTAGTGCCAGCAGTAACTTAAGTGGCTGTGTAAGAAAACCCTTCAAGGTCTTCTGATGGACTAACCAATTGCTCAGCAGGCATATGGGAGTGTTTGGGCTGATATCACTGAATCACAGAATGATTGACTGGTTCGGGTTGGAAGGGAGCTCAAAAACCATCTCGTTCCAACACCCCTGCCGTGGGCAGGGACACCTTCCACCAGACCAGGTTGCTCCAAGCCCCATCCAACCTGGCCTTGGACACTTCCAGGGATGGGGCAGCCACAGCTTCTCTGGGAAACCTGTGCCAGGGCCTCACCATCCCCAAAGGGAAGAAATGCTTCCCAATATCCCACCTAGCCCTGCCAGAGAGCCATTCTCCCTTGTCCTGCCACTCCAGGCCCTTGCAAGGGGGTCTCCAGCTCTCTTGGAGTCCCTTTAGGAAGGGGCTCTGAGGTCTCCCCCAGAGCCCTCTCCAGGTGAACACCCCCAGCTCTCCCATCCTGGTTCCAGAGCAGAGGGGCTCCACCCCTGGAGCATCTCCATGGCTTCCTCTGGACCTTCTCCAACAGGCCCAACATCCTTCTGATGTTGAGAACCCCAACAGGTAGAGGAGTTAAGCCCACTGCTGTCCTGAAGAAATCCCTCCTTTGCTGCTCAGCCTTTCCAAGATACCCTGATTCTACGGTGTAAATGATGCCATATTTCAGGAGTGTCAACTGCCAGTTACCAGGGCTTTTGGGCGGTACCTGCCATGCATGTGTCCATAAACTCTGCAAAGATTACACTAGTCCCCCTTATTAATTATCTTAACATTATCTCTTAATAAATAAATGGCATAGTAGAAGAATGGAATAGGATTTTTTGAGGAGCAAAACCCAGAGAATTGAGATATACCTGAGCAATAGTAATGGTGCCTTTGGGCAGAAACATCAGCAAAGCCAGGGCCAGACTGTGAGCCAGAGCAAATCTACCCCCACACCAAACCCTGTGGCTTCCTTCCAGCCATGCTGCCTCCCACTTCTGCTTGCCCACAAGTGAGGGCTGGTTTCTCCACTGTTTCCTTTACACAGTTGGATTCAAACAACGTCCAAAATTTGATAAAGTCCTTCCTCTTTGCTATCTCTGAAGGGATGTTCCCCAGTGAACTGGATAAATGAGTGCTGTGCATTTTATTTCTTGGTCATTTTACAATCTCAGAACTGTAGGTTTGCCTGGTTTGTTGGCAGGTGGTTGAGAAGGTAAATCTTCTTCCTATATCTTACCTTTGGGTTGGTCCTTCTTGGCTAGCCCAATGTTTCATGTGGAAACAAGTCAGTGCTGAGCACCCACCTTCCAGCTGATCTGTGGACAACAGGTTATTAAAATCCCTGAAAGCTGTTTCTCTGAAAAATGAATCATAGTCTATGTACTAATCATTATAAAATGAAATGTATTTCAAGAATGGCTGTAGAAGAATTTATTCGTACCACTTGCAGCACAGGCGTTTGTGCTGAAAATCCAGAGGGCACAGCGTAAAACGAATTGCACTGGCTAATAATTCCAGCTTCTGATCACTGAAATGAGAGGAATTTTGCCCCAGCGATTGGCTGAGCCCTGCGCACACGGCGGAGGCTGTAGTTCTGTGGGATATCAGCAGGCTGCGCTCGGTGACCAGCAAAGGGCAGCGCTGTGCCCGCCGCGCTCCGCAGCTCTCCGGCTCCGGGAGATGCGAACATCCCGCCCTTTTTGCTAAGAAGGAGCTGAAGACGAAGCTGAAGTTGTGCCGCTGCACAATTCTGATTGAAGGCTCCCTCTCAAATTGATTTCCCCTTATTAACAAACATGCCTCAGCCTGGTTTCAGTAGGGTGGATTAAAGAACACAAATTATCTTTTGGCTACCTATGTTCTGTCCCCTGGGGAGGACAAAGCTTCAGCCGAATCCTCCGAAAGTCCTTTAAGGCTTGAGGAAATAGAAGGACACACATCTGGGCTGCAACTTCAGGCAGTTAGCCTGGGACCTTGTGATACAAACTTCTAAAACAAAAGGGAAATGAATCTCTGCAGAAATGGTGCAGAAACAACGCAAATCTGCATGGCTGAGTTTGCTAGCTCTCTACTCAAAAGCCTAATTGTCCCTGTTTCTTCCCCCATCACCCCCTCCCCTCCCCTTATATACTTCTGTGTATTTTACCAGCTCTTTATTTCCCTCCCAGAGTCAGCTACGTATTGCATTTTCCCTCCCTCTAGGCCCAGTTAATTTTTAATAGATGGGGAAGATAAAACTGGATTTCCTCATGCTGTTTGCCCCAACTGGTCTGTAACCTGAAACAGAAAGTGATATTTACTTGTTCTCCTCTGCTACTGGGTGACATCCCCTGCTAAAACTGGGAGGTTTTGTGTAGGAGCATCCCTGTGCTGCTGGAAAAACTCTGATTAAATAAAGGATCCCTGAAAATGCCTGGGAAACCAATCTGTGGGACACATGGAAAAGTGCTGAACTGTGGCCATTAATGGACACGTGAAAATGTTACTCTTGGAGGAGCAAAGCTGGGATGCTGATGGAGGCTCAGAGCCCTGCCCAGTCACAAAAGTCATCTCAGTTCTCATTAGGGTTTGCATGGAGAGGTGGGGGTTTGAGTGGGTTCTTCTCTTTTCAAATATAAGTTGATAACTGTGTTAGAACATAGAATTTTAAACAAGTGAATCGTAGGTGGGAGTCTTTTTTTCATGAGGGCAACCAACTTCATGCCAAAAATTTAAAAACATTTGTCAACCTGGATAGCACTGCAGACTTTTGCTGAAATATAAGCAAAAGAAGGAGAAGAAAGAAAAATGTTGAAGTTTTTTTCACAACGAATATTCACCAATCAGTCGTACTGACTTGCCTTCAATGTCTGGTCACTATCTGCCTCTGCAGGTGGGGCTGAATATTTATGTGGACATGTTGATTTTTCATTAGTAGCAAAATTGAAGTGGTTCCTGGGGAGGGTGGATAAGACACAGCAGGTTAAGCACCTCTCACAGGTGCAGCAAATACCTTTCTGTAGTGAGAAGAAATAAACGTGCTGCCAGGACATACAGAGCCCCCACAGAAGCAGCTTCCCTGCTTCTCCAGGGCAGCAGTTGTGCTAGGAAATGCGGGAGCCTGCAGCACTTGCAGAGCACTTTAGCCCTGGACACTCCCAGTAGCATGTTGGCAGCCTTGGCCTGAGGAGCCCTGTCCTGTTAACAAGAGCTTGTTGTCCCAGGAAAGTCTTCAGATGATTTACTAATGGAAAGAAATGCCTCACTTGGACAAAAAGAAACCTGGCTGTGCCAAGGCAATCCTGAGGCGGGAGTCTGGGGAAGAGGAATGAGTTACTTCATCAGTGTTGTTTTATGGCCTTGGTGATGGGCCCCAGGGAGGATTTGGGTTTCAGCTTTCTACAGGTTTTTTCTCCCCAGTTGCCTTAAAGAAGCAGAACTTAGCCCAAACTCTATGACAGCACCAAAGAAATTCAAAGCAATTTGTAGTGAAGCAGCCCTTTAATAATGTGATTTTCCATGTTTAAGCACAAATGAAATTTCTGGCTTATTAAAGAAATCTTCATTTTTGGCTGAAAGAAAGCACTGAAATCCAAGTGGAGTGAGCTGCAGCAGGCTCAGGCTTCTGAGCATTGAGGATCCATCTCCTCCCACCATCCCTGTCCCCACTGCATCAGCCCCCACCCAAAAGAACAGCGATGGACAGGATATGGTATCAGCTTTAAAGAGGGGGTGTACCTTACTCTGAGTCTGGCCTTGCACACATAACCACCAGCATTTTGTTCGTGGATAATTTTGAGGTGGAATCACTGCTTGAGGCTCCGTGGTTTCCACTCTGCTGGAATGACTGCCCGTGCCCAAACAATGCCCCACAAGTGGGGGGCTGGAGGTTTGACCCTGATGTGCCGCCTCCTGCTCACAGGTTGGGACAGGATCTCTTAAGGCACAGTTCTGGATAGGGACATGGAATATCCAACTCCTTAGTCACCCTTTGCATGGGCACCAGGACTCTGATCTTTGCTCCCCTCTTATGGGGTCGCTGTAGTCAATGGGTTTGATGTAAAATGTCTTCATGCAGAATCCTGTTAACACGGAGAGAGAGAGGGAGAAACTTGCTCCTATGAAATGGTTCCAAAGCCTGGAAAAGTTTTAAAATTCAGTAGCAAAATACAAATGACAATAAAATTATAAGAAATTTAGCAGCAATGCTTTAAGAAGAAGCAAAGAGTTGACATTTGTGAGCATGAAGAGCCCAGCAGGCACCACCCCCTTTGGGCTCTGGGAAGAGGGAGGGAAAATTACATGCTGGCACTGGAGGTCTGAGCTCAAAGAGTGCAGAAAGGCTCTAATGCCTTCCTTAAGTAAAAGAGCACAGGTCCTAGGCAGTCTTCATTTATTTTATGAATTGTGTATTCTTTGTCCAGTTGAAGGTGATTGCATTTACGACAGAAACATCTCTGGACATGCTCTGTGCTGATCTTCAAGTAAAAGGCTTTTAAGAAATCAGACATGCTGCTAGTAATCCATATGCCTCAGCTGATTCTTGCTTATTCAATCAACATGATTTCTTCAAGAAAGTTTTTCCACAACCCTTGACCAGCTGATTCTGTGCTGGAATTGGCCTCAGAGCCTGGTGGAGAGCAGATGAGATGTTTCAGCTCCAGACAACCCCCCGAGAAGAGGCATCATGCTGGTCCTGTTACATGAGAGGTTTTAAGCCCCCACCTGTCTTCCCACACCCTGCTCTCCCATTTGGATCCCTGGGTGATGTTTTCTCAAGAAGAAACTCTCTTGGTGTACTGTTGTCCTGCTTGTCAGATGTCATACATGGAGAGGAGGAAATCTATTTGACAATAACATTTTGAAACAAGATGTTTAGACAGACTACATAGGCAAAAAAAAAATATACATAGTAGCTACTCCTGTGCACTGCTTCCCATGCCCAGGGCTCAGCTAAACCAAGCCAGACAACACTCTACCGTCCTAAACTCATTTTGTTAATTACTGATTTTGTTTGAGAGATCAAAGAGGAGAAAAGAATGAGTGAAGTAATTTCGTACTCAGAAAATGAGTGTTTTTTCCCCAGTTCTGTTAATAAATATCCCGAGGGCCAAACACTCTCAGTTTCTTGTTGCACACTCATTTAAAGCAGTGGAGGTGAATGCACGGTGGTGAGAGGCCACAGGGAAACCCACCAGCTTCAAGGGCATCCTTCAAACACAGCAGCAAGGTCCTCAGCCCATGGCATCTCTGATACCCCTCTGACCCACAGAACAGCCCATGGCACCTCTGATACCCCTCTGACTCACAGGAGAACAGCCACCAGCTGACTTCTGCTCCTGTCCCCAGAGAGGGGGTCACCAACATACTGGGCTGCAGAAAAATGTGCTCCAGCTCTTGTGCCATGCTGGGAAATTTAGGTTAAGAGCTCTTTGGAAATCTGGATTTCCAGGCTGCAGATGGGTTTCTCTGGGGTCTTTTAATAAACTTCTGCCTGTCTGCCAGTAGTGTGGGACAGGGGAAGATGGTGAAGGTCTGCAAGGCATGGCTCCTAGCACCCCTCTGGGAGAACTGCTGGCTTATCTTTGATTTCGTTAACTAAGATGCGAGGTTTTTATGGTGAGTGAATTAAACATGGAAAAGACCAAATTACTTGCTGACATTTTGTGTTATACCCTGAGATAAAGATCAGGGAGGTAAAGAGTGATTCATGAAGGTTTTGTGTTAGCTGTGCAAGAGGAGTGGATGCTTTGCTCACCTTCTCTGCCCCCACCACGCTGCGTTTCATGGAGGTTACAGCCTCGTTGTGTATCTGAACATCATCCCAAGGCTTGGAGCAATGCAGATAACCAACCAATTTCTTCACATTTTGTTTATTCCTAACCAGTTACAAAGGTGGGATTTTTTAAATTTGCAGAAAAACTGTTGGCATACAGGTGGCAGTGATTGGCAATTATTTAATTTTTCACTGATGGCAGGAGTGTGGAAGAGATAAAGCAGGACAAGGGGAGCAAAGCAAGGGCAGGGTGATGGAGGAAGTGAAGGGTCTCTCACTGGGAAGGAGAGGGGGTAAGTGTGTGGGAGGTGGGTGAGGCAGGATGGGTTTTTCCTCATCTCAGATAGTGCTGGGAGACACTGAGCAAAGGGGAAGATGTATGTGAGGCACAGGCAATTCTCTTTAGCTGTGGCTGCAGAGCCTGCATAGTGTGTGTGAGCCTGAAGGGGAAGAAAAAAATCACAAAAAACCCCCAAACACTGCAGCTGTGTGGGCTTTGCAGGTCACCCTGTGGGGCAGGAATGCCCACTGCTCTCTATTAGGGTTTGCACCAGGGAGGGTGGGTGTCTTGCTTGCAAAGTGGTGAGTAAGCAGCAAAATGGTGAACTGCTCATATGCAAGTAAGCACCACAGAGCAATCAAATTAAATGTAATTCAAGTAAGATTAAATTTAAAAGACAATGGCATTAAATTCTAGCTCTAAAACTCATAAAACTCTCTAAAAGCAATTTCCAAAATTGTAACCATGCTGAGATCTAATAAAGTTTTCACTAAAGAGGAAGTGCTTGACTCAGTCTGTCACTTAGCAAGAGGAGAGTTGCCTTCCCCTGCTATGGAAGGGATGGAAATAGCTAGAATAGTTTCCTTTCTGTTTTACCAAGTACCAAGGCATGACTAAAGTGGTTGGCAATGCTCTAAGGGCTGTGAACCCCCAATTTATGCTAAAAATGCTCTTTTGGTAAGACAGGTGTCTGAAAACTCACAGCCTGTTCTGGCCTTTGACCCAACAGACCAGATCCTTCTTGTTTTCTTCTAGTCACCAGTCAGTACAGCCTGATAGACCTCAATGTGCTAAAATAGAGACGCAAACAGAGTGAAATCCATGGCGATGGGTAGATTGCAGAGAGGGAGAGAGGGTGATTTGCTTTCCTGAATGTTAGGTTTTGGAAATACCCAGGTTTTGCAGGATTCTAGTTTAATTTCTTACAGGAACTAAACCCTGGGGCACAGCACTGCAGATGCCTATTAGCAATGCCTTATTTTTTCCTCTTTTTTTTTTTTTTTCTTACTGGTGACAGATGCCACATGACCCATGAGATGACAAGCTGTAATCCCATGTGCCAGCACACTTTTCCTCTGACTTGTGTTTCTTCTGTTTCCTAGAGGCTGTAAAGTGCATAAGACAGTCTGAATTAGTAGTAAAAAAAAAAAAAAAAAAAAGCTGTCTATGGGGATAATAATTTACTGTTTCTTTTAATTATGCTTATAAAAAAATAATTTGGATTAACTAGAGGGGCATTCTAGAGGGCACTGTGATGTCCAAAGGCAGCTTTTGCCTCCCCTTCTCTGGTAACATCTCGGACCTTCATAAAAATAGGACATAGTTTAACATCAAAAATCTTTTAAAAATGATTTTTCAAAGGAAATGTTGTTAGCATGTAATGGATTCCTGAAATGCAGCATCCAGCTTGTGTAATGGGCTCTGAGGGAAAGGATGGTAATGAAACCCAATTTAACTAATGAGTGTAATTTAGAAAGAGACTTTACTGCAGACTTTCACAGGAAATAGTTTAGAAACATTCTGCCTGTGGAGAAGAAGGGGTTTGTGGTTCTTCAAAAAGCCTTGCTTCAATCTGAAGAAACACATAGTGGTTTTTTATTAGTTTATGTGAGCAACGGAATTGCTGTGTGCAATCCTGACATTGCAGTTGTCCCTCCAGTGCCGCCCTGGCGAAGGGACAGCTGCCTCTGGCTGTCCCACGAGATGCCCAGGGAAGGGTCCAGAGTGACTCTCTGCCCCACACTGATGATTTAGTCCATCAGCAGTTTAAAATCCTGCAGTTTTCTGTGCACTGCTGCCTGTTGGTTCTTGCAGAAAGAAATTTCTTTGTGGTCCTGGGTCCCCATCAGAGTGGCAGGGATGAGCTGCACAGCCCCGTGTCCTGCTGTAGGGCATCAGCCCCAAGATGTCCCTCATGTCCCACCAGCTTAATGGTCACTCTCTGTGTTCCTTGTCTCTGCTCTTGTCCTGTTGCTGGGTTCGGGAATATTTTTGGATGCTTTTTTCTCCCCACAGTACTTGTTGAGCAAGAGCTCACCTTGGCACATCAGGGTTCATCCAGGACAAGCCTGTGGAAATCTGGTCCCAGCCAGGTCTTGGCTTTGGGCACTGGAGAAGCCGGGGCGGGCAGCACTCGTGCTCCAGAGCAGGAAGGTGTTGGTGAGTTGAACTGGGCTGTGCAGGGGCCAGTGACACTGGCAGGGCTGCCTCTGATGGAAGGCAGGTGAAGGCAGCTCCACTCAGCAGCCTGGCCTGACCTCCCTGGATGCTCATGTCTCTGCAGAGGTAAAATGTATCTGTAGTATATATATGTATATATATATATATGACACCTGCCCTGCTCCTTTCCCTGGTTAAGGGGAGCTCAGCCCCAGTGTTGGGGTTTATGGGGATGTTTTGTGTGTGCTGAGGAAGGGCTGTGTAGTGCAGAATAAGTCCCTTTGCCTCCTCTGCTTTTTATCTGACATGAAATGATGACCTGGTGCCTGCTAATAGCAGATGTTTTTTGGGAAAAGTTGCTTTTTTTCCCCTTTATTCCAACATCTGTTTATACCTGCACCTCCTGGTATCCAAGGTTGTGCTCTAGCACCTTTGCTTTCATCTGGAAGAAGGAAGAGATATTTATCTGACCTCAAGTAGTTTAAATCCAAATCCTCAAACAGGTCTTGTGTTGTCCAGGATCCCAGATCTCCCCTGTCCAGGCGCCTCAGCTTCTGGGATCAGTTCACAAGCCACTTCTCAGTGCTTTGGCTTTAACAGGGTGGAAAAGTGCAGTATACTGGATATCTAATTATGAAAACACATAAAGAAGACTATAAAAATAAGTTGTAGAGCTTTTGTGGTGACTGCTACTCTTTTGTGTTCAGCAGATTTCCTTTTACCCTTTAAGAGGAGCTGTTGATGGATTTAGAAAAGCTGCAGACAGAAATGTGGTGCTGCAGTGGGGCTGGTTTTGCTGATAGGCAAAGGCAGATACCACCTCTCCCCTCACCTTCGGGCTGGCAGAGCCCTGTCCTCACTAAAATACAAACTGTGGGAATGGCCTCTTGGCAGGTCTCTGAATGGAAACCATGTAATTATAAACCACTGTCTAGCCTGAAGTGCTGCTAAATGTTTAAGCTATCGCATTTCCACAGCTCATTCAGGGGTATTTTTAGTGCTGGTGGAGAAAGTTGCTGACTCCCGGTCAAGTAATCCCTCCCAAGGTCTATGGTCCTGATTCAGGGAAGATAAACCACTTGTTTAAGTGTTTGCTACAGCGGAGCTGCTCTCCCTGCCTCTACCCCAGCATTCCCATGGGAGAGGACCGGGCCTGGATTGCAGGCATGAAGAAAAAAACAGCTTGCATTGGCATTCAAAGCAGAAAAGTCTGATACTGCTAAAATGTAGATATCTGTCTAAATGTTATTTTTCTTACCTATTTCCATTGCCTGTGCCTGATTTTCCCAGCGTGGAGACAAGCAGCAGGGAGCTGCCTCCATAAAAAAGGGCTTTGCTGTCTGGGGCTCATGAATCCAACTGTGCAGCACAGCTGGCTGAAGAGCTTGGACTTATTTGTTGTACACAGAAGTCTCTTGGTAAGATAATGAAGGGAGGGCATCGCTAAGCTGCCACTCACACAGCAAAGATAGAAGTTGGAATTTTGCTGGCGTCTGTGGTCCTGTCTGTGTGTGCAGGGTGTGTGCGCCACGGCTGATGGTCCCTCGTGGGCAGGGACGTGCGAGAGCCACTCTGAGGGAGGGCACCCCAAGGACTGAGCCCACAGGAGGAGAGAGCAGCAGGGACACCACCTGCCCAGCACCAGGGGGAAGGGCTCAGCTGGCTTTTCCACGGAGGAACAAACTTCCAGGGCACAGCTGAGGAGGGGTTCTGGGTGGAGGAGAAGAGCTCTTCTGCATGAGGAGGATAGCTGCATGATGGAAAGGAGCTCTCCTGCAGGCAGCCAAGCAGGGGACTGGCTGGAGTTTGCCTTTGGCAGTGGGGGTGAGTGGGGCTGGCAGATTGCAGGTGGGTGTTGATGGTTTTGACAGCACGTGGGAGAAGACCGGTGTTGGGATGAGCTGAGGAGCCTTGAGATGGAGATGAATTGACACGTTTGACATAACAGGGGGGAGCCATGGAGAGAAAGGAGTGATGTGGTTATGCTGACAAGCCAGAAAATGAGCACAGGCTCCTCTGAGTGAGGAGATATTCTACAGTACAGCCACAAATGCTGGGGCCAGAGGGCATTATTGAAGTTGCCCAAATTCTAGTTTAATTAAAAATTAATTCTAGAACATACATCCAATTTAAATTTAACCTGCCAATGAGTATCCAGCTGCAAGTCTTTCTTGTGGGCAACAATCCTTCAGAGCTGAGGACATGAGGAGGGTCACCCTGGATACATCTGAGGGGTCACAGTTGCTTTGTGATACCTTAAATGCCACTTCCAGTGGTATCAGCACCCTGCTGCTAAACATGTACTCCAGGTTTGATAACTACATTTCACAATTAAGAGAGGGTTTGTAAATAACTCCTTCTTGTGCCATTAAATTCACTGATCGTTCCCTGTGGTTTTATTACCTATGTGCTGATAACTTTCCTGTATGAGTTCTCTCTGGAAAGAGTCTTTCCTGCTAAGAGTTTCCTTTCACTGGTGGGTGAGGATTAATTAAAACATCCCTAGGATTTGATGCTTTGATGCAATGAGGGATAAGCCAGGGTTTGTTTTTTTTTTTTTCCCTTTTAAGAAATAACCAATTGTCAGCAGGTAGTCTGCATGCTCCTGCATCTCTCATAAGAAATTCCTGCTTGTTTGCAAGGTCCTTCTTGGACACACAGCTTTGGATTAGTTGATCATATTGTGAAATGGAGACGACCTGTGGCTCTAGAAAACCTCATGGGCTAATGGCTTGTTAGAGAAGCTAACAGTGCTCTATCTCAGGCCATGGCTGTCCAGCTCTGGCACTGGATGATGCCTCTGTTCTGTTCCATCTCCCCTCCAAAGTTGGCCATGTCCCTCCAAGAGCAGTGGAATGTGATCAGGGGCTCACATGGGGCTGAGAATCCCCCAAATCTTCCTGGGTTTGGAGTATGCCCTGGGCTGTTTCAGCTGATCTGTGGGTGCTCTTCAGAAGAAAGGGGTGCCTGGCCCTTCTCCAGCATTTCTGGCCCAGATGTTCCCAAACCAGTAGTATTGGATCTCCCTCATTTGCTCCTGGATGCTGATGCAAGTCTGTCCCTGAGCCACTTTGGATAATTAGGTTAAAAATATGTTTAATTTTAATTACTGCTGGAAGCAAACTTGTCTGCTGCTCTATTAACCTGTAGGTGTGGCTGACACTGAATTTATAACTCCTGCTATCTAGAGCACAGTTTGCACCACTGTTCATCCCTAACTGGGATGAGAGCTGCTGTGTGCCATGTTGTGCTTTCATCTGTGCTGTACAGCTGAAAGACATAGTCAGGAAAAAATAATTTCTCTTGTACAGGACAACATGTAATGTGTGCAGCTTGCCTGAAGTCAGTCTCGAGGCATCCCCTCACCAGGCTCCAGCAGAGGGTGCAGTGGCTTTTTCTTTTTTCTCCAGAGCCATCTTTTTGGAAAGGTTGTCTTCCCTCGCTTCTCTCTCTTTTTTTTTTTTTTTGTTTGTTTGTTTGTTTGTTTGTTTGATTGCAAGGCCCTTTTGCTCCCTAAAAACTGAAGTTGTTTAATGCCCATAACAAAAACAATCTCTATTTAGTCTTAGAGAAAAATAAAGCAGTATTATAGTCCATTCAGCAAACACTCTGATATCCAGCTGTCTGAAACCTTTGTCAATAGACAACAGATGGGAGGTTGATAAGAGTCCTTTTATATTTAATCTTACATTTTTTATGGTGCCTTTATCTGTCAAATTGTGTTGGAGTTGTCACAATTTGGTAATACTTTTTGGGGTGTGCTGATCCCAGTGTCTGTAGTGAAGGCAGGATATTTCTTTCCTCATGTTACCAGTTGTATCACAGGTGCCACAGGAGAGCATTATCCAGTGGATCATCTGAACCTTTAGACTGTTGCTTCCAAAATGCAAATACTGTGCAAAATTAGCTCTCCTTTACAGCAAGTATGAAACCTCTCCCTGTGCTCAAGGGCTGCTCCTTCCAGTGTCTCTATAGACTGAGGTGGGCTTTTTTCCCTCGGAGTAACAAATTTTAAAAAGTGTCCAAGCAATATGCACAGTTGGGTAGAAGGAGCCTGATACCACAGCGGTGAAGCCCTCTCTTGTGGTACTGGGTTCAGAAGTCACTTTGATGCCTTAAGATTTTAGCCTTTATATGTTTCAAATCCTGTACTGCATTAGTGCGTAACTCTTAACTCCATAGAGTGTTAAATCAACTGTCTTCACATTTGGGTCAGACAAAACAATCCCTCTCTAGGCCTGGGACTCAAGGACACCCGGCAGCCTCAGGCCCCAAAAGTAAAAACACAAGTGAATTAGGGGGGAGCGAACTGGGGGAATATGACTTCATTGCCTGAAGCTGGAATTGAGGATTAACCCCTGATAGGCAAACAGACCAAACTTATTTCTGTCTGAAAAACTCGTGAGCATTGCCCAGCTTGGGTGTAGCCTCTGGGGGGCTCCTGACTGCCCAAGATGTATCTATTGAAGGCGTTTAATAAATACCCACTTTATTCTCTTAACCTTGTCTGGCTTCTGCTCTAGCTGGCCACTCCAAGGCATCAGCTTGGTTATGATCCTTATATCAACCAGTTGTGAATAATTCCTCTGCCAACAAGAGTCAGTCAAACCATTAGAGAACTGCTGGGGGTTAAGTTCTGCTTAGCAAAGTCTGGTTTCATGCTTTTTTTTTTTTTACGAAAAAGGAGCTTTTTTAAAAAAGCAGAAAGAAGAAGAAGAAAAGAACAAAACCCCCCAAACACTGGCCCTACAAAGAACCTGAAGGTCTTTTGGCCCTGGTCAGGCAGGACCAGGTGTGGTAAGAGCTGGGCAGCCTCACCACACGTTTGCCCAGGCAGGCTGTGGCCTCTGTGTGCCAGCACCTGGTGAGACGGGGCAGAGGATAATTTCCCTAGATTACAGATCAGGGTTTGATGCTGCAGGCTGTGTTGATCAGGGCCTTGATATTCTCATAGCAAGGAGCTTCTGTGCCAAGTTTCCCCACTGGCGAGCAATGTGACACAAGTGCCAAGTCCCCAGAAGGTTCCCAAACTCTCTGCAGCGGTCTGGGGGCTTATTTATTTCACAGTGCCAGTTATGATTGGCAGGAATTGGCATGGGGATAATGAGGACTGCTGCAGAAATGATCAGGGTTTGCAAAATTTGCTCTTTGAGTGCCCAGCACGTCAACTGTACATCTCCAGTGGGGTGGGGCTTTTGTGGTCTCTCTAAGACTTGGAACACGGCAACTCAATGCAGCCTAATTGGATTCAGCCTCCTAATTTAAGTCTATATTCTCTTTATAATGAGCTACAGATCTTACAAAGATTATTGATGGGATATCAGTGTGTGTGTGCTGTGAGCAGTGCACCAAATTTATTCTTCCTGCAAAGGAAGAGAGAGCCAAGACCTTGCCAATGCTGCGTGTGCTGGGGCACCAGGGCAGAGCCCCCCCACTGCCTGGCTGCTGTAGCAGCCATGTGCATTGATCTAATGAGGGCCAAAGAGTGATCTAATTCCTGCAGGGGCCACACTGAGCAATTCGGTCTCCGTACTCAGACCTGCTGCTCCCACTGACATCTTAGGGCCATGCCAAGCACATCAGCTCAGGTCTGGGTACAGCCTGGGCCACGTGCTCTCCTGTTTATGGCTGTTTGATTGATCTCTTTATTCTGAGCTGTCTCTAGACATCACTAAAGGGCTTGCTAATTTGTTTGAAAAGCCTATAATTTCTCAAAATTCCCTCATTTAAATGTGACATTTCTTTGTGCTTATATGTGCCAAAATGATCCTTGTTTTTACACCAGGCTTGGAAAGTTTCCACTGAACCTGCTCAGATGTGGCGGGGTCAGACGATTTGGCTGCAAGTAAGAGGCACAAATTCAGCAGCTCCTTGTCACTTTTCTCCAGATAGAAAGAGAAAATGAGTAATTGCCCTTCCCAATGAATGGTCTGAGAAATTGGGTAAACTTCTCACATCTCTCAAAGAGGAAACCAGCCAGATGCTGGTCACTATTCCAGATTCTCCTTTACTTGTGCTGTGGGTCACAGCTGACCTGTGTGAAGGGGCAGCGTCTTCATCTCTGGAGGTCATTTCTCTGTGGAAGGGCTGAGAGACCCCCACTTGCTGTTGAGGATGGCCTGGAATGCAGTAGCAGAACGGAACAGATCTCTGCAGGAGAGTGCTATCAAGGCAGGTTGGGATGAATTGATAGGGAGGGCAAGATGAGATCCTTTCATATATTTCTCAAATTAAATCATGAAATGGTTTGGGTTAGAAAAGACCTTATATCTCATCTTGTTCCAATGTCCCTGCCTTTGGCAGGGACACCTTCCACCAGAGCAGGGGTCTCCAACCCATCCAGCCTGGCCTCGAACACTTCCAGGGATGGGGCAGCCACAACTTCTCTGGGCAACTTGTGCCAGGACCTCACCACCCTCACAGGGAACAATTTCTTCCTAATGTCTGATCAAACCCTACCCCCAGCAGTTTAAAGCTATTCCTCCTTGTCTTCCTTCCTGCTTGTCTCCAGTGGCCCCTTGGTTCGGGGTGGGGGACTCAGCAACTCTGCTTCAGCAAATCTCCAGAGGAAAAAAAGGGACAAAAAAGAATTTGAAGTCCCCTGAGACACCTTCCTGTGGCATTTTTTAAACTCTTGAGTAAAGTTAAAGTCTTACTTGGACATGGGGGGAAGAGAAGGGGAGTAGCTCAGGCAATGAACAGAACTTGTGAGCTTGCCCTGGGCAAACAGCTTCCCACTGCCCTGCTCTGGTGATAAACAGTCCTGGAAACCTTTCAGCCAGCTCTTACTGGCAATTAAGAGGTGACCAATTAATATGATTCCATAGTGGATGTTTCCAGCAGGGTATTGAGTCCGCTACTCCATTAGGTTATTTCCCCAATGACCAAAGCAAGCTGAGGCCATGGTGTGCAAGCTGAGCTGCATCCTGTGCTCTGCATCCCTTCAGGGAAGGAAACTTTGTTCCCCCAGCTTGACATGCTTCCTAGCAAAAAGTTCAAATTCTAACCTAGCTGTATATATGCGCTTCGGAGCTGATGAAACAATATTTTCCTACTGAAAAAGTTGTTCCACCTCCCTTCCCCCTTCCAGTCAGCCTTCGTTTTCACTCTCCTTGAAAAAAAAGTACATCTTGTTTCAGCTTTGTCCTGGTCTCAATTTTTTTTGCATTTGCAGTTAATTTCCTACTTCAAAGAAAAACAGAAAAGTCTTTGATTTAGTAGATTGGCTAAATTCAATATCTTTTCCAGAAACAGTGGCTCAGTGTTTCCTAAAAATAAGTCCAAACATTTGAGTGATATAATTTCCTCACTTCTGACACTCATCAAAATCAGCATATTGCATCCAGTTTGGGCTCCTTCATCTCCCTGTGGCAAGCTTAGCATAAATTTTATCCACTTTAAACAATAGCTGTGTTTGCCACACAGTGTCCTAAAGCTGCACGGTCTGATTCGTGATACAAATAACATGCACAGTTGGATACCTACATTAAGTATGTATGATGAGATCACTTCCAGTAAAATCTTGAAATGCAGTAATGCGAAAAACATCTGGTTGTCGTGTGTTTGATTTAAAGTTGGAAGTCTTGGACAAAGAGACTATACATTTATTAATGAGTTCTCTGCTTTATGGAGGTTTCCGTGCAATTTACTCATTAGACTTCAAAAGCGGGAAATTATACCACCTCTTGATTGAAATTAGCTTATTAGACATCAAAAGTAGGAAAATATATGATCTCTTGGTGGAAAATAATTATTGCATTGGTTTAGGGTTTTTAAAAATGTTTAAACTTAGCATTGCAATTCCCTCTTATGAACCCTCCACTGATGCAATACGTCTGTGTTTGTTTATGTACAAATGTGCCAAAAAAAAAAAAAA
>WBMY01013879.1:0-67467 GCA_013397315.1 Donacobius atricapilla
TTGTAACCTAGGACACCAAGGAAGGGTCCAAAAGATGGGGCACCATTCACAGGAGGGTGAGATGTCTTCACCAGATTTCATGAGTCACTTTGCCTTTCTGTGCCATGTGTGTCTGTTTATGGTATACCACTAACACCATCTCCTGGCCAGTTGGTGTCTGGACTAAAATCTTTATAAAGGTCTCAGAGAGCCTGAAATGAATGGTATTGCAAACATAGAAAGTACCATTGTTGCCATACCACCTCTACATTCATATCTACTGATTTCACCTCTGCCAAAATAATACCATACCCATCCCCAGAATTAGATGTAGAGTGTTGGCATTCCAGCTACATTTTTTTTTTCCAAAGGGTTTCCAGGAAGATGTATCAGATTACTCTCAAATCAGGTTACATTTTCAGAACTGACTATTGATTTGGGTACACTTTCTTTTGGAGCCCGCTGAGAAAAACCAAAACTGATCTTTAGAAAAAGCCTGTGAAAACAGATCCTTTCCCAGTGTTTCAAGTTCAGCACTTTAAGTAAGCCTTACACACTTTCTGAAACATCAATAATGTATCTTCCTAACCTATTGCTGTAAAAGAGTCCGTATTCCCTGGGGTTTTTATTTATTTATTTATTTTTAAGATAACAAGGCCATCTAGAGATGCAAAGAGTAACTCTTCAAGTTCATGTGCTTTTGGTATATCCAAGCAGTCAACAGATCAAGGTCTGTCATTTACTGAATTTATCCAGCTGTTTTTGAGCATTTAAAACAAGGATTTGACATCTTCTTGATCTTTCAAAATCTTACATATCTGTAGATGCCCAGTGTAGCATGGGCTTGCTGCAGTGTACCTTGGAGATTGCTCAGGGTTTATTGCTCCTATATATCAATTAGGCCAGACACCTTTCATTTCAAAATCACTTAAGAACTGACTCACAGCTCAAGGAGCTTTGGCTTTCAAGATCATATTTCCAGAAAAGAAATCATCAGAATCAGTAACTTGAATTTTTGCCTTTAAATTAATTCAGGAACATAAGGTCAACTTCTAATTTTAGCTAATCTCAGAATAAACAAACAACAGCAGAGCTTCCTGCGTCATTAACAGCACAATCAATCTGGAGTCTTGAGCACAATCTGTCCTGGAGGATTGAGTACTTGGAGCTGTAGTGGGTTACTGAGGAGAACAACTCTATGAATCCCTTGGAAGCTAATCAGATTATTGTATTCCTGAGGGATTTTCATAAAAGGGAACTAGTGTCATCCTTTCTGGAGTAGCTTGTAGGAAATACTACATGAATGCCATTGGTATGTCATAATTGCAAACATTTTTCAGATGACCACAATGCTCTGCTCAGCCAGCTTAGATCAAAATGATGGTTTGCTGCAGACCGTGTAAACTACATCAGAAGAAACTGTCATTTTAAAAGCTAGCAAACAGTACCTTTGCCCAGGATGGTTGAATTGATTTTGAGTGATCAATGCAACACCAGCTACAGCTTAGCAGAAGAAAACACAAAGGTGTCAGCTTTGTCAAACCTGACTATCAGAGGGAGCCCATGAAAATCTCTGAAGAGCTGTACATGGGCAGTACCAAAGCCACCTCCTGCATTTGGTGATGAAGTGAATTCTACAAGAAATACTATCTACAGCCAATTAAAAAAAGTAAAATCTGGGTTTTATTTGGTATTGGTTGAGTTATAATGCAACAAGGAAATGAAAACCCAACTGAGCCCCTGAAACCTTTAGATAATTGCTCGGCTCCATTCCACTGCATGAAGCTGTTACATTTCTCTGCTACTATGAAACGCGGTGAATGGAAAGAACCCTCTCAGCGGACGTCATCAATAGTGTGTTGGTGCAACTCGGAGAAAACAATACCCTTTGACTGGCCTGAAAACTGGTCTGTTATCTATGGGAAGTCTCAGAAAGTGACTTCTGGAGGTTGAATGCTAAAGAATGTGTCGTGACAAAGTGAGAAGAGAAGCTTTGTTTATGGCATCAGAAGAGGCAAATCCACTGAGACACTTAAATGGTAATCAACTGTGAGTCAACAAATCATTGTCAAAAAGCCGTAAAGGCCAGTGGGAATGGTAAACTGACGAGGCACGGGGGGAGTTTACTACCTTAGGTGGCAAAAGAGCCTCTGAGATGTGAGTCCTCTGTTCCAGAAGACATAGCCCGGCACTCCAAGCAATCGTTCCACAGCTTCCCAGACAGCTTTTCTCATTCACAGACAAACCCACCCAGAGTTTGCTTGGGCACTGCCTGCTCCAAGCTGCTTACTCTTTCAGAGGCAAAGGAGAAGTAAGAGCAGGATGGGCAGCTCAAGAGCCCTACACTGGGTTTGCCGTTCTGTGGCTCAGTTCCATTATCTGCAAAACAGAGATAACGGTACTAAGATTGTGAAAAGCATTATTATGATCAGTTTACAAGCACAGCATCGGCTAATTAATGCAGCTAAGTTTGATATGTGTAGCTCTCAGAGCCACATAACTCTACAACAAACAGATCCCTTTCACAGCAAGAGAGACTGTCTCCAAGGATGATGCTATCAGACTGCCAAAAAATCACCAACTTTCAGTACTGAGGACAACACTGGTATAATGGATACAGTGTGCTAAGTAGGTCTAGGAATGAACTAGCAGGATTACGTAGCTTGGGAACCCAAAACTGTGATTTTAATCAGCAGCTGCCACTGATAGAAGTGCAAAGGTTTGAGTTGAGACTGCAGCACTAGAGATTCTTATTTCATAGGGAAAACAAATGGATCTTAACTCTTCAAAGGATAGGAATTGTGGTAAGCATTTCAGGAACATGATTTTTACCAGTCCTTCATGTGTGCATTCCTATCTGGATCCCGCAAAGCAAGTCTATAATTCAGCTGGATCAGACCATGGGGAAATAAGGAAGCTGGAGAAGGGCTCTGCAGCTCAGGTAAGGGTAGAGATGTTACAGGGGGAGCAGGAGCACTCCAGGCTCACAGGGCAATACAAATTGCAAGTTTGAGGAAAGGTTTCTGGGCTTGGGAATATGAGGCACTGCCAAGCTATGTGGCAGTAAAGTCCTTTACTGTAATTCAGCATTCCTCCTGCTTCTGAAACTCCTTTATCAGTTTGCCCCTTCAGTTGTCTTTGCTTTGTTTTTTTCTTCCTAAACCATACCCTTAAAATGAGCGGCATACATTTAGGATCAATTTCTCAGCAGTCAATGGAATTGCCATTGAGGATAAATTCGCCTTTAGTATACTTTTTATGTTTCACTGCACTGCAGTCCTGTTTTTGTTAGGTTTTCGGTACCAAAGCATGCAGGCTGGTGATCAGCATTATTTATGGCCAATACACATGGCCAGGAATCAGGCAGAAGATCAGACATCTGCTACAGACTCTTTTAAAGTTGTGGTGACACGTCCCAACCCAAACGGAGAAACATCATATTTCAGCAACCTTCCCAGCACCAGTGGGAAAATGCCCAGAAAAGAGAGCACGACTGAAGCAAGAAGGGAATGGTCACTGTGTCAGAGCCAGCTGCCAAACTGAGAAGATTAAACTAATGAATGACACAAAGAATCCATTCTTCCTTTTTTCTCACCTTCCTTTTAAAATCCTCCCCCACACTGAGGTGAGATCCTCACCCACACTGCCAAGAGATCAAGACCTCTTGTTGAGATAACAAGAACTAAAAGCTTTACAAGGTGTTATACAGGACTGCATGACTGAGATCCAAAGAAGCACTTATGTACCTCAGAAGCCATTTAGGCCACATTCAGGTGATTACAGAATGCTATTCCACAGCAATAACCGGCCCTTACAAAATACTTAATCCCCAGTTCTCAGCAGAAAATCCCTGCAGTTCTGCTCTGACACATACCAGATGGGACAGCAGCTCTGGACACAGCGGAGCCCAGCAGCCACAGCCACACCCTCTTCAGAGAACAGCTGGGGTAGACTGGTGGTCAGAGCCCTCGCCCAGGATGACTGGAGACCCAGATGCAATTCTTGCTTGTTGAGATCAAAGCTATCTTTCCCTAGAAGTGCTCCACCTTCTGCCTGGAAGCTGTCCTTGGGCACTCAGTGAGTGATTGGATGGTGCCGGAGCAGGCTCAGGCATGTGTGCTGCTGAGTGTGCAGGGCTGCTCAGGCTCCCAAGGCATGCAAAAATGAATGTCAAGCCAACCAGAGCAGTGTGTCTGGCTGGTCTCCACTCAGATGCCCACACACAGACATTCAGTGTCATTTAAGATGTCCTTGACTATCCTGCCTGGCTTCCAGTTCCCACTCCATAAGTGCCCAAGTGACCTAGAGGTCCTGTGTCACAGGATTTCTTGGGCACCTTACAGATATCTGTGCAGGCATCTTGGCCACCTTACAGCACCTGTTAACGCAATACATGCCTCATTTAGACAAATTAATTCGGTACATGGCAAGTTTAGGCATTTCCAACTAGAGGCAAAGATGAGTGAAGTCTCACATGACCAGTGTAAGTCATCAGTTGTGGTCTCGCATGACCTGTTTTACATGTTTCATATACATTCATTAAATCAAGCACCATGTCTTTATTAAGTCAAGCTCCAAATCCTTATCCTTCATAAGCTCCAAGACATCCCCTAAAAATTTACACCAAAAAAAGCACTTACCCACACAAAGGCTTCAAGGAAACTCAGCTGGAAACTGATGTTCTGTTCCGGCAGTAGCGAACTGCAAAACAGGCAGGACTTTGCTGGAGAAGCATCCAAAGAACATTAAATATGCTGGCAAAGCCAAACAGCAGTAGGATCAGGCACTCAAATGAACATGAAATATGATCATTTACTTCAGCCACAATTTGGTGTTCAGCAAGATTTACTGTTGTAAATATCTGTCTTGAGCAGCAGAATTGTCAAGGGAATGCTTCTTCAGCTGAGAGACTGTCCTGTCTCACACCCCAGGAGTGCATGTGCCAGCAGCAGCATTGTCTCACCAAGCCCTTGGCTGCAGGTAATTGCTGAAAAATTATGATTCAGTGTTGCATAGTTACACAGACAGAGAGCTAATGCACAAGGAAGTCAAGAGCAGAAGACTGTCTCTTCCTGTGGCCTGAACATCCATCTCTGATTTTCATGTGACTCCTCCACAATGACAATGTCCTCTGATTTCCCCTTCTTCTGATAGGCCTTGTGCAGTTATGGAAGAATATCATCCACTTGGGGACTTGGGGTGCAGGAGATCTGTGGGTCCCAGGCTCTCTGTACATACATGCATTGTTCTATAATCTGCTCACAAAGCTAAAACATTCATAGAACAGAACCATAGAATCATTTAGGTTGGAAAAATCTTTAAGATCTTCAGGTCTAACTGTCCTACCTGCCTAGCCCACCACTAACCATGTCCTTTAGTGCCACGTCTGCACATACCTCCAGGGATGGTGACTCAGTCATGTGCTAGACTGAGTGACCAGCCACGTGCCGTGAGTAATGAGCTACTGGAAAGGCATTTACACTGTAAAAGGCAAAACAATCCTAAATCTGTAAGGTATTTATGACTTGAGGGAATAAGTCTACACAGCATAGCTCAATTAGGCTTCAGGAAAATTTGATTGTACCAACACAGTGCTGCACGTCCAAGAGGATCCACTCACTCAGATCAGGCCAAATATAAATGCAGTTGCTATGCTTCCAGACCCAGCATGGATGTCTCTATGCTTGTGGGATAAATACACCCCTTATCTCAGACAAAACTGAGAATGCCAGGTTTTGTGCGTGGAAACACCATCATTTATACATCGTAGCCTCTAGATGAGTGTCAGCTGATCTGCCTCCCCCAGGAATCAGCTGCCTGTCTCCATTGATCCTCATTATCCCACAAGTCCTTCCACATGGCTAAGGAACTCCTCAGGTTTATTGTTTTGTCCAAAACCAGTGAAAACTGGATGTTGCAGTATCCCTTGCAGGTTCAAACAGCAGAACTTCATTTACTTCATGTAAGAGCCAGACAGTTGATACTCACACAGCTTTCCAGCACAATGTGAGGAACAAGGCTGGAGACACAAGCTGCCCTTGTGGGTGAAATCCACAATAAGGCCTTCATTTGCTCTTGGATGAAATCTTTACAAATACTTAGGTTGCCTAGACTATTCAGTGGGCTTGGAAAGACTCGGGGAACTGCAACAATCCTCAATGGTCTGCTTTGCAAGTTAATGGCTTTCCTTTTTCCATGTGTGCACTTACTGAGAGAAACCTAACCCTTCCCCAAGCCTTCACCTTTGATCAGTGCAGGTATCAAATGCTGGTTGGCTTAGGTACATTTTGTGCTTATTTCTTATGCAAATGCAAACTACTATACACCAGCTGGCACCATTGCCAAATTTATTTCATGGTTTTCATTCTGTTTTCTACCTCTTGCCTAAAAAGGAGTATTATGTACATGAAGATTAGTTTTCTGTGAGAAGATAGTGAGAGATTTATTTTCTCTTACAAATTATTGGATTACATCCATTTTGGAGTAATTCCACTGAAACCTGTAGTATTATCATACCAATGATAATTTGAGTATTTGCTAAAAAACATTAAAAAGTTAACCTGTGTTTCAAGAGCTTTGCAAATATTATGGTGAGGTGTACCACTTAGATAATTTTTAGCAAGGCATTTACACTATGCCTAATCAAGGTTAGCCAAATATCTTATGCTCCAAGTCAGCCCTGTGTGGGCAGGCCTGATAGTCCAAGTCCAACCCCAGGACTGAATCTGATCCTTTGAGTTTGAAGAATTAGCTTGTACACAGCCATGAGTCCTTTCTCATGCCCAAAGTCACAAGCTTTCTCCTGCAAGCCTCCCCTTGTTTCTGGGCTATATATTCTTGACAACAGGGTTGATCATAAAGTCTCACCAGAAAACCTGGTTTCTTCTTCCAGAACAAATACACACTCACACACAGAAAGACAAAAAATGAGTGCATGTTGATACAGTGTATATTTAGACTTAGCCTTAGGAAATCAAAATTAGGCCTGAATCCCCGAAGGATTTGGGGTGAGGCTGTAAAACAGACACCTGGAGTTAAATCTTCCTTGTTTTAGGACTTCAGATGAGGATAATCTCTAGTTAGAGAGATCACACAAAATGATTGATGGGCTTTGGGTCTTGTTCAGTGGATTATTCTTTAATTCAATTAAAATAACAACAAACCCTGGCCAGAGGATTTTATCTGTGTGTCCACCTTTAAGGAATCTTATTTAAATCAGAATGTGATGGCTTGCAGGCTCCCAAGAACCTGAGAGCAACTCCTTACAAAGCTTCAACCTTGGTTCAGACTTGATATTTGAAATTAAGCACTGACATGTATAGACTTTTCAACCTTTGATTAGGGCTTTGGATCAGTTTGCCAGAAGTGTCCCTAATTACTTAATTCTTCATGTCATTGCAGATTCACCTGCACATGACCATGCCATTGCAGATTCAGCTGCACATGACCAAGCAGCCCTCACAATGCAGATGCACTCATGGCCCTGCTTTGCTCAGGTCTTCTGGTTGAGACACTTCTTGTAGTGAATGCTGTCCTCATGGTGCTCCTATAAATCTCACTCACAGGACAGCTCAACACTCCCTGTTGAGCATTTCAGGTTTAGGTCAGGGACACTGTGCTCTTCCATTCCACTTTCTCCTTCAAAAACTCCAGACTACTGACAACTGGTGCAGCTTTGTTACTGTGCCACCATATGCCAAAAACTGTTTGAGAGAAGGCAGATCCACACCAAAGTCCTGCCGTGGATCAGAACGAGGCTCTGCACAAGAGGAGATACCAGACCATGTGTGAAGAGCCCCACAGGGCTGGGTCCCACAGGCAAGGCCAGTGAGATCCTCTGTGTTTAGTGACTCAAGACAGGTATCAGAGCATAGGTGGTTCAACAGCACACAGAACTGGGTAGGTACATGGTGCCCAAAGCTGAGGCTGGGCAGCTTTACATGGCAAGACTATTTAAATCCCATGTTC
Organism: Donacobius atricapilla; assembly: GCA_013397315.1. Taxonomy (NCBI): domain Eukaryota; kingdom Metazoa; phylum Chordata; class Aves; order Passeriformes; family Mimidae; genus Donacobius; species Donacobius atricapilla. Next base: position 7,948 of record WBMY01013879.1, read on the forward strand.
TTTATGCAGATGTATAAAATAGCAGTAGTGTACCCACTGCTTCTGGGCCTTTCACTAAAAGCTGACACAAACAGGATGTAATGGGTCACCAAAAAATCCTATCAGCTAGCCAAGACTTTCACAGGCAACTTCATGACTGATGGTCATACAAAGAGTAAATTTGTTTCAGTTTTCTGTGCAATGGCAAATTTTACACAATTTATAGTTTAATATTCAATGTATATTGCACAGTCTTACATGCATTTAGTATTATGTATTATTATTATGTAGTATCATGCTTAGACTTATAGAAGAGCGTACCTAAATTCAGATTACCTGCCTGTGAGCTTTTAGAAAAAACTAAGTAAACAAAACAACTCCAAAGGTAGTATATGATCTATTGCCATTACTTTTGTCCACTTGTATGGCACAAAAGCTTGACATTCTCAATAAGCCATTTAAGACAAGCAGCTAATTCCTATAAATATGTTTTCAGTGAATTCTAGCAGGTAGTTGTAGTTTCACCTCTCCAGAAATTCTACATTTTCCTAATAAACCCACAAACCAAAAAATTTTGTACCTTCAGCAGGTTTCTCCTCACTTGTTTGCAAGATCTGTAAAAAAATACTGAAGAAAGAATTGTAAAAATCAAATAGCAGCAATACAGATCCATCTAGGGGAAGAGAACTGCTTTTCTATAACTCTTTTTTTTCTCTCACACTGGACAATACTGGCGGGTTGAGATTTAACCAGAGATGGGCTCCTTTTACAGGATTGCTTATATAAAGCGAAGATAACACCAGCTGAGTTCATTTGAAAGAGGACATCTTGGAAAGAGCTGACAGCGCTGCTTCTGGAATAAGACTGGAATGAAAATCTGAAATAATTAGCTCCTTCCTGTCTCGTAGGTATAACCCTTAATTTCTTGTAGAATGCATAGGATTATAATTAGAAGGAATTGTCACTGACATGTACTTTAAGACCCTTTTATAAATATATATTTTTAAAGAGAGGCTGAGTGAAAATGTTGAAATTGATTGGTTTTGTTAGAACTACTGAATTGGAATGATTTTTTTTCCCCCATAAATTATATTTCTTACTTCTGACTTAGTCTGCTTAGTGATGTGTGTATGAGGGCTGATACTGAAGAGTGTCTACAAAGGGAAAATATGAGAACTGCAGTCCCAATCCCACAGGCTGTATATGTTTTTCCCCTGTGGGAAACAGCTTTCAGGTTTGAGGCCTGAAATGTAAATGTAAATAACTTCTATAGATGTTTTCCTAGACACTCAACATTTAGCAGCAAGGGAGAAAATGCATAATTCACCAAAACTGAGCTACATGAAGTTAAGATTATATACATCAGAATAGCCATCACCACAGAGAATAGTTTCAGCACTAAAATTGAAGCATATTATATATGCTCTTGTGTCATATTTCTTTTAATAATTTCTATTCCCTCTTTTTTCAAATCCTTTGGATTTGAAACAAAAAGGTTTCAGTTTCATTTGGTTATATTAACACTTTAGGTTTAGACTCTTCGCAAGAAATCAAACTAGAATAATTAAAAGATATCACTAAACTGAAATAGTAAAATTGTCTCAGTAGTGACCCAGTTATAGCAATGGTCTTTGAAAGATTTACCTTGTAGTTGCAACTACATTGGGTGACAGAATATCAGTAATGTTATTTTTTTCTCTCTGCAAAAAGGACAATTTAACAGCAGCTACTACAAGTTTGGGACTGCAGACAATGCATTGTTTTTATTTCCACTTTTAAAGACATTTTCAGCTTTTATTTCCTGTGTTCTCAGATCATTGCAAGAAATGGTGACTCTTGCTATTTATCTGCTGGTCATCTTGGCTCGAGCTCTTGGGGGGCCTTGCAGCCCAAATAAAGCAGGTAAAAGAACTTAAGATCTCCTAAGATCTTCTGTAATTAAGCTGCCAAAGGGTTTCTTCAATCAAAATCAAAAGGTTTTCCCTCAGAAAGTTAAACTGTGGATTCTGTAGGGCTAATCCTTACATTTCTTTTATTGATCTGCTTTGAGCTAGCACAATAAAGGATGTGCCATTCAAGTCCTAGCCCCACAAAGAATTAGGCATATAGTTAACTTTGTGCAATAACCATAGTGCAAGAAAGTTAATCACAAAAGCATAAAATAGCAAAGAAAACAAAAACAAATAGAAGTTTTCTGTGATAGTACAGGCAGGCTAGATGCAGCAGATCTTTGCTGCCTAAACTGGGCTTTAATTCCATGGACTACAGTCATATATCCAGTGGTGATTGAATATGCTGGGCTAAACTCCTGAACCACACTGTTATATTAAAGCGAGAAAAATACAAAAATCATTGAAGGTAAGGCTCTGCACACTGATTACTGCCTGGAAACTGAAGTGATCTGGTGCCAGAAAGACCTGTAAGGTAGATTTCACTACAATTACAAAATGCGCTCTAGAATCGTGTTGGAATATGCCTCAATTTAGCGTTTGCTTTTTAGTGCATGACTACTGTCAGATTAGTGTCAGTCATTTCATGGTATATCTGAAGTATTTGGCCCTCTAGCCATTTATTTCAGTAACTTTATTTGCACAAGCAGTTTCTCTTAACTGCAGGATTTTTCATAGCTGTAAAGTTGCCAGGTATAAATCTGAGCATTAACACAAGCAGAATCCATTTGCTGAAGTTTTGTTAATCAGAAAAACGTGAATTGTTAAGGTCTCTAGTTAACTTTCCCAGATTATTCCCTAGCAGACATGGAAAGGCTGCAAAATGAGGCTTTTAGCATAAAAAAATGAGAGTGGCAAGGCCTTTAAAAGAAATAACTGAAGAATTCCAGAGAGGGTGCCTTTTTTTCTCACTGTAGTAATTGGAAGTCTTTCTCAATTTTCAGGTCACTAATGGTTAGTTAATATTTGCCCTTAAATTTCCATCAGATGTTCAAATTAGCTCTGCCTGTGAAAAATGTCTAATTCTGCTATCATGAAGCAATCATTCTGTCTGTTATGATGTTCAGCATTCACGTCTGTATTAGCAATCACCGTCTTTGGAAACACACAGCACTGCTTTTAACAGGGCTGAAAGTTTGGGTCATTTCCTATTGTTGTTAGTGGGCCTAGGTTCTTCAGTTCATTTTTAGATCTTGGCTTTTGACTTGACAATTGGAAAAAATCAGTTTGTGCTGGCACTGCAGTGCTAGCCCTAGAAGAGAAAAGGCAGAATATCTGTTGTGGCCAAGATCTATACACCAGTACAAAACAGTGCAGATCTACAAAGCCTACCAAACAACCTCACCAATATTATTTTTACAGAGTCAGTGGTGTTACAGAAGCCAGCTTTGCAGCATAAGGTAATGAGAAATTTTCAGTGCAGTCCTTTTTTACTTCAGGTTTCTCAGCAGTGTCTCTGCTTTTCAATCAGCTATTCCAGAAAGATAAAAATTTTACACAAGGTTCTTCATTGATTAGAAGGCAAAGGCCAAACTCTTCCAAAGAGGACAGAATTTAACTAACCTAAAGGTCAGTTTTGTGTAGCAAAAGCTGCTCTCATTAGGGGACCTTCCAGCACACACCCCTGTTCAAAGAAGGTTAAATCCAATGGAAAGTAAGTGGGCAGACCGACCTCTTTGAAAGGAAATTACCACTGAATAACTCTAGGTGTATCATTTTCCTTCCAGATGTAATTCTGGTATACTGCTATCCTAAAACCATCATTACCAGAATTCCAGAGTGTCCTTATGGATGGGAGGTTAATCAGCTGGCACTCGGAGGCATTTGCTACAATGGGATCCACGATTCAGGATATTACCAATTCACAATCCCAGACCTGTCACCTAAAAACAAATCATACTGTGGGACACAGTCAGAGGTAAGACTATGAAGGTCAGCATTTCTGACTCGGGAAATGGCCGGGCTTGCTTGAGAGAGTCCTGTCCTCTTCAGCTTGAAGTAAGCTTCGGGTGGAAGAATGAGGCAAAGTGCAGTATCAAGAAGGAAGAATCACACAGCTGTGCTTTGCAGTTCCAGGCAAAATACTCACAGGCTTAGTGATATTAGTCTGCTGTTCACTCGCATCTGTATTACACAGAACTTACTAAGGTATATGAATAGGCAGCACAGCATAGAAAAAGCTACCAAACCGTGTTTCCTTGGGGGGCTGCTTTGACACCAGAGTCTTCATGTTTCAGAGTACATTTCTGATGCCTCAAAGACTCAGTAATGCCCACATTTCTCTGTCTCACCATCCACAGTTCAAGAATCCCGTGTATCACTTCTATAACTCCATCGTCTCCAATGACTCCTCAGTGATTGTGAAGAGCCAGCCTGTGAATTACTCATTCACCTGCACATACAATGCCAACTACCTGGTGAACCAGGCTGCCTTTGACCAAAGGTACATCCTCTTCTGGGAGTGTGTTTCACCCTGCCCTCATCATCTTGCCTCACTAACGCAGAATTTTGTCCTGTCCCCAGGGTGGCCACTGTCCACGTGAAGAACGGGAGCTCCGGCTCATTTGAAAGCCAACTGTCCCTCAACTTCTACTCTGTAAGTGCTCCTTGCCACTCACACCTTCACCTTTGCCTTACAAAGGCTCCAGCTGAAGAGCTGGAAAAAACAGGGCTGCTGTTCCTGACTTTTATGTGTCATGGAGCACATTACTAGCCTGGAACAGATAATTGCAGTGGGATTGGCAGGGGTTCTTCTTTCTGCTGATTAACAGGGATATACTTAAAGTGAACAGAGTAGACACATGCCAACTGTTCTTTTAATCCTTCAAAATCAGGCAGATTTTTCTGCTGAGAGGTACATTTCTAACCTGCTGACATGGTTTATAAGAAAAATCAAAACTTGTTTGTAGTCCCACTGCAAGAGCAGCATGAATCTGCACGTACTCCTGGCCTTGCATGGCCTCTATAGACACAGCAAAGCTCCTCGCATTTCTCTTGCAGCTTTCTCTCTGGTCCTCTCACCTGACAGATATTTCATGTACCCCTCAGATCTTTAGGTTGTGCTGGAACTTTGTTGCCAACAAAATATTGTCCCTTGATATCAGGCAGATCTTTTGAAGGATTCCTGTCCTCTCTGTAGCTCCACTGCACTGCTGGAGCAGTCAGGTACTAATGCTGGAATCTATTCTCCACAAAAGCACAGTCAAAAGCACCAAAACAGCCTTTCTATTTTAGCACAGCTAGAAAAAGCACAACTAGGAACATACTGTGATAAAATTATAGGCCAGGTAAAAGAAGTATTTCCCACTAGGTAAACCAATGTGAGGACTAAACCTGATATTCTTTGTAAAATTCTGGTGCTAGCTTCGTTACCATCTTACCCAACAAGAAGCATTGGGATTTAAGGTAGGCGCTTCAGTGTACTTGTAACAAAAACTTTTCACCTGAGCACCACACTGCTCCATGTTCAGCAGGCTGGCTTTTGTCTTGCAACTTCTACTTGTATTCATTCCTTTTTTCCAACACGTGGCCATGTCCTAACTCCATTCCCAGTCTATGCACTCATCTCCACTCTCATTCCCACCAGCTTTCCCCACCACCAGAAGCAGCAGCAGCAAGCTTGCTTCCACCCATGCTGCGATATAATACATGCTACAACCCAAACGGCATCAAGCTCTGTCACTGATCATCATTATACACCAAATATTAACAAAAATATTTTTAAACATTATCTTGGGTTGGGTTTGCAATAATCCTACTACCAGTGTAGAGTCTGGAGGTTGCAGGTTATAAGAAACCAGATTTCTGGGGTCAATCTCTCCAGTGGTGTCTGAAGTTGAATCATGCCTTGCTTTGCCTGTTACAAGTAATGTATGACGCCTTTGTCTTTGTCTTTCAAAGAACGCCAAGTTCTCAAGTATAAAGGAAGCCCCCTTTGTCGTTGAAACATCAGAAATTGGTTCTGACATATTTGCTGGAGTGGAAGCCAAGGGTTTAAGTGACAGGTAGGCAAGGGAAGGAGGAATGAGTAACAAATTGGCAGTTGGGACATTCCTTGGTAATCTGGGGTTTGTGTCTCCCCAGGTTTAAAGTTGTTCTCAACAACTGCTGGGCAACTCCCTCCTCCGAGTATTTCTACCAGATCCACTGGCCTTTGATCACCAAGGGGTAGGTGCTGGTGGGACCCAGGGGAGCACCTCTACTCAGCCCAGCCCCAAGGAGGCCTGGAAAGCTGGTTGTGGGTATAAGGGAGCCAAGGAAAAGCTGACCCAGAGCAGGTGACAGTCTGATGAAACGCTTCCATCAGACTGTCACCTCAGGAGACATTTCCCTGAAGCCGTGGGGGTTCTGACACTGCTTCTCCACACACAACACAGGTGTGCCACGGACTACTCCATCCTTGTGCACGAGAACGGGAAAACGAGCCGGGCCACGTTCCAGTTCAACGCCTTCCGCTTCCGCAACATCCCCAAGCTGTCCAAGGTCTGGCTGCACTGCGAGACGCACGTCTGCGACAGCGAGAAGTTCTCCTGCCCCGTGGTAAGGCCTCCCTGCTGGAGAAACACACAGTGCCATGCTCAGCCAGCCCTTCCCGAGGGTGTGCCAGGCACAGCCCCAGCGCCGGGGCTCTCAGCAGATGGAGGCACGGCGCTGTGTGAACCTGAGCGGCCCAGCTGCGCACCCTGACCCCTGTCATGCCACAGGCAACATTGGGAAACTTGTTTAAATGTATTGAGAAATAAGGCAGCCATTGAAAAATGGATCAGCTCCTGTCGATAGCCCAGACTACAGTCCTGTTTGAGAAACAGCTAGTTAAATACAAGCCTGGAAAAAACAGAGAAAGTTGAGCTTTTTCCATTTTACCAAGTAGTTTTGGTGCTGAGCACCTTGGGGCAGTGGGAGTCCCTGTCTTAAAGCTTCCAGTCCCCCTTCCCAAGGAAAGTCCTCCCTGCCATGCTGCAGTAAGTTATTGCTCTTGCAGACCTCCCACAAATAAAATACAAAAATTGTCTCTGGAGCAGGAACTGAGGTAGAAGACTGGATTCCTGTATCCTTAGATGGGAGTATGTTGAGGGTGCTATACAGGCACATAATTTAACATGGGCAGGTGCCCATAAAATGTCTTTCTTTAAAGACTTCTCTCTCCACCCTTCACCGAGTCAGAGCTTTGCCATTCTTTCTCTCATGCAATGAAATCGAATTTTATTTAACCTGAAATGAAAGCCCAAAGTATTACTTGGCCAACATGATGTCATTTCAACAAAAAATGTTTCTTGCTGGAGAACAGAAAGCATCACTCCTGGTGAGCCCAATTTTTCTCTCTAATCCCTTTCTTAGTCCAGGAGCCAAATTAAGACAGCATTTTGTATTATACAGCCTCCGTGCTAAGCAGGGGAAACTGACTTGTGCAAAATTTCCATGTTTGACAAAACCACATGGTTAAAAATTCTAAGTTTCAAAGGCAACAGAAAAGCTCTTAGATTTTGTTGTTTGTTTTTCAAGATTCCTTCAACTTTTTATCCCACTACAGATCAGAATGAAAACACAAACCCCTTACTTCATATGTGCCCCTCTGGCAGTACTGTCAAACATCCACACCATCCTTTCAGGCACTGTGTGGAATTCCCACCTCACCCTCCAGTGAAGGAAAAATTGCTTGATCAGGCAACATCCCTTGAATCCACTTCCCACTCAAAAATGCAGCTGGTGGTCTCTTGCAATTAAGGTTGAACCAAGCTGGTGGTCTGTGCTTACAAGCAACCCATAACCAGAATTACCACATGCTGAGTTTGTAATAAAAATGTCCACAGCTGGGGATCTGCAAAGGTCAGGAGATGCACAAGGACCTTTAATCTGCAAGAGCACTGCCTCCAATACAGACCTTGTCAGCTGTGACAGGCATCATTAGTGCTGGACATGAGCTGATCTACATGGAAAGGATTTGTGCCTCCTGTTTCTACCCAATGGGCAACAATTATTAGGAATAAACAACCATAGAAGCCTTCACAGAGGTCAGGGATTAAACAGATGGAGCTCAGTTTCCCCCTTCTTGACAGGAGTTTTGTTTAAGGCAGGGTAGGAAAGGCAGCCCACCAAAATTTTCAGAAAATGAACTGTAAAGACTCTACTTAAATTTCTCCTGCACTAAACCCCTCAATAATCACAGGGGAAAAAAAATCCCTAGAAAATATGCAGCAATTTCCTTGGTTGGAAACACATGAATTGTGCCCTGATTTTTCAAAATAATTTTTAATCTTTTGGTATACATGACTTTCTCTCTGCTCTCTTGAGACCTGTGACAAACGCAAGCAGCGCGCGGAACAAACCGGAGGTGTTTTGGTGGCGGAGATCACCGTGCGCAGTAAGTGGCTGGGGTCTCGGGGAGCTTCTCCCTTTGGGAAGCAATGAACCTAGCAGCATAGGAGCGAGCAGAGGGAGCCAAAGCCCTCTGCCAGACCCCTTTCCCCCAGGGCAGCAGGAGTCTAGAACACAACTTGGTCCCCTCCAACTCTGGCAGAAGAGCTCAGTGCAATTCTCTTTGCTTGCCAAGTGAGTCAAAGCACCCCTTTGGCATTTATGATAAATGGCCAAACCATTGACACACCAAGCTGGCAGTGAAAGCTCTGCTCATCTGCCTGTGACCTCAGCAGCCACTCAGACATGCTCTGACAGGTTACACAGGAGTGGGAGAGAGGTCAGGAGCAGCAGAAAAGTTTTTCTTTACTCCATGGGTCTGTACTTCAGCATATCCACAACACCTTCACATATTGTGGGGATGCTTTGTGCCTATCCTTCCTGACACACTGAGAGCACTGCCATCGGCCTTCCCCACTGCAGAACAACTGTTTCCTCCAGCTGCTGCCTCCTGCAGGCACCAGGGATTTCTCTCTGAGCTGGTTCATCTTTTGAAACAAATCCTTAGAACAAACAATGTTTTCACTAGAGCCCTTTATACTAGTTTATCAACTGTATCCACACCAATCTGAAAGCAAATTTAAAATTACAAATACACGTTGAGTAGAATTATTACAATCCATTATGTTGCACCAGTAAACTGTCATCGATGTTAGAAGGTAAAAGAACTGAGGATCCTTTTATAACTTCAGACAGTAAATCCAAGAGGAAGAAATATTAAGAATTTCAAAATGTGATAAATGTTTTTAGTTCTGCTTTTGCAAAGCACACTGGTGCACTTTGCCCTATTTTAAACATCATCCCGATGTGATCCTTTTCCTCCTCTTTTATACAGGCAAAGGTTTATCCAGATTTTACACACTCTCAGGTAAACAGCAAAGTATGACAACGAAAGTGTCATGAATAATAAATATGGATTTTTGAGTGTCTTTGTCAACATAAAATCCATAGCTCAAAGAAAAAACCTGAAATATCAGTAAATTTGACAGAAGAGTGAACATTTCAAAATCAGATTTTATTTCCCAGTATTATATACTTTGTTTTCCTTCTTTTGGCACATCCCTCACACTGAACAATAAAATCATAGCAATAAATTCCAATACTGAACAATGCTTTCTGTAATTGTCACACCCTCTTCCCAAAGGAACAATCATGTTTTACTGGGTTTACAGGGGTGTCTGAAAACATTTCTGATTGGAAAGTGTTTGAAACACACCTTTGAAAGTCTATTTGTTAACATTTGATATGTTGACAGAGCCACATGAGGGTATGCAGTTTGATTGAACAGGGTGGGAAGAGAAGGTGAAAGGGAGCTGACAGGGAAGTACTCACATACAGCCTATGTTTCTCTTGCAGATATCACCTTCCACCTACTCTTTGTGATTGGATTTTGTGCTGTTTTATTATAAAATGCAGCCTAGCTGTACTTTGTAACTTTCCCCAATCCTGTTTGGACCTGGACCTCTTTACCAAAGATGTTTATTTTACAGAAGAAAAAGGAAAGCCACAAAAAAATCCTTGTGCACCAATTTACCAGATAAATAAAACATTCTATGAGCTTTGTGCCTCAAATACTGGAAAATCCCAAAGCAGATTTGCTTCTCCCAAGTCTCTGCTGGCATTTTAAACTAGTGAAAACCCTTGGGTTATGTATCCTGCCAACGCCTCCTTTCAAATAGCTGTGATGGCAATAGGACTTGTTTCTAAAGAGAATATAGAGATGTGCAAACTCAGCATTTTTCAATGCCAAATTTACCTTCAGGGTCCCCCTTCCCTGTCAGTGTCAGTGTGGTGCCAAACTCCCCTCCAGGCCTGGTCTCGCAAAGTCCCAGTTTGTTCTGTGAAGTCTTTGAACAAAACGAAAACCAACCTAATATGTCAAGGATGGGAGGAAAGGGTGCATTTCATGTAGCAGTAATTAGAAGGTGTTCAGAGTTAATTACCTGACATCTCTTTCCTGATTCTCAGTGTTGTCAGTATTGATTGGTTGGATTAAGTAGAGCACACGGTAGGAACAGGACGTCTTGATGACTGGATGGGCTCCGTGCTGGATGGTTTCATGGTGTGGGCACATATTGAGCACATCTGAGGTTGGAGAAGAAGCTAATGAGCTTTACACTTCCTTGAAGACATAGCCAGTGGCAGACACAGCAGGGTCCAGGTGTTAGGTCTGTACCCGAGTAACAGCAACAAGACAAAGCACTGGTAAGGGAAATAATGATTTATAAAAAGCAGAAACATAAGGACATGAACCAATTCCCCCAACAATCATAACAGTAGGTTTCTTACTTCCATTAGTTACTACAACAATAATGAAAAAAACCTCCTGAAAGTGTCAGAAACATTCTTGGAACTTTTCCATGAAACTTCCAGATCCTAAATGTGAAAGAGGGAAGAATGATTACAGTTGTTACACTTCCAATTAATGAACACGGTGGGTGTACCTGTGTTTGCACATACCAAAGCGTAAGTGCATTACAGAATTTCTGCTACTGTTTGTAGAGAGGGGGCCTCCTGTACAATTCTGTGAAGGGTTTTCCGCGCCCTGTCCTTGGCAGAAGCTGATTGTAACGGAGGCGCTGCGGGCGGGAACTGGCACCCATCACAGGGTCCAATAGACCCACGGCAGGGCGCTGCCAGGGGCTCCTTCCGCTGCCGCCCGCGCCCTCTCGGCCCGCGGGGCGCGGCTGTGCGGGCGGGCGGGTGTGCGGNTCTTCGCCCGCCTTTGCTGCATTACCTCCCTTTCCTCTGCTCTCCTCCCGCCGGCATCCTGGCTTTCGGCACCTGCCAAGCGGCTTTAGCTCTTCAAATCCTTGTCCTTCTGCAAAGCCTGTTTCTTTTGCCTTGCTTTTACAACATTCGCTGCACTCCTATCGCGGCTATTTTGTGCAGAAAGCCATGAACCCAGTTTCCTTGGCAGGGTTATTCCTTTGTGGTTATGCAAGAAGCGTGGCTCTGGAACAAACCCTGCAGGATTTCAGCAGCTGTGAAGTGCGCCTGTGAACTCCCAGGCCGGGGGATGGAGCCGCTGGCACACAAATCCCCTGCCCGTGTTCCCGTAAGGAGAGGGGCCCAAGCATTCTCCTGCCTGGTCCGCTCTGGATCACTGTCTCCCCACAGTCCAGAAACGGTTTATTGCCAAAAACAATCAAGACACAACTGGAATGCAGCTGCCAGGGGTGACTGTGGAAAGGTGTATCTGCTGGAAGCAGCAGCACTGTATGAACAAGTTTCAGCTCCAGAAGTACTGCTCCTTAAGAAGGCAAAAGTTGTCCATCCTAAATAGTTTGCATAAAAAAATGTCTACCTTTTTTCTTAACCTGCACATGGCTCACCACTACTTATTCTACAATGTATGTTGCCTGTATCAGAAAATGCAATGATTGCTAAAGATTTTAGCACAAGATGAAGTTTGATAGACTTCATCACTTCAGATGGACTAAAATGATGGATCTTTTCCAGCTGTTTTTCAGGGCATGAAGCAGCTTGCCTTGATCTCTGCATCTGAAAGCCAAACACAAGTCTGGCCATGGAAACACAGGGACAGGAAGGTTATTGAGAGGGGACGCAGATAATCTGTTCAGAACCCAACATTTGTCTCCACAAAGATTCCAGTTGGGTTTTGTCCTAGTTCTTCCTTCCATTTGGATGAACTCTAATGAGACATGAATTTTTGCATGCTTTCCTTCCCACAGTTTGGCACTACAGTGGTGAAACACAAGGTCACAGAGGTCAAGACAAGAAGTAGGAGAGAAATGAACACACACAGGCATCAAGATGATAACAACACAGGTTGCAGCACAATGTTGCCAGTACAGTGACACACTTTACACAATATTTTGTTCATTAAATATAGGTTGACTTCTCACTTGTGAATGGTAAACAGCATTAGCCTGGGTGGCCTTTATTTGACAGTCACTGCAGATGCAAATAACAATTCAGAAGAGGTCCAACAAAAACTGCCGATGAAAGAATGGGACAAGTCTAACATAAAAAGAGCAAGTATACCACAATGCAAGCTGGTACCTTCCACTGTGGTTAATCTATCCTTAGTGCTCCCAAACAAGCAGTGCTGTTGATTCTGTGATGCCTGTCCTGCCACCCCATGTCCAATAGTGAAGAAGAAGGAGCAGGTACCAAGACTGTCAAGTCAAAATTAATTATGGTCAGTCTTTAATACCTCATATCCTGTGCTGGAATCTCACAATTTCAAATGCAAACTTTAGAATGAAGCCTCAGTAGGTGTTTACTGGGGGACATGCACATGATCCTGCTGCAGGGATGCCAGGCTGGGACTGACCTGACATGCCCATCTTGTGCAACCCCTGTTAGGGCAGCCCTGCAAGGACTGAAGCACATCAGGGCTGAAAGCCTTTCTGTAGGGGAATCTCAACTCTGTAGCACACTGAGGTAAACATCGCATGTGCTGCCAGAACTGGCAATACATTACACAATATAAACACAGGCAATGTTCCAGATCCAGATGCCATGTATAGAAACTCCCCTGTCTTAATCCACATTTAAATGCTAACTTCATCTCTTTATTCTGTAAATCCATGACATTTTGTTTAAATGTCCAAGTCAGGGACAAGAAAAAACCCTGCCTCAGAATAGTATCGCGACTACTACATACAAAACACATCGTAGATGTACATAGTCTGTATTAGGAGTGAACCTCTCACTCTGTACTGAAGATCAAGTCTTTTCAAGTTATTCTCATCCAAAGGGCAGCTTACAGGTGCAGAGCTATTGATTGATTGGACCCCCTGGCCCTTTCATGTAGCATATCACTGCAGCCCTACAAAGGTCAAGTTCGGTGGCTTTAGAGAAATAAATAGTAATTCTTGCAGCCTGGCAGTCAGGCACACAAGGCTGAGAAAAGTGTCCTGAGCTCTATCTGAAGCCACATTGTACTGAGAAGCAGAGACCTGCCCTACTTTCCAATACATTTTTCTTCACTTCGTTGCGACAGGGAAAACCTACAACATACTTCTTTTAAAACAATTATCTTAGATATGTTCTGGTTCTAATAGGTATACTAGAACCTAATAGGTATATTAGAACCCAATAGGTATAAGGTTCTAAGAGAAATATTGTGAGATTCCATGGTACAAGGCCCATCTGTAATGCAAACTGCTGCTCTGGGGTGCAACCAGTCTCCAGCCTTCTCAGATTGCTTCTTGGCAGCCTGTGCCTCCTCCTCTGCTAAATTCTCTCTGCATGTAGTCTCATCCACATTAACAGCCTCCTCCCACAGGCCATCTCTCTCTGAGAATTTACACATCGTGACACAAAGCATCCACTGGAAGGGATCCCACCCTGTTGCACTTACACTCACCTGCTCCTGACAGAAAAATAACATCAGCATTTTTCTTCTGGGAGCAAGCACATCAACACACCTCAGACACAGACATTCAGGATCTATATTAAATTAACTTCATCATAAAAAGACAATCCACCACAGGTAGCACAGACTTGTCAGTAATATGGCCCTGAAATATGTTTTGAGAAGATCTTGCAGGTTTAAATTTCATTCTGCTTTTCCACAAGCACATTCTGCAGAGTGCAGATGCAGTAAGCCATGACAGGAAATGGGGCCTGTAGATCCTACAGCTTGGAGAGCACTAAAGCTGAGGCCTAATGCTAAAGCAAAGGTCTAATGCTAAAACAGATGTCTTATCACTGTGAACTGTTTGCCCAGCACTATAAATTTACATGGTGATTAACCAGCGCTGATAAGAACATTCTGAGCACTTCTCACTGTCTCCATGCCCAACACTTCTGTGCTAGCACCTTATAGTGAATACTTCAAAGTACTCTAAAACCAGCAACTGATTCATCTGGAAGTTTTAATCTTCCCTTTACAAACTGAGAAAAACTGACATGTCAAGAATGTCATGTGAATGGCAGGGGGTCATATCAAATTGGCACTCCTTCCAGTATAGGGGACTGTTACTGGAACAAAATATTAATCAAGGAAAAATAGGTAGATTGATCTGATATTTCTGAGAATGAGTTGTGAATTGAGAAAAGTTGCAAATTTTGCATTTGTTTTATCTGTATTGGAAAGAGAAATCCCATATATACAGAAAATCAGTACAATAAATTCAAGGGTTCTGATACACAATTTATTATGTACCTGGTGACACATGGTAACAAATCACAAGTATCCATAGATAACATAAAATAAAACTCAAAGGTTAATAACCTGGGAGGAAGCTTACATCAACAATTTTTTTTCCCCACACTTGTGCTAGGTGTGCTACTGTGCCTCAGTGGATGGCAGTCCTTACCTTCCATTGTAAGGACTTACCTGGACTCTTAATCCTCACAGTCAGCCAGACCTGGGCTGCTCACTTGTGTGAAGGCCAACAATGCAGATTCAGCTTCTGTCTGGGTCCATGGCCTATCTCTAAAGGAATCACAGCACTCAGGGACTTCACAGATATAACAGATATTTCTTCAGTGTTGTGGATCCCATGGGGATGGGTAGCCTGCACCTATAAGCATCACCACTGGTTTATACCCTTAGCAACAAAAGGAGCACAACTATTGTATTGCATATCTGAGATTTGGGGTGCATGATGCAAATAAACCTGAACCCTCAATCCTGCAAGTAACTCTTTTCCAATATGTAAAGAAAAGCAGAGGAAAAAAAAAAACCCAAACAAATATTTTGAAGTTACTGTGTCAGGGTCCTTCACCAGACTAAACTGAATTTTTTTTCAATGTTTTCACCTAGGACAAATTTCACACTTCACAACTTTGTCAGATGGGGAAACAAGTTTCCTCCTCACACCCATTAATAGCACCAAAAGCAGGCTGCCTAGGATGTACAGCTCCTGTTCTGGTGCCACATCTCTCCCATCTGCTCAGCAGCCTTTCTAAACGTGTTTTCTTTCTCCAGAGGAACTGGGATAATGTGCTTGGCTAAAGCATGATATCCTCACTGTTATTCCCAGTTTTGGACTACATCAGGGCAGTCTTCACCAGCTACCGTAGACCTGCTGAGAGCCTTCTGGCAAGGTTTGTAATTCAATGGAAAAGTCCCAGGATGGACAGACAGATCCCTGTTGAATTTCCTTTTCTTATTAGTGGAGGGAAGGACAACAGGCATTCAAAAATCATTTTCCTAGAATACCAGGCAGGGGACAGCCCAAATATTGGCTGATGAACTGCCTGAGCCACACAGGACTGGCACCAGGCCAGTAATCCATGCTGCTGCCACAGCTGGTCAGATTATAAATTCATTGTACTTTGCTCAGCTTTTGCTACTTGTCTATGCCCAGGCAGCAGCACCTCTCCCTAACCCAGCAATCTCATAATGTCCTGGAGTTAGAAGGCATAACAGAAGGTTATTCTGAGAAGTGTTTAAGGTAACCAGGCCATTTTGTCAGAACTGCCTGGATCTGATTTAGAGGTATTGATCTCAACCTTGTTGGTGACAGAACATTTAGCTACCATCTCAAAATATACCTATAGCTGGTATATGTTTGCAAGGCCTGCAACCACCCCTCCAGCTACAAGCTGTGATGGGAAGCATCCTGTTTGTTGATTCCAAGTGTATACAACCATGAAAATCAACTCATTGAATGCTTATAGTACAAAGGGATTTCATTGCAGTTTCAGATTCACAGTAAGTGCTTTTCACTCAGACATCTTTCCCTATTTAACTTTTTTTTTTTTACAGACATAGCCCCATGGTTTAACATTTCCTTCACAGGTATGGCTTACAGCAGGAGAGCATCATGCAGATAGGCCACATAAGAATGTACCTTAAATAACAAACCTTAATCAACAAATTTAAACCAAAATGCAGCAAAAATTCAGCAGTCTCGAGCCTGGCTTTGGTATTTGACAAATCATTTTCAGCTAAAAGTACATTTTGTTTCCAATAAATACATTCCAGCTTTGTCCAAAATGCAGCTGTGATTTTAGTTGACAATAATTAATTGCCAATCCATATCTAGAACTAGCTAGTATCATTCTTCAAGTAGGAAGGAATAAAAACATCCCTAGGAACATCATTATTACATGGAATTTGGGATTTCTTAGTCTTTGAGGACTGAAAATCACACAAAGGTGCCTCATGCATTTTGATTGGAGGCAAACTTATTTGAGTATACAAATCTGGGGAAATCAAAGACGGGGAACAGGAGGAAGCTTAATTACAGCATCATATTTGGCAAGTGTTTGTAAGCAGGGAACACAATACCAAACCTCTTTCTCTGAAGAAAAAGGAGCTGTAAAAGGTTCCTTCAAGTCTTTCCTAGCTCTCTTCCAAAAAATATAAATACCTAGTAAATTCCCCAGGAGAGCTGAGGGTGACCAGGAACCCATGCTGGTACACCAGGAGAACACTGCTGTTATCAGTGCAGAAACTATGCCCCTTCTCTGGTATCCAGTTAGTAACTCCAATATTTAATCCAGTGAATTCCTTGAAAAAGGCTAGAAATTAAGGTCAGCCACTGCTGGATTGTGAGAACTGTATGCACTGGTATGTTGGATGATTTTGTCTTATTGATCAAGTATCCAATAAAATAGTTAAGTTAAACTTATTGCATTGCTACTGGCAATGTGACAATTGTGAGACAGCAAAGACAAGTTTCCCATTTAGTGGAGCTGTTTAACTTCTAGCAGAATTGACTGACACCTGAATGACTGCAAGGCTGAAGAAGTGAAGAGCCACATACAACCACTTCCCTTCCAATTTATCACAGAACAGAGCTATTGATCAGTACTAATATAATATTAATTATTCATCACCACACAGTGAACACTTACGTACAGAGTTTAACCACAGACATGTGGGCTGTAATTCAGCAGATAAACATGTATGGCTTGTAGAATATCAATTGGCTGATGATCATTTAAATATCTCGTGGTGATGGAAAATTAAGTGCTTTGTAGCAGCTGGAAATTGCCACCAATGTTCTATCAGTTGATAGTCTCCAGAAAAAGCTATAGTTCGTGTTTGTCCCAAATCTTTAACTAACATATATTTGTCAAACTTCCTCTATCAAGACATGGCTGATATTTATAATACCAGAATACCTAGATCAAACAAAAATGTCAAAGTTTTTGGCCTGACATTCACACTGAAAGGGACCATACTCAAACTGAGGAGCTTGCAGGAGAGTTAAAGGATGCAACAGATGACAGTGATCCAAATCAGCAGACAGAATTAACTAAAAGGGATCATGTGTTACCTAAGTAACCATTAGGCAATCAGCAAAATTAATTTTTTTCCCTATGATATATGTCTGTATCAAGATTTATATCCAGGGGATGACAGGTTTTGCTCTCAAGTTTCTGATGAAAAAAAAAAATCATTTGACTTGGGAAAAGGTCAGTAAGGAATGAAAAAAGTAATTGAGCAAACAAAAATGTTGCAAGTTGAAAGCTAACCACTCTTCACAGAAGCTCATCGTGCTCTTTGCACCAGCCCTGTGGCAGCACAGAGAACTGCTGATCACTCCCTGCCACCTGAGAGGAGCCCAGCGAGGCAGACATGAGCAGGAACAGCTGCATTAGCTTCTCTTGGACAATCTCTTCATTGAAAGGCTATTAAACAGGACAGCAAGATCTCTCTGACAAACTTTTTTTAGAGAATAACAATCTCTACAGTGATAGGCAACTGCTCAAGCTTCTGGTCATGCAAACTGGGGAAGAACTGAGAGGGACTTCCCCTAAACTCTGGTAAAAGCCAATGTAACTGGCAGTCACTTAAATGCATTGTATTAAGATTACTAGAAACAACAATCACAAGGGCTCTGGATGAAAAGGTAATTTACTTCAGTTTTAAACTCGGTTAAGTCTGGGCACTGAACCTCCATCAGAAAAGTTTCAATGTCTGACAAGCATATGGAAATTCTACTGTCAAAGTGGATTCATTGAGGAAGTCCTTTTGTGAATCATTTCAATTTCATTGGAAAAATCAATTTCTGACTGAAATTCTTTATCATATTGATCTATAGTAAATCTATACCATTTACTATGGATCCTTGAAGCCACATGGAAAGTGACCTTGAAGTGACAGAAAAAATACCACTAATAGATTAGACAACTAGAGGGTAGACAGCATCCCATTAAAACCGTGTTTTCAGGTTTGTAAGGTTGTGAGTAGGCTGGATAAATCACTGAGGTGAATGCACTGCATAAAAACAAGGTATTATTACGTGAGGGTGTAGCTGTCACAGTATAAAAGATGGTTGAGTAAGCAGATTGAATAGCAAAGAGCAGGAAGCTAACAACAGTGCTAAGGAGATTACAGGAACAACAACTGATATTCTACTGAAAGAGGTGAGTGACTTAAGACAAAATTACCTATAGAAAAAAAAATTAAAAAGTTGCTTGCTTTATCCATTTCTTGGGCAAAGGTGCTTAGCTGAAGTTAACAACTCCCTGTTGCCACAGAGTTAAGACTTCAATGATATTGTTGATCTCTTCGGCTCTCTCGTGTGTCACAATGCATGTTCTGATCTTTCATAGTAAGCTCATTAAAAGATGCTAGGGGATTTTTTTGATTTTATGTGTGAGGAGTATCCTGTCTTGAATCTCTAGTTCCATTGACCAATCTTGACTAACAGCTACTGTGTGATCACTTGCTTGGTGCATTTGCACTTTTGGGGTGGAGATGAGAAAAAAGAAAGGGGATGGAGATAGAAGAAATAAAAATTCTAAATTCTTAACTTCTATGGCAACTATTTGATACGTGGAAATATGTGAGATAATGAATCAATGTATACTGGTCTGTATTTTTGAAGAGCATGTGGAATTACTGCAAGACTGGAAGAAAGCAAATAGCACTTCAACCCACAAGATAAAAAGGAGGATCTCAGCAACAGCATGGATGCTATTTTTTCAAATAATGAAGTAGTACTACAGAATATTAAGTACCCCAGTGACTACACAGAGCTAAGTGAAGTCATCAACTCTACTGCCTGGATATACCTCCTTAGACAAGGGGTTTTTTCCCCTTTTCTTTATTATTTTTTTTTTTAAACAAACACGGATTGCAAAATTTGGAGATGAGAATGCAAATGAGATGAAATCCATCTGGGTGTTACAGAAGTGTTTCCTAATGTGTCTTCTTGCAAAAACTTAATTTAAAAAAAGAGAAAAATTCCAGTGTGCACCACTTTTGGATGAAATAGAAGAGAAATAAAGGAAAGAAAAGAAAGACTCATAATTTCCAGCACTTGTCAGAATCTCCAGAGCCTTGAGTTGTCCTCCTTGAGCTGTGCTGGAAGGCTGAAGTCAAACACCTTCTATATTAGCTCCTACTCTATGGGAATATAGGACCCTTTCCTTGACATTGGGTCAATAAGATGGGTTTGGGATGTGTTACTCTAATATGGAATAATTAATGATATTACTTACACCAAAGGCTTTACAACAATATGTGGGTGTATAAAATGAAGTGTGGCGCGTGACAGCACCGCAGGAGGAAGTCTTGCAATGATCTGCACTCCATACCATGGGCTGAAACATGAGTAAGGTTGGGATGTCAGCAGCCAGAAGAGGACAACAGAGGGTGTTACCATAGAACAAGTCTTTTTTGTGGAGTGTATGCACAGCATATGGAGCAGATACTGATTACTATATTCAAGCAGTTTTTAGTATTTACAAAGTGACTGAACAGTTTAACACTCTTCAAGTGTTCCTCTGCTGTTCAGAATCAGCTGCCTAAAGCTCATATAATTAATGATCCATTTCTCACTGTTGATGCTGATTTGACATTTATAGTATTTACAGCATTTATTGCATGCTTCTGTCAACAGAGAGACAGATTTCCTCATGTGCTATGGACATGAGCCCAGCTTAAATGCCATCATTTCCTCAAGGAAGATTTGAAGTTGGTTGTTACCAGTTATAAACAGAGATGTGGTATTGCAGAAATATTTTCTAGCATTTGCATTGCATACCTCTACCAGGAAGCACCTTCTTTGGATTGCTACAGAGTGAGTCAAAATGCTGTGATTGCAGTCATAGCAAATTGATCTAAAGCTATGGGCAGACTGCCAGAGACGCTCAAAGCACAGTTTTGGGGCAAACTATACCATGGTGGGTGTTGTGTTTGAAAGGTTGAGAAAGGAGCAGGCTGTGTGCCAAAGAACTGGAAACGCTCAGGAGCTCTAAGCAGCCTCAAGTACAGCACAAGCAGCCATGGTACAGAGATTAATCCTGGCAGTGCTGCCTCAGGCTTAATAGGTACTCAAGGCACATGAGCCAGTGCCTGAAGTGCCACCCCAGGATGTACAAGACTGGGGCTAAAAATGCAGTCTGTTTCTGACTAGTTAAAGTATTTCCCAAGGCTGGTATTAACTGCAGCAAATCATATTGCAAAACATCCAAGCCTAGCTGGAAATTAAGTGAAGACATTGTGCTTCAGCTTTTCAGAAAAAAATAATGCAGTTCTGTTCAGCTAAAACTTTTCTATTGCTTTTTAAAGTTTGAAAGATCCTCAAAGCAAAATAGAGTTCAGCTTTCTGAAACTGCTAAAGACCAAAGAAAACTTCCTAAATAGCTCTGAGGTCTTCTATAAAGTACTTTGTGGGAAACAGCCTGAACAGAAATCAGCTACTCATAAGAGCAAATGATAGAGCTGACTGCAAAAAAAGCTGACTCAAGAGTTCAGTACAGCTGAAGAGCACTACTTGCCTGGGTTTGCTGTTAAGTGCTTACCCTTCTGTCATTTGTTATAATTACCAAACAAGAACCCTTCCATCCCATTTCCTTACAGAAAGTACCAACTTGACAGCAGAAGGAATATGCTCCCAGATCGTGGCACAGGCACAAAGCAATCCGTATCAAAGGAAGTTCTCACTACAAGCAGTTCAGAAACCACAGGAAAACAGTGTTAACACTATGTTAACTTACACAAAAGACTTATAGAGGCAGCAATTTTCCATCTCTGCCCCATGCTCAGTTTCCTAGCTTGTTTTCCAAAGTCTCAGGTCATTTTAGCAACTATTGGCAGGAGCACAGGGTCATCACAGTAATTCTAGAATTTTATACTGAGGGAGAAAGTGAGATGCATGCATTGCAGTAACCTGTGAGCTCAGAGGCAGAAGAAACAATGCCAGAGGGTACAGAGCCCCTGACAAAATCCTCCTGGCTCCTCAGAGCAATAGTCTTAAGCCAAAGCACTCCTCCAGAAACGGAACACAGCATCTAGGGGAAAGTAGCAGTCAGGTTGGGTTTTACCAAAGAAGACAGAATGCAAGTCTGAGTCAAAAATTAGACAAAGCCTTTTCCCATGCCAGCACTTCCCACTGATATTGGGGAGACATTGGTCCAAGCTCTGTTCTCAAATATCCAAACCCCAGAATCACAGGACTTGGAGGGTGAAGCAAGCAAACCACAGAAACAGATACTCCACCTCAGCCTTTGAGCAACCTGGTCCAAAAGGGATGAAACATTCTCCTGCTGAACCTGACAGGTGAAGGCATCAGAAGACTCCCTGCCATTGCAAACACAATCAGAATAAACAAAAGCTGGGCTAAAGTTACCTAAGGACAACAGGTTGGAAATGGCTGCTGACAGCAATCTGGAGAGCTGAGCCCAGCTTCTGGCTGCAGTGTGGGTAGGAAGCATTCTGAGGTGCTTGAGATGCCATAACGACCTTGAAGGTGTCTGGCACACTGACCAAAGCATTGGCAAGGTTCACCAGAGCAAGAGCTATTGCAGCACTGACAGGCAGGAGTGGCACTGAAGGGCACAATGAGATGTGCTGTCACCAAGTGGCAGCACAGCCATACCTCAGACTCTGTAATTTCCTCTAATTCCATTTTGTATTCTGCTGGCTCTGACTTCTTTAGGTGTCACCAGATATTAATTAAATAATCTTAATTAATCAGGGAATTTTGGTTTAATTGTTTCAATGGCATCCTTCGTTTGGACTCAATATATATTGCAATCCGGGGCAGATCAGATTTTAGACCTTATCTTATATTGTTTATCACACATCAGCTGGAAGAAAAACATATATGTATGTTATACAGTAAAACAGTAATTGAGGATGAGGCAAATACCACTAGCAGTGAAGTGCAAGATTGCCTCAATGGTAGTGCTGTTCATCTCTCTCCATCTAAACCAGAAGTAACATTCTGTGTTATACAGCACAGGTAGAAATTCTCTTCCTGGACAGAAAAAGACACACTTCTGCTGCCATCCTAACCCAAGAGAAATCCCTGTTCTTGTTATATATTTATTGCAGATCCTTTCTGTCAAAACAAATCTGAGAAACATGCTAGCTTTAAAACATATGAGAAGTCACACTGAACACAATGGAAATTAAACTAAAATGTCTGTACTTAAGTGCTCACCATGACATATCTGGTTAGTGATTTGTCATGACCTCATACAGTACCTTTTGATAATCATATCTGCTGCAGCTCAACGAAAAAGCATCAGATTCTTCCCTTTTGCAAGGTTATTGCAGTGACTGCAGAGGAAATGCCTTAGAAGGGCATTGGAGCATTTACAACCCCATACATCACACACACTGAATCACTCTGTACCGAATCGGGTATGCAAAGTCATGTACTCACCTTGCTCCAAACCCTTACTAAACACGACCCAGGGGTTACAGTTTAGCCACAGGAAGTACTGATTGCCTGAATTTGAATATCACTGCCTTTATTTCCTCAGTGTGAAACTGCAATATACAACTATGTGTTTTTAGTCAAGCAATTGACTTTTTCAAAGTCAGTAGCTTCACTCAGCACAAAATTGAATTTGAAAATTCTTTATCTGTACAACCCTGAAAACCCAGAAGTGCTATTGAAACAGGCTCAAACACAATCTCTGCATTTCTGAACCTAGTTTTAGGCACCAAAATACAAGTGCTTTAATCATTACATAAGCAACAGCAACAAGACAGGCTTAATTAAAATCTAAATTCTCAGTTCAAAGCAATGCTTCTTTTTCTGATCTTGCATGGCCATGATCTCAAAAACCTTCTAAATTTAGCTCCAGTGGTCTGTTTACACAGATTTCTAAAGAAATACATATGTCAAAATTAAAGACCATGCCAGTACTGATCCAACAGCATAATTCATTGGTCTTTTAAATCCATGTATCTAATGAAAATCAGAGAATTAAACCACGAAAGCATTGGACATCTCATCTCACAATGTGAGATATATATCTTCTTATATTTAACCTGGTCTTTAACTGGGGCAAAGCTGACTCAGTCAAGGCTTGAGCTGAAACATAGATCAAGGGAAAAGATTTCAGAAATTACAGGCATTCTGCATTGTTTCTATAATAATCTAACAGTAGAAGATCTGCCATATTTTAAAGGCTGAACCTCTATTGGTTTATAATTATTGGCAATCAACATCAATGGCATTAGCTCAGCCTGAAAGGAAAAAAAGAGCCCCTATATTAGAGAGTTTCTAAATTACAGATGGATCTCAAGTCTCAGAATATTAAAAAAAGAGGTAAACTTCAAGGCTTATCCTTTCTCTTAAGCACAGGTGGACAGATGAGATCCAAGACACAACACACAGGGGACTGTAAGAGACATCTTAGCAAACCATTGTATTTACCACTGCAACATCAAAAGCTTGTTAAAAAAAAAAAAATAGAATTCAGTTGTTTCAATAAGAATTTAACCACCTAATGAAATTACAACACTGATAACACTTAGAAGCAATCCAAGTGGTCTTTAAACTTTCTTCATCTAAATATTACACGTCAGGTATTGCTCACTTTGAACATCAGCTTTTTCCTTTTATTAGTATGAAAATCCAAAGTCTAAGGTCACTAGGAAAGATTTGCTCCATCTTCCTACTTCCAGTTTGAATGGTCAATAGTCAAAGTCTCTGTTCATAAACTTTCATGTCTGCTTATGCTGTCCATATTTCATCCTGGCAGTAGGGGAGTCTAAGTACAGCAAAATATTCAACTAAATGTGTAAGTGGAGTAAGAGAACTGGACTTTGAAAACTACTGAGCAAATGAATCAGTAGCTTCAGTTTTTGGATCATCTATGCATATTTTCAGATTGAACAGAAGTGATCAATGCCAAATATTTCTTTTGTGTCAGAGCTCAGAAGAATTAGTCTTTCAAGGACAAATTCTGGTCCCAAATAGACCAATGTAAATACACTCTATAACATATTAAAAAGTTTCCAGTCAAATCAGTAGAATTATCTGTCAGTTGTTATGCTTAGAGTCAGCAGGTCAAGATAGAAATCAGATGCTTTCTTTCCCTGCAAGGTAGAGAGTACCAGTTCATACTTGTATGTATTTAACACCTACAATTGTCTCAACATTCTATTTTGTCTGGTTTTAAAACCATAGACACACAGGCACACACACCACTCAACTTTGCATGATGAGAGGAGAATGCAAGATTGTCAGTGGTAACGCAGAAGCAGCAAATTCATTCAGATTCTTCAATTTTATGCAGCAGCCACATCCTGCAACAAAAGTAGTGTGCAGCTGTTCTTGGGCACCACAGAGCAACTGCAAATACACATGCAGCCTCCTTAATTGTTAAAACAGTTCAATGACACATCTATGCCTTTCACACAAATGTTTTAGTACAGTAAAAATTACTTGTAATATCCTATCACCAAATTTTCCTTTGTCGGGGCAACTATTTAGGCTGAAGGATTAGAGTTTATTTCGTGTTTATCATTCAACAGCCTGTTGCATTTGAGTAGATTTCACAAGACAAATTTTAAAAAAGGCTTCTTATATGGTACCTGGAAGTGATTAAACTCCAGCTTTGTGTGGTAATGACCTTTAGCTCCACTCTTTCACAGCTCAGACTGGTTGCACAACCTCAGTAAGAATAACTTTTAAGCAGCATTCAGGGATATCCTACAGTTGTATGTTCATTGGCAGGTATCTAAAATACACCTCTGAATCCTGCATTCAGCAATGGACCTCGAACAAGGCTGGAAGACACACTCCTTTTAATTTCTTTTTCTCCTTTTTGGTCCCTTTCTTTATTATTCAAGAGTCAAGTGATTGCACAAGGGGCAAATGACTACATTTGAAAGATGTGTTAATCTGAACAGTGATACTTTAAATTAGCACAGAAAGTGGATCTAAACAAAGGAGGGAAATGATTGAGCTTTCTGTCGCGTGTAAAAAATAGCAAAAGAAAAATCATATTCTCTTGAAAACCCCATGCAAGCAGACACTTCTGTCAAAAAGCAATAGTTTGAATAAATACCGAGCCATAACCTGCTCAGACTTCAAAACATGACTAGCCTGAAAAATTAATGGAACCCCTGCTAACCTACAGACAATTCATCATGGCATTTGTCATCCATTTTCTTAATAATTAAGTCTTGAGGGAAAATATTATTATTTTCATTACCTGAATTTTTTTTTTTCCAATCTTATGAAAAAAACCCCGGTGTTTGTGGGTCTACCTTCAGCTCCTCATTTTCAGTACTGGGACATAGGTGATGTTTGCACAGCTGATCTAGGTTATTTTATGTCATTTGTTGTGTGCTTTGGTCACTGAGATCACAAACTATAGCATCACTCATTTGCAAAAAACAAGGAACACAGATGATATACAGAGACAAGCCTGCACTACAGAACATAGCCCATTGTCTTCCAGGACTTGTGAACGTGTTTTCTCACACCTGCTTTCAAAACAAGCTGAAAAAAGGTTACCCACTATTAACAGTTCAGCAGGACGATTGACCAAGAGCCTCCCCTGCCAGACTCGAGGACACATTCCCTGTTCCAAGTGCCTCGATCCAGTTTTTAACAGTGAACTATCGACAGTTTCAATTCATTAGGAAGAAACTGTATAGGTGAAAGGTGATAAAACACCACAACTTGGATTAATTTGCTGTTCGAACGAGGTAAAATGCCATGTACTTTATGTACCAGAGAGAAAGGGTGGAGAAGGAAAAGCAGTTACAGCTTTACACAAACAGCTAGCTCAGGTAATTGGCTTTGTTTCCTTTTCAAGTGACTTTGCTATGCTTCCCCGCCTTCCTCCCCCACCCCCACTCGTTTATAAAACACATCTAGGAGCCAAAACCGCAGATGGTGTCAGTCACTCCAGTTTTTTTGAGATGATGATGCAATATCCACTTCAGCTGAACGGGGACCTGCCCAACCACTAATTATTAACATTTGTTGCATACCTTGTAAAAACCTCAAATCAACTGCTTTTTTTTCCCCACCTGCAAGATGCCCCACAGACAGAAGCCAAGAGACTTTGGTGTCACCTCTTTGCACCAAGTTTAGAAAACCATCCCATTCATTTTCTTTCATACTCCTTAAACTGGCATTTTCTAAGACCTAAGAGGAAGTTGCAACCAGAAGGTCCAGGATGCTGAGCTGGCACAGGTACTTCCACTTTTATTCATATCCACTGATACAGTCAGATTCCCTTACACCAATTAAGAATACTTAAGTGAAAAGTGTTAGTACTAGTTTACTCTTCAGATATCATATAGGAGTCAAATTCCAGCACCAGATGAACCAGACCTAGATCAACAAAAGCTTTATTATCATGACTAGTCACAGAATCACAGAATATTGTGAGTTAGAAGAGATCATGACCCCTGGAGCTGCAGGGAAACCCATGCCTCAACAGCTGGACACGTTCAGGACAAGACTCTGCACAAAGCATCTGGTGAAAAATATTGGAATATGTTTGCTTGCTCGAAGTGCAATCTAAGAGGCACCTTTTCTCAGTGAAGCAAGACTTATTCAGCGCTCTGTGCACACTCAGTAAACGAGAGCCCTATGAAAAACCCAGGGCTGCAGCTTTCACAGGGCTGGGGTGGTTTTCACAATGCGCTGCTCTCTTCTAACGCTGTTGTGCAAGACTTGTATGTTTAACATTTCTAACCAGCCAAAATTGCTCTTTATATTTGATCAGGAATATTTTTTTTTTTTTTTTTTACCTTTGAACCTGTTGCAAGGCAGGTTCAAAGGTTACCTGGGTGCTTGTTTATTAAAGCCACACTCTGATGATTCGGGGCTTAGTCCTGCCACGGGAGCTGGGGAAGCACCACTGGAGTAGGGGAAGAACCAAGCCTACAACACCCCTTGGGAGTTGTAAAGCAGCAAGGGAAGCAAGCTGTACCAGCCCCTCCACCCTCCTCCAGCACTGAAGGAAGGTAAGCAAATCCCTCCTAGTCAGAGCCTGTGTTTCCCAAGTACTGGACTTCCTGCTCCTGCAGAGAAGTACTGCAAGTGGGATAATAACCTCAATTTGCTGCAATACCTGGATCCAGTGCACCCTTCTTATCACCTTGTGTGTTGTTAAAGGCAACAGCTGCATAACTGGCTGCATGTTATTAAAGAAACAAGTCTGGGCTCAGGGCTGGCATACAGGGAAATCACAGCTTGAACAAGAGCAGCCACCTGAACCTTCCCTGTTGCTATAGACTGGCTGGAAGTAGAAACCTGTCTACAGGCTGAAGACATTTTCTTATCAGTTCGTTAGTTATGCCTATTTAAAGATACAGTGCACAAAGAAGCAGTGCCAGACTCCCACTCAGACTAATGCTTAAATTATGTCCAAAAATATAAGAATATTTGTTTCCACAGCATCACAAGCAGTAAAAGGTTGCAATATGCGAGATCATTTATCTGCACAAGCTTATTGACAACATTTAATACAATAGGATCTAGCTTAATCCCTAACTAAGAACATAGAAGCTGGCTATAATGACTTCTGTAATGGTTTAAAAGCCCATATCATAGGATATGGCACACCAGACTGTTGCCATTGTCTTGGTACAACTGCTTCTTCTAGCTATAGAGATGGAGCTTTCTTCAAGCTCTTGCTTGTGTACAGAGAGGATGATGGAGACAAAGATCAACCTCAAATCAAGCTGCAAGCAAGAGAATTGGCAAAAAGCATGCTGCTCTTCCAGGTCCTAAGCCCATCTCCGATCCATACCTCCTTTCCTGAGGACCCCACTTGTGCTCTGAGAAGATCATTTATGTTCCAGTGCTGTCCATTTATGTTATTCTGCTTTACAAAGCTGGACACAGCCCTTGAAAAGCAGAACATAGCAATAAAGAATTATTCTTATAGCATTAAGAAAACAAATGGGAATTCAAAAATCATTCAAATAAAGTGAGTTCACATCTCCCACAGACTCACAAAATTTAAATCCATGTTTTGAAGGGACAACAGAGAAAAGGGTACATGGAGCCAATGCTTTCCCTTTCTTTATTTAATTCCTCTGCTATTTGCTATATGTAGAAAGGTTCTTTTGGCATCTTTGGATAACAAAAGTTCATGTTGTGCCATGACCTTCAGGTTTGTTACAAAACCTCACCTGATTCATCCTCTATGCAAAACTTTTTTGACAGTGACAACAGAAAGGAAACAACCTGAACTCCCCATATACATAAGCTACCTACTGCTTATCTTAAGTCACTAATGGGTATGAGGGATGCAGGTGTAAATTTTATATACATGCACAAAGAGAAGCAAAGGCTGAGATTCATAACTCTGCTTTGATTTTGACAGAAAATTACTAGCAAAAAAAAGATCTGTGCCTTTCCAAAATCTGGAGTTCATTCAGATCAGTTATGAAAAATTAAAAACCTCAACATTTGCATGTCACTTGTTATGTGTATCAGGGAAAGAGAGTCAGTTGTATTCTAATTTATGAGCATTGAACAGAAATGATCATTAAGGAGAAGCTTTCCTATGTGCATCCTTTAATCCAATTTTTGTTGGAGCTGTGGCACCCACTGAGCCCAGGCAATAGAGCGTAGCCTTACCAGCTCGTGGAGTTCTGCATCCCATTCTGGGCTCCTGGCAGGCCAGGTGGGACCGTGCTGTGGGCATGTTCTCCCACCTTGCAGCAAAGCCACAGCACCTGAGAGACACAGCACTGCTACCCAAAGACAGGGCAAACTCACGGCTTTTCCTCTTGCTCCTGGAAAAACTAACAGCATTAGTCTAATAGCTGAAGAAGAAGAATGCTAAGAGAGCTACACAGAGCAGGTGATAATGGAACTGTCTGGGCAGGGAGCTGGCCTTGTCTCTTTTCTGTAAGCACAAATGCCCCCTGACAGGCACTATTAAAGCTGAAGCTCATAGCTTCTCTGAAATGCCACAGGAACAGGTCTGGGAAGGCAAAGCCAAAGGCGGAGGAGTTTCATGAAGAAAAAGCTATCAGCTTACAGAAAAATCAGTGAATCAACCCTCAGTCTCCCTAAAAGATGCCTGTGTGGCTAAATAGTGCCATAATTACAAGTAATTTGGCTTTACCTGAATAGTATAAAGTTTACAGCAGCAATAAAAACATAATTGCAATTAGTAGGGGCTACGTGTTTTAGCAAGCCAAGGTCCAGTACAGGTTGTATTTTGGATGCGAGTACAAGTGCTTAATGTTAATTCCATCTCCGCTTTATGGTTTGTCCAGCAAAGCAGATTTTTCTGAAATCATGCAGCATAGGAAAACTGTCAGATGGGGAAACTCCTAAGTGGAGAAAACAATTTTAAAATCTGAGTTTAAGGCAATAAAGAAGAGAGATAAGTGAGGTCACCCTATAGGGGACTGTCTTCCCATCCCTCCAAATGTACTGCAAAATTCCAGTTATATTAGACAAGCATCGAAGACAAAAAGGGAAACTGCAACAGCTATAAACTTTTAAACAAAGAAATAAAACTATGAAATCATGAAAAAAAAAAAAATCCCTGTCATAACAGGAAACAAATCTGAAGCTTGACACATGATTCACTGTTACCTTGTACAACTAATTGCACCTATGTATGTCCATAACAGAACGGAAAGAATTAGGTAGCTTTTGGGAAAAAAAAAAAAAAACAACAAAAAAAACCCACCCAACAACAGCAACAAGAAACCTAACACTAAAACCAAATAAAGCAAAACCATCAGCAGAAATCCAGTCCACCAGCAAGTCCATTGCAGCAGTATATGAGGAATGCTGTAGCCAAAACATTTTGCTGGTATAACAGGCTACAAAGCTCTGCTCACCTTAACATATATGCAGCTACAGAGAGAAAATTGCTATTGTTGAGAATACAGCTTTATACATAGAGAAGATAATAGCAGATCAGAAACAACAAACTATGTATATGATTTCAAAATGTTTTGGTTTACAATTCATTTAGATATACTTCAAGCTGTTTTCATTAACAAACAAAAAAGCTCAATGACTTCTTCTTGTGTGGGTTGGTTGTTGGGGTTTTTTTTTGTTTTGGTTTGGTTTTTTTAAATCACTCCAGTTCCCCCAAGCAAGTCCCTCCCCTTTAAAGCTCCCTCCCAATGCGCTTTTCTGCATGCTGATGTGTTAAACTGGGGACAGGAAACTGGCTGTAGTTTTTAACATGAGTGTTACCTAAGTTGAAGCTGGAGTGTTGGTTTTGTACTGTGCTACTAAGGCTCCCTTTTACTTAAGGAGAAGAGGCTGATTTCCTACCCTATATTCAAAATGGTAGGTGCCTTGACTCACTAGTTCTCATCTCTGTACATGCTCTGCCACATTTTCTGTGTAAGTAATGAAGTTCTACTGTGTTTGTTTTATTGCTCATGAGTTTGCTTGTTGTTACTCACATGGGCTTTACTAAATCCAAGGTGCAAGTGCAGTGATTAGATGCAGGGTTCAAGATAATGGGTTTTTCAGGAGCCTCCTAGGAAATCTCTGGTAGTGTGTTATCAGCTAAATGTGGACCTTGGGCTGAGTTAAGTTCAGATATGTGTTTATTCATTGTTCTTCATAATAGAAATGCTGTGATAATATGAAATAATGGACATCATTATCTAGAAACTTTAAGTGCTGCCTTTCCTCTGTGTGGCTAAGGTGCCTAGAGATAATATTTTACTTTTCTTAGAAGTTCTATGTGAATTTTCAAATAAAGATTTAGTCCTTGCTCTTAATACCATGCCCTATCACTAGAGAAAACTTCCTATTAATATTCTTTTGATGCATGAATGTTTTGCAAGAAGTGAACCTGTATTATTCAATAGGATAAACAATAACAGAACCTGCTATACTGACTATATTTTAAATTCTTTAAAACCTCAAAGGGCCAGTTGAGCATGTTTCTGAGTAGGTAGTTTCAAGGAGAAAATCTGTTACAAAGACTATATGAAAGCTTGGCTGTTCAATGTATCTGAGAAAATAACTTCTAGTACTAAGTAGTGTCATGATGT
Organism: Donacobius atricapilla; assembly: GCA_013397315.1. Lineage (NCBI taxonomy): Eukaryota > Metazoa > Chordata > Aves > Passeriformes > Mimidae > Donacobius > Donacobius atricapilla. The sequence goes on from WBMY01013879.1 coordinate 39,430, forward strand.
TGTTGCCCTCCTGATGGAAAGACAGTAATATGCAATACAGTAATATTTCCTATTTAAAAAATGGCCTTTCTGTTTAAATATACTGAAAGCTTGAATTCAATAGGTTTCATCAGCAAGGCTCAGAAACGACGGTGCTCTGCTGCCTGAAAGTAAGTTACTGAGCCTTTGTCCTTTCCCACCCTGTAGCAGAGTGTTTCTCAGCTGAGATCAAAGGGTGCGTAAATTGTTTGGCTCTGACTCTCTGAAGAGGTACTCTGAAAGCAAAGCCTCACTGAAGCATATCCTGGGTTTAGTGCAGGTTACTGAGCACTTTGCTTCGTTATTTTGCGTGGCTCTGCTCAGAAGTTACTGCTGAGCTTTTGTGCTTTTATTTCACTCTGGATGCTCAAAGTTAGACGTTCCTAAAGCCTGTTAGGAACCCCTGTTCCCAAACAAGACTTCAGCTGCATCAAGGAGGAATATGTAATACAAAGTTTCCAAGAGTAAGAACTGGCAAATTGGCTCACATCTGCAGGATGACACCAGGCAAGAGCTGCACTGTGTAAGCAAATGGAAAGAGTGAGCTGGTGGTTAAGTAACCTAGTTAGTGTAGGTGGCTGTACTCCACTTTTCCTGCTTGTAAACAGTCAGTGTTACCTTACTAATCCTGAAAAAAAAGATGTTATGATCACGTCAAAAGCTTAGGCAAACTTGATACAAAGTACGTAACTCTAGAAGACATTCTCCCAGGCAGTGCAGACTCTTGCTTCCAAAATTGCGCAAGTGTCAGAGGTTGTTTTGTTGTCCATAATGAACACTTGCAATGGAGATGACACAAAGATCAGTCACTTGCCAGTGGAGAGAATCTCCTCACGTGGAGAGCATAGAGAATAACTTTAATTCCTTCTAGGTAATGAAGGAATAGCTGTAAAGAGGCAGGTACAGTAGAAATGAGAATGTGTACTCCTGAACTCAAGGCTGTAAATGGTATCACTGTAATCTCTTCTGATAAAAACTAAGCCTTTGACTCTGGAGCTTAGTGCATCTTATCCCTGACCATTGATCAGGGCAGACAACCTAAGCACACTTTCAACTGTCCAGCATCTTATTGCACAAGAGGCTTGACAGGGGGTTTGAGACGCTGTGCATTTTGTATGCCTGGGAGTTGAGCCTTCGGAACTGAAGGGTTTCAGACACTCCACCTCTGACCCCCTTGATGGTTAAAAAGGCAGACTTAGCCTGCAGTGGAAGCTGGTGTCTGTCCAAAATGCTGTTTTTTTCTTGTTCTGCACCGGGTTTTCATTAAGTTGATATGGATCAGGTATTATGTATGCAGGGGACACTTGGATTTGTGGGTTAAACTCTGGTTTGTAGCTGTTCCATAGCACAGATGTAGGCTGCAGCTGTTCTCCTACCATGGACAGGAAAGTCTATCGAGCACAGATTCCTGTCCTCTTTCTGGCTGTTCTGCTTTGAGGGCAGAAGGATTAAGTGGCATTTGGATGATACCAGAGGTAATAAATTACCAGCTACTTGGATTGACAAATAGTTACATTAAAGCTCTAGGCATAGGAAACAACTGTCCTAATTCTGGGAATTGAGACAAATTTGCTGATAATCTCTTGCCACAGCTTGACTAACACACCCTATGTGCTTTGATAGAAGAGATTAAAGCCCATTTGTGGAAATAGTGTTGGAGAATAAAAGAAAACACTGTCAATATTCTATTAATAAAGTAAGGAAGTTGAAAATAGTTTTTCACATATGAAAAGCATTTTGTTTTGTATTACCTATATCTGTGTTTTTGTGCATCTGTGCTTTTTTTTTCACACAACACTAACCTCTATCTTTAAAGGGTGTACATGCAAAGTCCTGCATATGTACTCTCAGTCAGGGCTGTAAGTGGGCTAATGGAGACAGTTACTAAAAACACCCACCAAATCCTAGAAGCTAATGAGCATATAATACTTCCCAGACTTTAGAGAAACTTGTCAACAGGTCTTTCTTTAAATTAAAAATTTATTCAAATATAACGGAAATCATCCTTGACTAGCTATAGGAATGCTGCATGGGCTACAATGGGATTAGATTACTGTCTGATCTTTCTTTTTCTTTCTTTCTCTTCTTTCTCTTCTTTCTTTTTCTTGTTTCTTTCTTTTTCTTCTTTCTTTTTTTCTTTCTTTGCAAGAGACTTATGAAATCAATTCAGAACCTGAAGGCAAAAGTTTTGCTGCATTTAATGATCATTTCTTGATTAGGTGTTCTCTCTGGACTTTGAGTTCTTTGCTCCAAGCAAAAAAATAATATCCTTCAGAGCTTGATGTTCAGTCCTCCTAGATGTCTTGGTACAAACTACTTCGCATGTGAGTCAGTGAGAATAGGAAAATACCCTGATGGAAAATTTTTCAGTGACTTGTCTACTGCTGCATGGAGCATTTGGGGTTACTGAGTTCTCTGATCCTTATCACAAAAAGGTCAGACAAGTGTCTTCAGTAAATTTTCTGTCAAATAAGTCCATGTAAGAGACAGTAGCTATTTGTGAAAACTGCTCTGATCTGTCTGACCTAGTCAGACAGTGTTAATGGTAAGCCATATAAATAAGTTAAAGAAGAGGACTTGGTGCCATAAATAAGATAGTTTTGTTCTTACCTCTTGCATGATACTCTAAAAACAACCGATCATTCATGGTTTCTGAGAAATAATCTGAAAATTACTATTAAAATTAGCAGATGAGAGCACACTTCAGCCAATAAAACAGGTGCAGCTGTACAGGCCTGTGGTCTCTCTGGTTACCTGCATATAGCTCTAGTATCTTGCTGCTGATTGAAAAATTTCATGAGTCATGTGAAATGCACTGAGTGAAAACTCCTTCAGGCCACCTGGGCATGGGACAAGACTGGAAAAGTGCCCAAATTGATTGCTAATAATCAATATTAAGGGGAGTTCTAACTTGAGTATTCTGGCATCACTTGAAAAAGATGTGAAAATAGATGTGTCAGTCTGGAAAGATTCCAACATACGAATGGTGCAAATGTGATTTGCTCTGTCACTTGGATTTAGTAGTGGGCTCTGAGCTAAAGGAATGAAGTTTGTATATCCAACCTTTCATGATGGAGAATGGAGATGCCTCACCTAGCTGCCTCAGTGCTCATGCTATAGCAAAGTGTCTGGTTCATGTTAACAAAAGAAGAAGTATAAATCACAAACCAGATGCAGTTTAATCACTGCAGAAAGCTGCTTGCTAACCGCTGCATTAATGGGCCAGATATATATAGTGTCAAGAGCACCTGATTACCAAATTCATTGTATTAATAAACTTCAGTCTTCCAAACTGAGCAGTGCTAAACCTAAACTGCTAAGTAGCTTTGCCCTGAGTGTAAACTTGATCAGCAGACCTGGATTTAGGTTCTGCTTTTTATTTCTCCAGACTCATTTGATAAAGACCCAAAGAAAGGGTGGGGAGATGGGTGATATGCTGTGCTACAAACAGGTTTGTGCTCCCATAGGTTTAATATGCCCAGTGACTGGAAATGCCCATCAGTAGAGAGTCCCAAGTTCCTTCCTTTCTGGCTGTAGCATGATCTTTTTTGACTCTCAGTACATGAACCTAAGGTCAGGAGTTTGAAGGGCACGTGGCAACTAAGGTTTAGAGTAGAAAAGAGGGCTAGGGAGTTGGTATTTCTCAGACATGAAGGTGATATGCATCTGGCAGCTTGGACTTGCTGAAAAGCCTGAGGTACCATTTCTTATCCAGGTGCTGAGCAGGCAAAGCATGCTTTTTATCACTAGGGAACACACCAGCATTGCTGATTAACTGCCACTGGAAAGTACAAAACTGTAAAACAGATTCAGGTAAGCTGATCAGTCTGGGCTCAAAGACCCAAATTCTGACTTCAAGTCCTGGCTGAACTTACTAACAGTTTGTAAAGGACTTCATTGCAATTATAGTTAAAGGGTAACTGGAACTCATGTCAGGACTCCTGGTATTCTTCTTGTACAGGAGTTTAGTTGATAGACAACATATTATCTACTGATGGGGTTCCTTTCATGCTGTATGAGGGACTTTGAAAGAGTGTTGTTATTCATCTTGCAAAGTGTGAGCAGATGTGTCCTGCATAGATATTTAGACATTATCAAATACAAGTTGCTGAGATCTGAATTCATTCAGAAAAAAGCAATCCTTTCTCTTGACAATTTAAGCTTAAAACACATCAGAGTATTTTGGAGATAAAAGTGCTTGTTTCTAAGGAAGAAAGCTCAGGTCTCTGGGTCTTATAAGAAAGTCTGCATTCTCAGATTTTGTTTCCCCTGCCCTTGACAGAAGATACGCCGGGGAATGCAAGCAGCAGAATTGTTTCTGTATTTCCCAGGTAGACTTCCATTGCACACATTGACTTCCAGGTCACCACTTCCTAGTGGAAAGCAACTTTCACAGTTTTGATTTGTGCTGGTTTTTTTGGCTGACCACACTGTCACTCTCTGAAATATTTTTCTAGTATGACCAGTAAAAGCAGCTGACAATGAATATACTGTTCATCCTGCAGACATATATGTAGGTGTATCAAACATGTAAATTATCAATACTCTTCCTATTTCAGCAAAACCATTTCCTTTTGAACACTTATAATATTGAGGAATTTTCTTACTTCCAAAGTTCACATCATTGAACCACAGGCATTTTTCAGTTATACGTAGGGAGATAGATTTGGGAAGTTATATAGTGGTTTTCTCCAGGCAGATTTTTTTACTTAAGGATGGAAAGAATGTGTTGCTTATCTGACTTCATCAGGCTTCAGCTTTTTGTGGAGGTGGATGCAATATAGATTAAGATTTATGGGGACAGGTGACTTAAGATCTCTTAAGAGGCTTAAAACATTGCATAAGTGTGCTTCACTATTGTACCAGGACTCTCCAGGGGCAAACTGCTGAAATGATTTGCAGTATTGTTTAACAAGCTACTTAAGTAACCATGGCTCATAGGTAATTAAAGCTTCTACCTCAAATCTGCTAAACTTCCTATTTGTTTCAGGTTCAACTCTGGCTCCACTGATCCAGCACAATGATCTGGATACTTCAAGTATTGTTCTCACCGCTCCCAACACCAGCATTGATCAGTCTCATTGCATTTGGAGCTGTCATCTTCCTGTGGGTGATAAGCAGGCCAAAACCCCTTTTACCTCCTGTTGACTTGAACAAGCAGTCAATAGGAATTGAGGTAATGCTTTCTCTGCTTGTGGGCATGGTCTGTTTTAGAGCTTCATCTGAATATTGATCCATTCTGACCTTGGGTGTCAGTGCAAACTCTCCTGTCTGATGTGCACAGCCTTCTCTCCCAGGTGTACAACTCAAGAGCACGGCGGGGAGAAGGGAAGCCTTCTTAAGATGCTAAGATGAGATACAGCAGCTCCGTCCAACTAGGGTTAGGTGGGATTTTTACCAGATAGCTTTGGCTGTCACTTGACTTCTTCTTCATTTTCAATGCACAGCATCAGCTTTGAAACTTGTGCTAGACTTCGTGTAATAAGGCAGGTGGTAGCACTCAGTCAAGGCCTCTCAATAATCTGTAACTGAATGTTAATGTGGGCCATCTAGAAAACTCCTCTGCATGTGATTGAGTAGATCAAAAGTAGGAAGGGAAAATACTTCCCTAACAATGCAATGCTATTGAAACACTTTAAAGGGGATTGATGAGGAACAAATGACATTTCATCTGTTCTGCACTGTTTCATAACCATGCTCTGTTCCTAGGGAGGAGCCAGAAGAGGTGCACTCTTGACAGATAATAACCTGCTTTCTTATTACTTTGAAGATGCTAAAACCCTGTATGAAGCTTTCCAGAGAGGAGTGAATATTTCTGGTAAGCCTTGCATCTGACAGTTAGTACTTGTCTATCACAAGTAGACAAAATTTTTCCAAGATCCTTTTCCTTGTGTCTCGGCTGTGGTAATAAGGTGGGCTAGCAAAAGCTCTTCTAGCCTTCTGTGGGGTGGAGAGACATATTTCTCCCTGTCCCAATTTAGCATTAGTCTTATTTGGCAGACTGGGCAGGAACAAACATCAGAAACTGAAGATGGTAGAGGTCAGCAGATACGAAGCATCAGAGGAACTGGGGGGGGAAACAGCTCTCCTTTGTCTTATGATGTGAGTTTTCCTGTTAAATTACTGACTGTTTACAACAGATACGAATTTGTACATGTCACTTCACAAGTCTTATGCATGGAAATATGTGATGGTTTGCAAACTATTTCAACCTCACATGGGTTGTGCAATGGAAAAATTATCACCAGATATTGGAAGTATTGCTTGCGAGAATAAAGCTAAGAGTCTTGCAATCTTGGTTTGGGCAAAGTGCTTAACTATGGACACTGATCTGCTCTCCATGCAGTTACCTGAATGTCTGGCAGAAAACATTTCCCACTTCAAGTGTTTCTATTGTAGTGTTATGCAACTTCAGTACTGAGCTTTGAAGCTGCTTTTCTGAACTCTTTGATTAGGAAATGGTGACTGTCTAGGCTACAGGAAACCCAAGCAACCTTATCAGTGGCTGACATATAAACAGGTGAGTATTGTAAATGACAGATGAATTAATTTGGGATACAGCCTTGTAACACTAAAGTGGGGGAATAACTATCTTGCAGGTTTCGGACAGAACTAAATACCTGGGATCAGGGCTTCTACAAAAAGGATGCCAACCATCATCAAACCAGTTTATTGGCATTTTTGCTCAGAATAGGCCAGAGGTAAGCAACAAAATGTGTATTCTTTCCTACACTATTCTGACACCTTGGGGTGAGAGGAGAGTCTGTATTTAAATAGCTTCAGGCCACATGAGGAAAAATGACAACTTTTTCCTTCCCAATTCCCTTTTTACTGACTGAGCACATACCATTCCAAGCATGTAATGCAATGGCCTCTCACAACTCTTACACTCATGGATGTGGTCCTTCCATAGCCCCCCACTGCCATGTGCATGGGCTAGTCAAGCTGTAGGAAGTCTGTAGGCAATCCTGTCTTGAGGGCTCCTAGTTTTACTTACTTGTGCTGTTTTCTCTTTTCAGTGGATCATTTCAGAGTATGCCTGCTACACCTACTCAATGGTTGCTGTTCCACTCTATGACACTCTGGGACCAGAGGCCATTGTATATATTGTTAACAAAGGTAAATATTGACTTCCACTCTTTCATAAGGATTTTTCTAGGAAATTTTGCTTTGAGTGGCCTAAGTTCAAGGAAATCTGAAAAAAATCAGAGTAGCTTTAACCTTACTGCTTTTATAGACACTTAACTTCTTAGTGAAGCTGCTTTGCAGGGCACATGGTTCAATGCCTAGAAGAATCCACTGCGCTCCCTATGTCTCGTAGTGTCTTGATTGCAAGACCATTGAAGGATCTGCTAGATCCTGTGGACTATTTGCAATCAGTGGTCAACTATTTGCTATTTGAGATTTTGCAATCTTGAACTCCCACACTGCTAATCAGACAATGCATACAGACTTGCATGCAAATTGAGACTAGCTGTGTGTGTCTGATTTAAAGTTGTAGGATGAAAAGAGGGAAGGGTAAAGATATGCCTAAATCTGTTTAATGTATCTGGGTATTGCATGTTCTACAGAAATAACATCTAGCAGACCATCATAGAAGAAACTGGCAAGGAAGTTAAATAAATCTTCAGATTTTCTTCCCCCAGTCTTAGGAGAGATATGAGGGAAATAAATATCCACTATTGTTACACTGATCTGGGATCCATCCTATAAGCAGAATTTGCCAAGCAAAATCACTTCAACAGTTACGGTGGTGAACCTTGGGATTACGGAGCTGTGATTTACCAGTCTAACTGGGAACTGGCAGGCTCAGGCAAATCCAGTTCCTCTGCTGACTTAAAGAAAAAGGCTTTTGTAATTGCATCTACAGGGAAGCTGAAGCATAAACTCAAGAATTTTAGCTACCTCTTTCAACAGGGCCTTAATCTCTTTAGATTTAAGGAAGATGGCTAAACCTAAACAATATCATGGCAATACCAAAAGTTTCAATGCCCATCTTGACTGTGACCAAAGATATTTCTCTCCAGCTCCTCAGCATTTGCCCTCACTTTGTATTGCCAGAATATCAGGTTTGCCCAATCAGTTGAGTATGGCAGGAGGAACCTTCCTAGCACTGTAAGCCAGCCACTGAATCCGTATGAACAAATGCAAATGGCACCAAACCAATGTTATGTTCTAAAAGTATGTGCTGCTGAGAGCTGTCACTGCCCTTGTCTTCTAAATAGATTTCTGATAATTTCTTTTCTGTAGCTGATATAAACGTGGTGATCTGTGACACGCCTGCGAAGGCAGAGGTCTTGCTTAAGAACTGTGAGGACAAAAAGACCCCGTGTCTGAAGATTATTGTTCTCATGGATCTCTTTGATAAAGAGCTCAAGGACAGAGGAGATAAAGTGGGAATTGAAATCCTGTCACTGCAGGAGGTTGAGGTAGGTGGCTAAAGGCTTCTGGAATTCCTTGCCAGCTAAACATCTTGATCTGTCGCAGCAATGACACTTTAATACAAGTTAATTACCCAGTTGTAATGCCTGTACCTGACGGCTTGACGAGCAGTCATTTTGAAACTTGGTATCATTAGCTAAACGGAGTTGCAGAGTTCAAACCATTGACTAAAGTTGTGCCCATGTGCTGTGAACAGCCAAGAGTTGCTTAGCTTAATTCATGATACTGTTGTGACAGGATTTATCAGGCTTCTAAGCTGGCAGTTGAGTCTAATTGGAACTGTAAGTGCAAATTATTGGCTGCTTAGACATCCCAATACTAGGCTTAAACTTGTGTACGTGTAAAGAGATGTGGCCTACATCAAATAAAAGGAAACCTCTCCACTCAGGACTTCCAAATTCCTTAAATAGTCCTGATCACTTTCCACACATTCAAATGTGTCCTCTGCACACTTGCAGCAGACACTTTTTCAGAGTTATGTGTACTGGATTCAGGAAGAGGTTTCTGTTTGAATGAGACAGAGCTTCAAGAGGCAAAGTAGTAAAACATGTGTTTCATTTGAAAAGTAATCACCTATTCTATTGTGCACATCTGTTAAGCTGTGTTTTTTCTCTAACACAGGAGCTGGGAAGGAACAACATCAGAGAACCAGTTGTAAGTATCTCTGTGAAACAGATATAGACTTGTAAAACCAGTCCCTGGAAAGACATCTTGCTATGCTGCTAGTAGAGGATGCTGGCAGATTATTTTTGTGAACTAGAATTCCTGATTCATCACAGTTAGGAACTGTATGTAATTACAGATAACCATCCTAATACTCACACTGACTTTATGTGGCTTTTTCCCTCTAGCCTCCTAAGCCTGAAGATCTTTCTGTTGTGTGTTTTACAAGCGGAACCACAGGTAAGTGGTGGTTTATAGTGATGCTTCCCCACTGAAAGAGCAGAAGAAGAAAGAAATCCTAAGAATATGGTAGTGAACCAGTAAATTAGAGCAATGTCGAACCGCTCCTGCAGTTTTACTTGGGATACTGTCACTACAAGTCAAGTGCACTACAATAAAGCTTCCTAGAACTGGGGGCAGGAAAAGCCAAATTCATCTTGTCTTACCCTATGAAAAATGCAGCCTTGATGTTCAAGAGATTGGTTGTACAACTGTGTATTTTGATCCACAGGGGCTAAAACAAAAATCTCGTTTCAGCATTCTCCATGCTACTCCCAGTTTCTCTGCTGCTTCAGTAGCCATCTCCTTTATGTGATATCCATAGCTGGAAGCACTCAAGATGTTGCATATTTGTGATCTCTTACAACAATAATTGCTGGGATTGAGCCTAGTACTGAAATAGTTCAAACTGAGCCAAACAAGACATGGGAAACTGCCAGCAGGAGCAGTGGGAGCCACAGCTCACCTTTTTTGATCTCTCCAAAGGTAACCCTAAAGGAGCCATGCTGACACATCAGAATGTTGTTTCAAATGCTGCTGCCTTCCTTAGATGCACAGAGGTAAGCTACTCTCCAGGATATGTCCCTCAGTCAGGAAACCAGCTTTAATGTGGGCATTTTCTGTAAACCAGTCACTCTCAGAAATGGATGCTTTCCTAAGTGCCCCTTTTTCAATGAGACATTACTACTGCAAGAAACTTGGTTTGAAGTTATTCTAGAAGTTATTCTAGAATGAGTCAGTCCTAAACACAAGGATACTAAATCATCTATTTCAAGTCTTGCCAAAACATAAAACTAATTTTGAGTGACAGCTGAAAATCTTCAGGAGGTGATGGATAAGCCTGTGCCTGAGTTGCTTCAGTCATTGGAAGTGTCTGTCTCAAAGTACTCAAATTGATTCAAATTTTATTTACTTTCCATTTAAAAGTAACCCAAGCAGGCATAGAAAATGCTAACTTACTTCTACTTCCTTTCTCTGTAGAACACAATTGAGTGTACAAGTTCAGACGTTGCCATTTCCTATCTTCCCTTGGCTCACATGTTTGAGAGAGTTGTACAGGTATGTACAGATATATAAATATATGAGCTTTTATAAATAAATTATAGTAAAGGATGTTAACAATCTGTATGTCCTCAATACCTATTCACACAATAACTTTCTTTATTTTGTAATAACTGGGCGTTGGAAATCATGCTGCTTTTCATAGACTAATAATTGTGGCTAGTGAAGCTAAGAATTCTTCTTGACTAAGGTTAGTCTGGTCAATTTTTAGGCCGTGATATACAGCTGTGGAGCAAAAGTCGGCTTCTTCCAAGGAGATATCAAGTTGCTAACAGATGACATGAAAACCTTGAAGCCAACGCTATTTCCAGTTGTACCAAGACTGCTCAATAGAGTATATGACAAGGTACGTGAGCAATTTTAGCTGTTTTCTTTGTGTTCATTTATCCAAACAAGCATAAAAAATACAAAATAATATTGAATATGTTATAACATCACCACTAGTTAATTACCCCTTAGCAGGAAGAATGTTTTAGAATCTTTTCTGAGGAGATGGAAAGAGTTCTGGGAGTATAAGAATAGCATTTTCAGTACGACTGGGCTAAGTTTGTTTTGGTTAAGAGACAAAAACTTTGTTTACTTTTGTAATGCAAATGAAACAAGTGCAAAGCTAACAGGATCCCTGTTCCTCAAAGCCATGGCTGCAATGTTTCAGCAGTAACATGAATTACTACTGCCTTTTGGGTCACCTCCTAAACACTGCAGTGGTGAAGACAGACCCTAGAACATCGAAGTAAGATTTGGTGCTTCTTAACAAGGCAAGAATGAGATGTACAGATGTCAGTTAAACCAAAGAGTCACTGGTTCTTTTCCTTGCAGATCCAGAGTGGCGCAAACACCCCAGTAAAGCGTTGCCTGTTAAAATTTGCTGTGTTTATGAAGATGGCTGAAATAAAACAGGGCATCTTTCGAAATGACAGCATTTGGGACAAGCTAGTCTTCAAAAAAGTTCAGGTAAGTTATTCCAAGTGTAAGGGAGCTAAGCAATGTAAGACTGAAGGCTCTGATGACTTTTTTCTCACTTGTAGGAAACCATGGGTGGAAGAGTGCGTATCATGGTGACAGGTGCAGCCCCTATATCTCCCTCTGTCCTGACATTTCTTAGAGCAGCATTAGGCTGTCAGGTAAGCAGAGTTTTCTTTTAAAGTAAGCCCTGTTTGACTATGCACAAATGAATGACCAGTGATATAGCTGAGGTCCAGCTCAGCTTGTTCCTGGGGAAAATGCTGCCAGTCTTGGGCATTTACAGACTGCTTCATCTCAGTTAACTGTAACAGGAAAAAAAATTCTGCAGGGCCCACTTCAAACTACACTATCAAAAAACTACAGTGTAGGCTCTGAGAAGAGGAATAGAGCAGCAGAAATATGAACATGCAGCACTCAAAGCCAGGCAGCTGCATCTGAGTTTTGTGGCTTTTTCTGCCAGTCAATGAGCTCCCAGTGTAGCACATTTAAGAACAAAGAAGGTGACTGAAGCCAAGTTTGGATAGGTGAACTTTAACATCTGGTTACACCAATAAGATCAAGATATCTTAAAGGCAAAGGTTGATTTGGCTTCCTTCCTAAGAAGACTTGAGCATGAGCACAGCTGAAACTGGACCTTGGACTGAAACCAAGGACTTGATGTTCAAGGAATGCTCATCCTTTCTCGCACAGATCTTTGAAGCTTATGGCCAGACTGAATGCTCAGCTGGATCCACTTTCTCAATGCCTGGAGACTGGACAACAGGTATGGGAGCTGAGACTTGTAAAGTCTCCCAGAGCTGCCCACATAAAGGGGCACTCAAGCCAAGGTGCTCTAATGCTTTTAGTTTAATGAAAATTAAATCATGGGTACTCAAAGTGATACTTGGTAGCAACAGTCACCTGTCTGCTTAATAGGTACTAAAATTCTTGACTCAACCAGATGAGGAAGCCTGGTGTAAAGTATCATATGTCAGCTTAGACCTTGTCCCAGAATACAAGAAAGGAATAGAGAGAGCTGAGCAAACTGGATAGGGACTTCCCAAATGCCCTTAAGAAACTAGATCTGTCTCGTAAATGACGTGTTTTACACAAAAATATTAGACATGATACTTGACTATTTTCCTGAAGGACCTTGAAGATTTAGCTTTTATCTTAGTAGTACTGGATATCCTAAATTCAGACTCAAGTCACCATCTTTGTGAACGCAGTAACTGCAGAGCATAATGAGGATGAAACGCAAATGAATACCAGGATCTGTGAGAGGGGGTCCTGAGGAGGCACGAGTAGTTTGTGGCTGGTGTGATTGATCACACCAACAATGCTCTAAGCAGCAAGACTTACCTGCTATTTGTCCTACATTAACTGTCTGAAAATGGCATTGCAACAACTTGCTTGAACATTTGATGCCAGACTCCTTTAAACAATACTGGTTCTTGTTAAAGCAGTGAAGAAACCCAGTAAGTATCTACTATCACTGCAGTATTTTTTTTTTTCTCTTAGGCCATGTTGGAGCCCCTCTGGCTTGTAATATCATAAAACTAGATGATGTGGAAGAAATGAGCTACTTCTCTTCTAACAATGAAGGCGAGGTAGGTACCATCTCCTGTGCATGTCAGGAAATACTGAAACATAAGACCTGGTGACTAACAGTGTTCTCTACTTGCTATAGGTCTGCATTAAAGGACCAAATGTGTTCAAGGGTTATCTGAAAGACCCTGAGAAGACAGCAGAAGCAATTGATAAAGATGGCTGGCTCCACACTGGAGACATAGGGAAATGGTTGCCAGTGAGTAGTTGCTTAACACAAACCATCTCTTGCATGTGAATTCCTGTTACTTCACAGTAATCTCTAAAGATGGAATTCTAGGATAAAAGTCTCTACACAGTAGATTTGCTAGGCAAAGCTCCAAAGACCAATTAGGTTACAAGTTACCAAATAACACCTGCGAGGCCCATAGTTAAGACTGTTCTTCACTGTAGAAGTGATATAACAAGGCGCCTTGGTTTGTCAGAGGAGAATATATGAGATGTCTCATCATGTCCTGAGCTAACTGGAAAAATCAGACAAACCCTTCTCTCTGTAGAAAGCTAAGACCAGTATGTGGTTTTGAGACTAGTTCCAGATGTGCCTTTCATACAACAAAACAAGCCTGTTTATCTTCTCTTGTATAAGCAAGACAGTGACTTGGAACTAATGACCTCCACTTTTAACTTCTAGAATGGAACACTGAAGATCATTGATAGGAAGAAGAACATATTTAAACTTGCACAAGGAGAATACATTGCTCCAGAGAAGATAGAAAATGTCTATGTTAGAAGTGCTCTTGTAGCCCAGGTCTTTGTACATGGGGAAAGCCTGAGGGTAAGTGATGTTAGGACTGAGTATCCTGCAAGATTTCCTCCCACAACAAGTTCTGGATGATCAGGGCACAAATGTATGCATGTACGAGAGCCCTTGAACAAAATCTGTTCCTAAGAAAGTTATGTTTATAGGAAGATGTTCTCAGACCTGTAGACTTCCCAAGTGACAACTGGCATTGTTGCAAGCTGGGTAAAGGCTAATACATACTTATGTGGGATTGGTATGTCAGGCCAGCCCTGTGCACTTTAGATTCATAGAATAGTCCCCCCTGCAATAAGCAGGGACATCTTCAACTAGGTTAGGTTGTTCAGAACCCCATTCAGCCTGACCTTGAATGTTTCTAGGGATTTGCCACCTCTCTGGGCAACCTCTGCTATTGTTTCACCACCCTCACATTTTAAAAAAATTCCTTGTATTTAATATAAATTTACTATCTTATAGTTTAAAACCATTACCTCTTGCCTTATTGCCACAAGCCCTACTAAAAATTTGTCCCCATTTTTCTTGCAAGATCCCTTTTAGTTTTGAAAGGCCACAGAAGTCTTCCTGGAGCCTTCTCTTCAGGCTGAACAAACCCCAATTCTCTCAGCCTTTCTCTGCGCAACAAAAGTTCTTCTCCATTCCTTTGCTGTGGAGGTGATACCTATGCTAGCAGAGGCCAGTCTTCAATCTGTAAACTAGCCAAAAGTAATTGCTGCATCATTCAGCACACATAACAAACTGCGTCAGTACTTCAATTACTGCTGTCACAACTCTCAGTGACTTGGAAATCCTCATAGTTACCTTTGAAACTCTGAAAATGCAGGGAGAGGGACATGTGACTTGTCATAGAAACACTGCCCACAAGCAAGCTCAAGCTCACAAAGACATTTAGTATGCCTTATCTTGGTCTCAGCCTGACTATTTCCACTTGTTTTCAGTCTTTTCTAATAGGTATAGTGGTTCCTGATGCTGAAATGCTTCCAGAATTTGCAGCAAAACTGGGAGTAAAAGGTTCCTTTGAAGAGCTCTGCAAAAACCCTGTGAGTGGCTTTGTGTTTAGCTAGAGACAGAATTTAATTCTAAGTCCAATCCTACATTGCTCTGATTTCGTTCTATCCACCTCTTTTCAGTAATTTGAACTGGTTTAATGCTGGGTGAGTCATGCATGCAGCCTTATAGCAAAAACTGGAACTGAGTATAGGTGCCTCTTGTTTCAAGGGCTATTGTTGCTTCTTTTCCAGTGAGAAGATAGACATCACTTTGTAGTGGCCTTAATAGGAGAGATCTTGAATGTTGAAATATGTATTCTTGCCATCCTCAGTTCTCCCTGACTGGGCAAATGGTTATGGTCTTGAGCTGCTGTTACAGAACGACAGCTTTACCCACTCTGCTTCTGCTGTGTTTCTTCTAGGCAGTGAAGAAAGCTATTTTAGACGATATGATCAGACTGGGGAGAGAGGCTGGCCTTAAATCCTTTGAACAAGTGAGTACTTTCAAATCCTGCTTGTCACTACACCTGTATTGCTAACACAGTGGCCGGGAAATCTTCATTCCTGCCAGTGCCCGTGCCAGGAGGGGCCCTGAGGCAGCTGCCCCAGACACCTGATTGAAGCAGTCAGTGAAACATTGGCTGCCTACACCAAGGGGCTGTGAAGGGCAACAGCAGCCATTGCCAAGAGATGGAATGGATGTTCACAACAGGCAGTAAGGGGCTGCCCTGGAGTTCTGCCCTCTTGCTGTGTCAGCCAAAAAAAATTTTGTTACTGGATCTCCTGGGACTGAATTCTTGCCCAAGGAAGCTGGAAAGAACTGTTGTTTATGTTCTAATTAGGCATCATGCACTAAATTGTTTTCTTTTAATAGGTTAAAGACCTGTACATCCACACAGAGTTGTTCTCTGTAGAAAATGGACTCTTGACACCAACACTGAAGGCCAAGCGAGGAGACCTTGTTAAATTCTTCCACAAGGAGATTGAGGCTCTCTATTCATCTACTCAGGAATAAATGGCCAGTTTAATTTCAACTGCATGGAGTAGTTAAATCTGTGACACCACATGGACTATGGTGAAGACAGGCTTGAGTGGAGGGGAACAGGAACTATTTGTTTCTAGTACCTGAGAAAAATGACTTGTGGATGAAGATGGCTGTAGTATAACTGACAACTAGCAGTTAACATCCTGTGGGACTGAGCATAAACTGTCTAGGCAAAGCCAGAACTTTCATCTTTTTTGGACTGTGACTGAAATGCAAAAACAGGCAAAAACCTCAGCCTTTAAAAGACAGCTGTATGCACTTCTCACTGTCAAGAGCAAACCTCGTTTTCCTGCTGAAACGATGAACTCCACTGTGACCTGTTGTGGATTGATCTGCAGACTGAACTCAATATGAATTCATGCTAACATCCGTTCAGCAAACAGAAGTGAATTTCCTGTTCCTAGTCCTGGACCACATGGTATAAGTTGTTTATAATGAAAATGAGTAATCTAGTATCAACTGGTTTGTAAAATACATTTGTCTACAGCAAACACAGTTTATTCTTTAGGAGGCACTGGATCAGTTTTTGCACATTTTCAAATGAAATGGCAGTGTTGAAGCCTTTACACTTAGGAATCTGAGCCTAGTAAGTGTAAAACTTTAGCTGTCAATCCTAAGGATATAGGATACAATAAATTGAGACTCTACAATCAAACTAAAGCCTGTGTGAATTACTTGTGGCTCTGCTGCAACCATATTGTCAGCTGCCTGGCTCTGTATGGCTGCAGCTAGAACACAACTGCTGCAGAACATGAATTTGTTCCCTACACTGTCACTGGTCAGCCACAGCTCCAGCCTTGAGGCAATAATTATAGTGTAGTCCAGATTTGCTCCTGTAGTGTAGCTGCTCCTCTACCCAACCTTCTTTTCCTTGTCTCCAGCTTAGGCTGAGCTGAAACAATGAATTTACCACACGAAATAAGATGTGAGATTTTCTCGTGTTAAGCTGCTGCTTCAGAAAATGATTTAAGCAAGATGAAAACTTTATGTCTTCCATCAGTCTGTGCTGTCTCTGCTGAGAGCTCCTCCCTGGCCCTGCAGAAGTCAGCTCTAGCAGCTCAAAGGGCAGTGCTAACAGGGATGCAACATGGGGAAGGTGTATCTGTAGCTTTCCTAGGCCAAGTCCTCTTTGTCTGCAGACAAGAATTGTCTTCCCTGCCTTGTTCAGACAGCTAGTGGCTTTTCCTCTCCCTCTTTAATGCTCTTGGTCAGCTATCCCAAAATGAAAGCAAGATTTCTCAGAAGATTTCCCCTTGATGTGAGGCAGCTCTAACTTTGACTAGTAAAAACAACTGACCCAATTCTGTTTCTAGTCTGGGCCCAAAGACCGCGACATCTTCAGGTAACCACTGTGTCACTGTGCTTGTCACAAATGTGAAGCTATAAAGGCTTCTAAGTCTCTGACCTGCAAGTTTCAGTAAGCAACAATCTTGCTTATCTTTCCTATGCTTTCCTCAAAGCGAAGTCACATGGAAGTCAGTGGTGGCCTATTTTTTTTCCCCAGGTGTGACTGAGGAGAAAAAAAAAACAAACAACAAAACAGGAAGAAGAAATGTATCTCAGAACTGGTTTTGGACACAAAAATGAGCAAGTTAGTTGGGGAGAGTAAATCCCGTGCAGCTGAGATCTGAAGAAACTCGAGGCTGAATGCTATGATGCCACCTGCTGCAGTGCCTGGAAAGTACTTTTGCTGATACAAAAACCAGTGCTGCTTCCCTGCACTGCTGTGCTTGCAGGGTGAATGGCACTGCCTCAATAATAAAACGTGTATAGCAATTCAAGTGTAAATCGGTCTTATATTGGTCTCCTGTGTGCCACTTCTGCCACATGAACTGATTTTCAAAACCTCTCAACCTGGCTGACATGTAACTCTACACTATGGAAGTACAAAAGCACCTGCTGCATTTTGGAGACATTTAAAAAGCCTTGAGCTGGTACAAGTTACTCCAATTTAAGGTCTTCCTTCTAATAATCCATACTAGATGCTAAATGAAAATGCTTTAAGATGGCTGTTAATTATTAGCAGCAACTAGACTCACAAGAATTTTTGCTTTTCCTTTCAATCTAAAATGGATCAAGAGTTCTTGGGTACTGGCTCAGATTTCAGAGGGGACAGTGCTGGATGTTATTTCTGCCATTAAAAGCACAAAATATTCCTATAGAAACAAATTAAACTTTTTTAACCTTGAAAAGTAACTTGAAAGGTTAAATCTTTACTTCCCAGTGAGTTCACACTCCCACGTCTATAAACTAGTTCTTCTAGATCTAAGAACAATTGAACCCACAAGTGAATATGAATGTACCATTTATTTGAGGTGGACAATTCACATCATTAAAAGTCACAGGTAACAAATTTTATCTGAATTTGAATCAGGTGTTTATTTTCAGGGGCAGCTTCAGAGAAATACAAAAGAGAAGCAGCACGCATAACAATCAGATGCGGCTGAGGAATAAAACCTAAAATCTTAATGCTCAGAATGCAATTTAAACAGAAAAAAACAATCCTGACTTGTGATGAAAAAGATGAATCTTGAAGGCAATCCACTGAATGGCTTGTTCAATTATTTATTGTTTAAAAAGTATGCAAACCATGGCACAGGCATATACAACCCTTTCAGCTGTGAGGAAAAGAAAACCTCATCCTAACATATTCATTGCATAAGTCTAAAGTAATATACAGAAAATTTCAAGTAAAGGATTGTGGTTTGAAGTAAAAATTCCATTTTGTATTTAAAAAAATTAGAAGGCTATTTGCTTTTCTTCTCTCCATCCACTGGTTGATCCGCTTCAGAGTCATACTGGTATTTTTCCACACACTTCCTAGGGAACCAGCCTCGTTCTCTTATTCCACCTTAAGACATGAAAAGTTGCATTAACTTAGAACAAAACATGGCTCACTCCTGAGGAAAAACACAGGACTGGAAGAGACATCAAGCACTTACCTAAGTTATTTTCTTCTACCAGATAGAACATCTAAGTAATTTCTAACATCAGTGCCTGGGGATGCACAGATTTTCTCCAACTACCTAAAATGTTTTCAGACATCTCCAAAGTTTTGCAGTGCTCTACCTTCCTTGAGAAAATTTATGTTGATACCCTATCTGAATCTTTCTGTCTATAAACCAGGTTTACAGCTCCCTTTTCTACACACCAGGAGCACAGGAAGCAGATAACAAACTTGTCTACCAGACTTTCACACAACCGATGACAATCTGTACATACCCAGGCTGTCTCCCATTTCCTACTTCTCTCCAGGTAAACTATCCCAATTCTTTTAGCTTGTACTTATAAGTCACATTTTCTATTATTCTAATCATTCTCATTTTTCTTTGCTTTCCTCTCAACTCTTTACAGTTGATCCTCCTCTTTCTTGAGATGCAGTAACTGCTTGTACTTGTAGGAGTATTTCAGCAGAGTCTCTGCTAATGCTGAGGAGGATGGAAGGCTTACTTCAGCATCTGGGAATCTGTACGCTTTTTCTTTTCTGCAAGTGTTGACTCATCTTAAGATTATCATTGACTCTTTTTTCCACAGAAGAACTGCTGCTTAATCATTCATTTTGCCATCTTGCTGTAGTGCAACGTTTTATTCCTGCTTATTTATAGCATTTTGCTATACATTCCTAAAAAACTCATCCAATTTTTGAAGTCTAGTCTGATCCAGCCTCTCAGTGTCCACCAAGTTCTCCAACCACACCACATTTCAGCTGATTTAAAAAACCCAACAGTCAACAGAGGAGCTATGTCCTGCTAATCTTCAGAATAAGCAATTCAATACAAACTGTTGCCATGTTCACCTCTATCTGATGTTTGAAGGAGTTTATTGGAGTGAGCTGCCAGGGTACTTCCAGCCCACGAAGGTTTCAGACCTCCCATGAAAAGTGTGGACTCTTTCAGTGCAGTGACTGCTGGCAGCCTCACTTGTGCAAATATGAAATGCACATGCAATGAATTAACAACTGTTTGGAAGAAACAACAGAATCCACCACACACTCTGGCAGGTAAAATTTTACTTCAGTCCAAAGCAAGAGGCCTGAAGTGAAGAATGTAAAAGCTTCAATGCAGGTGGCTGTGATGCTGACCCTCTGCAGATCAGCAGGAGTCTTTTAATAGCTTCAGCACCTACAGTTAGTTTTATAAATGCACATTGAAGTCTCTAGAGATTATTCCAAACCAAAGACATAATGTCTCCTAGTTTTTAAGATACACAAAGATTAATCTCTATACTTACATAGGGTGTGTAGGTAGGAAGACTGGATGTGTTTCAGACAGACCCCCATTTAAATATCAAAAAAATGAATCATCCTTAACCTCCTTATAGTCCAAAAGTCTAACTTTTTCTTAGAATATGAAGTGTCCCCCTTCCCACTCAACTTTCAATAAACTACTAAATGAATGTTCTGCCAGTCTGACAGAGTCATTTAATGTTTATCCAAACTGGAAAGTCTATTAGATGTAAAGAATAAAAACTGTGGAGTGGAGAGAAGCTAGTGCCAGTAACGTTATCCTTCTACATTTTGAGAAGTGAACATATACTACTGGCCACATTTACAGATAGCTATAAAATTGACAAGCAATTTTCAACAGAAAAAGTGAAGTTAACTGCTCCATACCATCAGCAGCTGAGATGAGAATCTTCTCACCATACATCCAGTGTCTGGGGAAGGAAGCATAACAGGTAATTAGATGCCAGAATTCAACTCAGCATTTCTTTCAACCAAATATAAAGGTGTGGAGTTACTAACTTTAAGCCTCTGGTGGCTAAAATCAGATCCCCTTTACTCAGTGCAATTCTAGGTTCTTCAGTGCACGGTGTTGTGAAGAATGTTTTCACACCTTTAGTCACAGGGCAGCAGACACCACTGTAATCTTCTATGGCTCGATACCGCACCTACAGATTGGAAAAGAACACAGCAATTTGCTATTTGAAGGCCTTACTGATAAGTTTCACAATAAAAAATCAATTCAAGCATACCACAGATTTAAACATAATGACAGTGGCTGTCAAAGGGATTACTAAATTACTGTTTAACAATGAAGCACAGTCCTCTTTATTATCATGTTTCTTCCCATCTGGAAACTAAGAAGCAAATGCAAAGGCTAAATGCCAAGATTAATTAAGTAGAGATTGCTATACGTTGTTTATGTTGATTAATTACATTTATTTATACTGCTATTTCAAAATAATTTTAGACCCAACTTCTCAAATACTTACACTTCTTACTCGCTTGTCTGCTTTCTGTTTCAGTTGCTCTATCTATAAATGATTACAAATAGAAATTTAGGCAGCATTCAACACAAAATGAAGCCAGGTATTGAAATCATTTAACAAACACAGGAAAGCAGTTTGAAGCACTCACAAAAGCCTAACGTTTTAGTGCATCAAAAATGGGAGAACATTTAACAGAACTCATGTATTTCAAGCCCGTCTATTTCAGTTATTAATAAAGCTGGTCTATTATTGCAAAGGAAAGCAGACAACTGGATAGTGGGGAGAATCAACTTGAGATACCATTGGAGACCAGTTACCGTCAAACTGTATTGGTGACATCCATCTCTAACTGGCCAGTCCAGGCCATCTCCCTCAGGAATCCCAGACCATGTAAACACTTGCCTGAAGTTCTTCCATTTACTTCCCATATCATAGGGGAAGATAAAGGTCTCACCCGTTTGGTAGTACTGGATTCTGTCTTTGGCCTAGAAAATAATTAAGAAATGCAGTACATAAAAACATCCTACAAACTCCAGTGAAGCAGCAAATATTAAGAAGGCAGGGTCATAAGCCCTGTATGGGTCCATGGGACCTAAAGGCAAATATTTTCAGGCAAGAGCAGTCAACTCCTGCTGTATCAACCGAGGCTTTACAAACTACCTAATCATGGCATTCAGAAGGATGTCTGGCTTGGGTGCCCCCATCCCTGTCACCCCCCATTTACTCTTTAACAACAGACTCCACTCACTCCATTGATAATTCCTTCCACACTCAGATCTTACTTTACTGCCTTTTTTAAGGGACCAATGCCTGACAATTTCTCAGTTACATACAAAAGCTTCTACAGCCCAGAATCCTTTGATTAATGATCACGAACATGACTCAACATTGGAAGTGCCAATTCCTCCTCTAAGAATGCAAACACAGGCATGATCTGAATCACCCACATTCCATAGTCACGAGCTTTACATTCTCACAGTTCTGATGACATCTAGTGGAGCAGCCACAGAGCAGTGCTCTCTGTTGCAATAATGCTATTTTATTAAATATTTATGTACTACAGTCCATGCTCAGCTTTCAAAAGGGAAATATTAGCAGTCAGTGATTTACAGTAAGCATTTTAACATATTATTCCAAATCCTACAATATAGTGATAACAGGGATTTCTTTCACTTATGTTCCATTATCCCATTTTTCAAAGGTTTAACAGGACTTGGATCCAGACATATCCTGTGCAAAAAGAGTTGACATTACAATACTTTAATTACTTATACAGAGTCAAGAGTCTCATGCTAATTTGGCACACAAAATAAACCCAGGTAGAACCAAACTAATTTCTAAATACTGAGTCAGTTTTGCTTCCTGTAAACTTAGCTTCTATTGCTTGACTATATTCCTCCTGAAAAATCTTGTGAAGACATCACTAAAGATAAGGAAATCCAAAAGAAATTTAAAGGACAGAAGACTGGGTATTTTCTAGTACTTTAAAATGAAGGAAAATCTTCCCAAATCAAGGAAAATCCTCCCTTACAATCCAAAGCAAGAAATGGGGAAAACCATGAGTCAAAAGATTCTACTTTGAATGGGTTAGTGAGGTGGACAATTAAAGGTACAGGCAGGTGTAATGACAAAGCTCATGTTTCAGATGAAAACATCCACATATCTCAAGTAGATAAGCAAAGTCTTTTCAAAGCTAATATTGTGTGTTCAACAAATTCCTCCAAAACGAAAGAAAAATCTATGCATGTACATGATTTCTCATTTCTTTCAGTGAATTTCAAAGGGAAAAGCTTGTTGTAGGTGTTAGGTCAGAATTGAAATAACATCTTTGGGTTTAACCCAGAGGTGAAGCAAAAAAAAAATATAAATATAGAAAACAGACTTTGTAACAGTACAAGAATACTCTAATAAAAGCATACCTTTTCTTCAATCCAGGATTCGATTGAAGTTTTATTTGTCAAAATTACTTTCATCTGAAATAAAAGTGTTAGATGAAATTAGGATTTATTTCCTGCAGGAATACATCAGCTATACAAAAAAAGCTTCATTTAACAAACTCATTTTGTTTTAAAGAACAAAGCAACTTTTATAGACTTAACTGAAACATTTGTTAGAAGCTACCCCTCAGCAGAGATACATGCTCTAGAATTATATACTTAAGACAGCATCACACAGGATTGATCTTTACGCTTAAAATGTGTTTTTTTGTTTCCTTCCAAAGATCTCCAACATTTTAAGAAATATATCAGGCATATTTACACCTATTTGCAGGGACAGGGCAAGTATCTGGCCTTTTTCAGGGAGTTTATAAAAGCCACCTCATGTTTTCTTAGTTCATTAGATTTTCACATCCAAGTCCTCCCATGAAAAATAATTAAAAAACCCCAAAACTGTGGTAACAGAAAAAACTGGGACAAAGCTATATAAATCCATGGAAAAGTTATAAAACAACATAATCTCTGAACAGCTGTTCTATCTCAATCCTGAATTCTGTTTCTGCGCCACAAGCAAAACTTACAGCTTTTAACGTCTTTGTAACAGAGCCATAGACTCACCTGGATAATAAACAGCATACCAACAGCAATAGTTGTTCCTAGTGCCAGTCCTAAGGCAAATAAAGATGCAGCAAATGCAGACAGTCCAAAGGGAATAATGGGACGAGGGTCTCTTTTGGCTGCACTCATGTCAATCTTCACAGAACTCCACCCAAAAGATATCTGCAAAGAGAAGAATTCCATTCAGGTCTAGAATGCTCCAACTGCTGAAACAAAGCAAGGTATCCATAAGAGATCTGGCTCTCAAAGTAAGTGTCCAACATCTGACAGGTTTATAATGCAAGCAGAGTAACTAAAAAAAATATTCAAAAGATTTTTATCTTCAGAAGTTTGTTGCCAGATGGAAAATGAAATCACAATCACCATCTTGCAAGCTCCACGGGTCCAAAAATCAGCAAAAAAATCTAGACTCTGGTATGTAACAAAAACATATTCATCAGTGTCAGATGGAGAACGTTTGCACAGAACAGTCCCCATTTTCTGTGGAAATGCTGCAGATTTTTCTCTGAAAGTTTTGCAGACAGCAATTCTCAACATTATCACCCTGCAAACACAACTCAGCTGCTACAAATGCAACTTCATCTGTTACACTCAGCTGATGTTATCAAGCTCTTCACTGCAACCAGGAAGGCTGAAATCAAAC
This sequence comes from Donacobius atricapilla, assembly GCA_013397315.1. NCBI lineage: Eukaryota > Metazoa > Chordata > Aves > Passeriformes > Mimidae > Donacobius > Donacobius atricapilla. Next base: position 63,647 of record WBMY01013879.1, read on the forward strand.
CTTATAATCTTAACCATGGATCTGAGATAAGGTGTGTATTCCAGAAGCAGCTTTGCTCACCCTTGAAGTTTTCCAGTTAAAAACCCCACAGCTAACATATTTATTTTTAGTCCCAAAAATAATGTACATTTTTTTCCTTAAAGAAATAGACACAATTCTAAAAAAGCGGCCAGTAAAAGAAAATAAGTAGGATCTAGCTTGTGCATTGGAAATAAATAGCAGCTGCTTTCTGTGCCAGCCAGAACACAGCCTGTCTGTACATAAAGTGCTACTCAGAAACTGTCTTCAGTCAGTATAAAGCAGTAAGAAACTCCCTGTGATTATGAGAAGCAACAGGGGAAAAAAAGTATCATTCTTACTCTGTTGTAAAGCTGAGTGTACATTGTCATAATAAATATGAAAGAAGCGTGAATGCATCCCAGTGGAGCTAAGAGGAGAAACAGAGTGAAAGATGCATGATTCTGGTATCCACAACAGTTGTTGATCCAAGGACAGTGGTGATCCATCTTCATCACACATCTGTGAATAATAAATATTGATTAATATAAGGGACACGTATGACATTTTTCAAAAACCTCAAAGGATGGCTGACCTTCTACTTCTCAGCCTCCATTCTTTCATTTAAACCCAATTTCTGACAGATCAACACCATAGTTTCTTTTTAGGTGCTATTCAGAATTATATTTCCATGTTGTAGAATTTAAAAAAAGCAAACAAAAAGTGCTTCCAGGTCCTACCCTCCCTAGTTATGTATCCTCCCCTTTACTCAAACTAACCAGTTGCTAATAAACAGCATAGTACAGAGCCTGGACACAGAGCCATAGAATGGGACTTGTAAGAACTATCATCACAATAATTAAGCACTACTGTTAATGCCTGTTAACAGTATTTAAAAATCAGAATACCAGGAAAAGAAAGGAAATAGCAAATTCCCTGTGAACTACTTGTAAAATGCGTATTTAAAGAAAGAAATAAAGACAGACGTGTGACAATGACTCTTTTCAGTGGTAAAGCCTTTGAAAGGTTTCTTAATTGCTATGTATTGACTTCACATCATTGAAAATCCTTTTCAAAATACATTTAACAAGTGTAAACACCCTAGAGACACTCTAGTATTCAATACAAAGCTGGATATTTTGGTGTAGCTTACAGATGCAAAAAAACCCCACCTGATTAAAGATTTATTTACATTCCAAATTCCCTTGACAGGTGTAAAAGTCTACATGATGAGCCTAGGTGATCAGTCCTCAACGTAAAGACTGTCACTCAAGGTAAAGAGTCATTCATTTTAAATCTTGGGATCATGGAGCCAAATTACAGCGCTGCTCTGGGGTTTCAGTTTCTGTTTCCTAAAAAACACTGACTGCACATCTTGGGTTTATAGAAAAAAGAAATGTATGTTGCAATATCCTTTCACCACATTCTCTTAAGAGTCCTTCAGAGGACGACCTGCCTGGACTGCAGACAGCTGAAGTGCCTGGATTTTTTTCAAGGTGCACTAAATTCTGATGACAGCTATCTATTATATAGTATCCTTTGTATCAGAACAAGTATGTTCAAAGATAACAAGATGCAAAATTTTTAAGTTGATCCAAAAGGTTTATTACTTCACCTAACATGCCAACTCCCCTCAAAAACCTGCTTTGGTGTAGAGTAAAAAAAACAGTCCAAAATTTCCACTCAAATCAACATTTAATTCCCATTTGGAAAGATGACAGAGTAGATATTTCTACTGTCTAAGCAGGTCAATGCTTGGACTCAGAATATAAAAAGAATTTCAGATGGTTTTTAGGTATTTATACAGACTCACATCCCTGAAGTAGGACTGCACTGTTTTGTTAGTACCGTCAAGAAGTTCTTAAGAGAAATTGATTCAAAACTATAGACAAAATGTTAAAGAAAGTCAATTTTTAAACTAAAACACAGCAAAACTGTATACATATCACACAACTAGAAAGTGGAAGTGCTTGAAAGGGCTTGTGTTCATATGGAAGCCTCTTAAAAAAGCACAATGCAAGCGCTGGGAGAACAAATTATGGTAATAGCCCATCAGATTTGCAACTGCTCTAATATGGACTTCAAACAAATTAAAGAGAAACAGTACCTGTTACACTTTCGACAGTGGTGTGAACGAGGTGCCTTGTAAGACTGACATACTTTACAGTATTGGAGATACATGCAATCCTGAGATTTTTCCTTTAAACAGAAGAATGGGAGTGTTAGATGTATACACAACTCCACTGGCAATGTTTATCTTGACATTTTCCTAACCTAAGCACCTTTGATTTCTTCTGACAGGGTGTGTTTCATAGGCCAGCCCTATTTCATGGTAGGCATCAAGGAGAGGAAAAAACAAAATAAAATAATCTCCTAGCTAATCTCTTGGCTATCAACACAGCCATCTCTCACTGCTGAAAGTGCTGATTGCCAAAAGAAATAAACAGTTCCTCTGTCAGGAAGAGCAACTGTACAAGCAGGGGCTCATAGTGAAGTTCTGACAGTAAAAGTCAGCATGTCGCCGTTCTAATAAAAAAAAAAATCCTGAGCACATTTTCTCTCCATTTTACACCATAAACTACTCTAAGCTTACTACTAAGATACAGCATTGGTAAACACTAATGTTCAACTCCCTTACAATCTCTTTTACACACACCCCCCACCTACAGCAAGATGAGAGACAGAGACGCTTGTAGACATCAGGTAGAGGCCAAAATCTTCCACTCAGGAAGTGGAGTACCCAGTTGTCCTGCTAAGATGATTACCAGGATCCTCCTCGGCCTAGACTGTGTCTTGAGTAATATTCCACAATTAGAAAGGCGACCAGCACTAAACTTTGTATCACGCCAGTGAAACACAAACTCCGGGCAGCTGCCCTGAGATACTGAACTCATATCATTCTTGACTACAACTCTTCCAAGAGATTACTAAAGCACAGGAAATGCAAATTTCTACTTCGTACTCTGTTAAGCAGAAGGTAACCGTATAATTTTCTAGCTTGCATAAAATAAAAAGGAAATTTCCTAAATTAATTACTTCTAATTGTTACTGCTACCAGCAAAACCTCCAAAACAGGTGTCTGCAGGAGCACGCAGATAACCTTGAGGTTCTCATTCCCAGCTAACAGTGCTTGTTCCCTGCTGCTTTGCTTTGAGAAGCCCCTATAAAACACAGCAACTGCTGCCAGCCAAGCAGCGTTACCAGACCCCTGACAGCACAGGGAGGAGATGGAGAAGGGCAGCAGAACAGAACAGAGCCTCGGAGAAGCAGTTAAAGGATGTAACTTGGGCAAGCAGGAAGGCGGCTCCGCCCTGCAAGGCTGACAAAGCAGGCGTCATGGATATCAACAGGGTTGTGCCTAGCCAAGGGCTGGGGTTAAGAAACGGCCACCTGAAATATCACAACACTGGCCACTGAAGATCACCAAAGGAGACCCCAAGAGGACTTCCGATAAGGAAAGTGAAAGCATTACCTATACATTATATACACATTAACCGAGCGAGGATAGCTAATGGAGGTGTAATCAGTGTGGGTGATAAAAACTCCTGTTTACTCAACGCTTGGCACACTCGATTAGAGGAAGGATATTTCAAGGGTCCAGCGTGCTGCTAACACTCAAAACTGTGTTAGGAAATTTCTATCTGTCCCATTTCGGTATCAGGATAAAGCTGGGTTGTACTGGAAACTCTGGAAGCAGCAGGAGCGAAGCGGAGAGAGGCAAAGCAAAGATTTCGGAACAAGATTAGGAGGAAGGAGTGGCCTGAGAGCGTGGAGCGTTCTTGGGGGCCAGAGGAGAGACGGCGGCATCGAAAGACGCGATTTCC
>WBMY01013879.1:67843-86870 GCA_013397315.1 Donacobius atricapilla
CCTAAATTAATTACTTCTAATTGTTACTGCTACCAGCAAAACCTCCAAAACAGGTGTCTGCAGGAGCACGCAGATAACCTTGAGGTTCTCATTCCCAGCTAACAGTGCTTGTTCCCTGCTGCTTTGCTTTGAGAAGCCCCTATAAAACACAGCAACTGCTGCCAGCCAAGCAGCGTTACCAGACCCCTGACAGCACAGGGAGGAGATGGAGAAGGGCAGCAGAACAGAACAGAGCCTCGGAGAAGCAGTTAAAGGATGTAACTTGGGCAAGCAGGAAGGCGGCTCCGCCCTGCAAGGCTGACAAAGCAGGCGTCATGGATATCAACAGGGTTGTGCCTAGCCAAGGGCTGGGGTTAAGAAACGGCCACCTGAAATATCACAACACTGGCCACTGAAGATCACCAAAGGAGACCCCAAGAGGACTTCCGATAAGGAAAGTGAAAGCATTACCTATACATTATATACACATTAACCGAGCGAGGATAGCTAATGGAGGTGTAATCAGTGTGGGTGATAAAAACTCCTGTTTACTCAACGCTTGGCACACTCGATTAGAGGAAGGATATTTCAAGGGTCCAGCGTGCTGCTAACACTCAAAACTGTGTTAGGAAATTTCTATCTGTCCCATTTCGGTATCAGGATAAAGCTGGGTTGTACTGGAAACTCTGGAAGCAGCAGGAGCGAAGCGGAGAGAGGCAAAGCAAAGATTTCGGAACAAGATTAGGAGGAAGGAGTGGCCTGAGAGCGTGGAGCGTTCTTGGGGGCCAGAGGAGAGACGGCGGCATCGAAAGACGCGATTTCCACTGCCCGGCCCGCGGTGCGGCCGGCCCGGCCCCAGGGCTGCCCGCCGGACCCCGCGAGGCCCCGGGACGAGGCGGGGGCAAGGCAGCGCTTACCGGCGTCCACCCCAGCGGGACGTACCCGGGGCCCACGAACATGGCGCTGAAGTAGTTGTAGAGGATCATGACGGTCCAGTTGAGCAGCATCACGAAGTTGACGCTTCCCCCGGCCGTGTCCAGCGGCCAGTACCAGAGCGCGGCGTCGGCCATGGCGGTGGCAGAGCACACGGCCACCACGGCCAGCGCCACCGCCGGGCCCCAGTGGCACAGGCGCCGCGCCCGCTGCAGCNGCTGGGCCGTGCTGGTTTGAAGCCCTTGAGTTTCTCCGGAACGTGTGGCAGGGCGCCCGGGGGCGGGGCGGAGGACGCGTTTTCGGGGGGCAGAACGCGGAAGCGTCGCGCAGCGGAGCGGCGGCCCCGGCCCCGGCAGCGCCCTCGCCGCGATGTCCTCCGACTTCGAGAGCTACGAGCAGGACTTCGCCGTGCTCACGGCAGAGATCACGGGCCGCATCGGGAAGGTGCCGAAGCTGGTAGGAGGTGAGCGGCTGCTCTCCGCCCCCGCGGCCCTCGCTCCGCGGCCCGGCCGGTTCGTGTGCAGGAGCCGCTCCCGGCGATGGGCGCGCAGGGCGGTGGCGGGAGGTGCCGGCCTGCTTTGAGCGAGGTCTCAGCGTTCCCTCGCCCGAATGTGTCCTCTCGCTCCGTACGCAGCACCGTCACCTCCCCGCCCCGGTCTGGCCCAGCGGCGAGCTGTCTCTTGAGGTGCTGAGAATGCGCTGACAGAATATTTGTTTGTTGATCGCCTGTAAGGATCAGCTCTTCCCTTCTGCCCCGCTCTGGGGCCACGCGGAGTTTCGCCAGAGCACCTGAAGGGCTGAGCAGAGCCGGTGGGGGATGTTCCCTGTACCAGCACTGCTGCTGAATCTTTATTGTGATCATGCCACAACATCACTAGTGGAAATCAAGTCTTTTTCCTGTGACACAGACAGATTTTAAGCATGACTTAATCTGAACCAGTGTTTTTGCTGCCTAGTGTTCATACGTTTGATTTGGATAATTGACTGTGGTGACTCACATGCAGAGCGGATTCAAAGAAATCAGCGTTCATTTACTTTCATGTGTTTGTCAGTAGCCTGCAGCGTTCTTGGTCTAATTCATGATGTATCCCTCCCTGCATCACAGCCAATGCTGTCTGTTATAGTGAAAAGATGATAATTATAATCTCGTTAATCAGCCCAGCTGAATCTTCCAGCACACAGGAATCAGTGCCCCAATACAGGGCTCCGAGTGTGAGATGGAGGGAAGCTGACACTCCTGTTTTTCTCATCTGTTCCTCTTGTAGCTCAGCTTAACACTTCCATTTGCAGCTCATTTAATACTTCTGCCTCTGCTTCTTATGCATATTACCCAAGAGTTTGGGCCCCTTAGGATTGGGTACTGTATAAGAAGGAAATAAACACATACTAAATGGTGTCCTTTTCCATAGGACTAAAGGAAAAGATATCATGCATCCAGGACCAAAGAATAACATCCTACTTTTAGAGTGGGAAATGCATCATGAAGTGATGAAGTAGGGACTCGAAACAGGATTTGAGGTTGGTGGTCAGCTAAAATGTGTGATCTCAGGAGATTCTGAATAAAAAAATCTTGATTCTGGAAGGTTATGTCCAATTCTAATCTTTGCAAGTTACAAAGTCTTCTGAAAAAATAGGGTGGAGTTGCATGGTTAAAGGAAACTATGCTTTTTCTGTGGCTTAACAAAGGTGTTTTGCTCTTGATCTCAACAGCAAGGACACAGGGAGATAATTCAGTCAGAAGCTGCAGCTGAGTTGGAAAAATTTGTCTGTTTGCTAATGGAAACTTACAAAATGAAGAAGAGAGAGAATCAAAGTTCCTGCGATTGAATTTTAGAACTGGTGTAATTTAATCTGCTCAGAATTATATTTAACCTATAAATGGGCACTGGAACCATTTACTGAGAGGTGCAGGGAATCCTTCACAAAGGCTTCTTAACTTTTGAACAGTAAATTTAAGGACCTCTGGTAGGAACAGGGAGACATAATAAATGCACTACTGGCTCATCCTCCAAAAATCAATAGGGCTAGACTGATTTATAGGAAAAGAGACATTTATTTCCCTAATTGTAAAGAATAGAGATTTGAGTTCCTAATTGTAAAGATTTTGGAAGTCATCAGAGTCTGTTCAATAGTAGGAAGAATATTCTGAATAATAGTAGTGCATTTCCATAATCCTCTCCTTGAATCAGTCTCCCTTATTCACTTACGGAGATTTTGGAGCTTAAATAAAAGATGTTTAAAGAGTATTGGCGTAAATAGTGACATAGCCTAGAAGCAGCAGGCTTTGAAATCATCACTCTTCTATGAGACCATTAGAAGGTTACTTTTTTTAATAGAATTTGCCATCCTCTCAGAGGAGACAGAATGTGTGTTCCCTGCAGGACCAGTAAAGTGGTACTGGGCTAAATGGAGTGAAAATAAGACAAAAGTTCATTTTTTTTTCCCCATGTTATATTTGAGGTTGGTCATACGTGGTTTGAACTGGCTTGCATTATAGCTGCTTCTTGCACTGTACATTTATGGCTTAGGTATTGCTTCTGTTTTCAGCTGCTCTGTCTTTCATCAGGAAAAACATTTTCCATGGCTTCAAAACAAACTGCAGTCATAGCTATCAGAAGCATTTGACCACCTGGAAAAAAAAATCTGATTATGCTGAACGCTTTATCAGAAATATTTTAAATACACATTTTTCCCTTGTTTCTTAATAGGAATATTTGCAAGATCTTTGCTTCTTCATCACCAGAAGTTCCAGTTAGTTCTTGTGGCGATTGCTGGGAGACCCTCAAAAAGAGGATTATGAGGTGGGAGGGGAACATGAGGTGACAGTTTTCAGCAGCAGTGATTTGAAAGAGATGGCTGATGGCCTTCTTCCTCCCCGCTGGAAGAAGCAGGATGAAAAGTCTAAGGACTTGTGCCACTCTGCATAATAAAGAGAGATCTCCTGAACTCTAGTGATTGGTTACTTCCCTCTGCTGCCCAAGATGGACCCGCTGTAATGGAGAAGCGCTGGTTAATTGGTTTTGCAACATTCCTGCATTCCATATGGTCAGGACTTGATGCTGTCCTGTGTTCTAGGAGGATGATGGCTCAGCAGACAATCCTGTTGTCACAAATGCATAAGTAGTTCAGCAAGAAATGTAACAAAGGCTCTCTGATACCACAGAAACAATAAGCAGCAGGGACAATTGAACGTCTCGGGAAGAAATGTCTTCTGTTGTTGAGGCAGACATCACCTGGAGGATTAAAGAAAGTTATAAATAGAGAAGTGCCACTTAAATAGATTTTCTGTGATGCTGCTGCAGGTCTTTGAAGAATGAAGATCATTGACTGATGTGTTTTATTAATGCTCCTTGGTGTTTCAGAGAAACATCTGTCTTGTGATTTGACCAAGAATTCATATACATTTTGATTGCTTGATATGAATGTGTTCAGAGAGTTGCTTGAGAGAGTTTTGTCAGCACAAATGGTGATAAACTTAAGTCCATTCCCAGCACGGTATCCTCTGAGTTCTGATGGCTTTGGATTGGAGTGCTGCCATTCTTCTGATAGTTGGTGCATTTTCTACTGGGCAATCAAAGGGCTGCATTTCAGTTGCTAACACGTTTAGCTGAAGAAGGCCTCGCCTTTAATTTTCTGTTGTACTCCTATACTGAGGTTCACTGTCTCAGTTTCAGGTCTGGCTCATTATGTTATGCCTCTTGAACCCAGTTTTGTAACCCAAAGAGAGAAGTGCAGGTATTGTTCCATTTGTCTCTGCTGTTGGACAGTAACTTCTGGCAGTGGTGAACACGTAACCACCTGAGAGCGCAGCAGCATCTGCTCCTGGTCTGTGAGCTGAAGCCCTTTGTTACTCAGTCTCTTCCTCATCATGTACTAATGAAAAGAAGCAATTCCATGAGCAGTGGGACTACTCAGTCATGATCCGGGGTTTTTAATCTCTTTGTTGACTTTGAGATCAAACCAGTGCTGTGTTATCTTTCCAACCTTGTGGACAGATTCCCACCTTTCTGTAACTGCTGTATTTTGGGAGACAAGGAAAGTCTAACGCCAAGGCAAAGCTGAAAGAACTGGGGAAAATGTAGTGAAGCTTGTTTCTTTTAAGAAACCTTATGTACAAATGGAACAGATTTCAGTCCTACACAGAGGAAAACTCCAGTATTTGTTTCCAGTTTATCCATATTTTGTCAATTTCCCCACTTAAATTATGCAAACTATGTGGAATATTTTGTTCGGGACATTCTGTATAGCAGTGTAGGGAAAGAATTACATTTAGGTATATTTAATGAAACATTGTTTTTTATTTTGTCTAAAGGATTTGAATTCTCAATCGAAACAAAAAGTTATAGGTCACTGTTTTCTTCATTTCCTGTGGAAGTGTATTTAAGGTAGTGGTTGAGTAGGCAGGCTGAAAACTGGTAAGTCACAGTGGGCTAGTACAGTTAGTAATATGAGCATCATTAGTTGGACTGTAACTTGTTTGTCCTGATCTACTTGATTAGTGGCAAACTTCTCTTAGCCAGAGGAACTCCCTTGGATTTCACTTTCAGTCTCTGAGCAAGTCATCCTGTGAGTATTGTGCCACCCTTCCTGTGGGGATACTGCCTGTGAAATAAGTTGTTTCCTTGGCTTAACCATTGAAGTAAAAGTCAAACTGAAAAGAAATGCTTTGGAAACCATGGTTACATGGTATTGTGTGCCCTAGAGGATCAGCAGTTGCAACAAGTTTAGCTGCTCTCCTGGAAGTTTGTGAAGATCCTGCTCCAGAGCTGCAGTGCTGGGATGTTGCCATGTGCCTGCTCACATACCTGTATTTGAAGGAAAAACAAAGGCGGTTGTCCTGGGCACCATCTGGGTGATCATGTACCTGGGCCAGTGTTAAAATCTGGAGTTGGGTTAAAATTTAATTAGCTAATCCACTGGAGATCATTTGAATACATTCTCCTCCTAATTTTATGGGAGCAGTTTTAGCCAGACCTTCTTCCATACTAATGAGTTTTGCCTGCAAAAGGTCTGTAGCTAAATTTCTCTGTGGGTCAGTCAGATTTTACTGGCCAGTGGAGTGCTGAGTATTTCTTGTAATCAGAAGTACAAGCAGAATTTGTTCAGCATGAAATACCTTCCAAAACCCCCCAACTTTATATCCCTAAATTTCAGGTTGCTAAATGTGTATGAGAATTGTGATCCAGTACAACTCAGGGAAATGCTGAAAATGCTGTAGTACATTTATTTTCTGCTGCTGTATTTTAAAATTTTATTTCAGCTTCAATAAAATGGTGTTGTGTGTTTCACACCTTCCATTGTTTTTATTTTTGTCCATCGTCATCTTGCTAACTTCCAAATGAAAGAAAGAACAGAGGTGTTTCGGGGTATGAGAATACAGATGTATGTGGTGGGGAGGAAGGGGCAGATTTCTTTTGTTTTATTTATGTTAGGAAGATAAAGTGCTGAATTTTCTGGCATGGGTGCCATCATGAGAACCTGGTGTGGAATTAAAGGAAGACATTGTTTGCAGAAAACTAAAAGTGCTGCACAGAAAATATTTCCTGCTGTGGTAGAATCCACCAGACGTGGCAGCGTGAATTCCAGATTTGCAGGAAAGATGGTCCCAAGCTTGATTCTCTCTGCAGGCAGAGCTCCAGTATATGTAACTGAGGAAGGGCAGATTGTGATGTTCCTGTGTTCTTGAATGAGTGTAGAGTGTTTTAGGCGAATGAGAAGATAGATGGATAGGTACTTCAGCCTGTGAGAAGCTGAATTATGTTCCTTTATTAAAGTTGCTTCTTCATGAAATTCAATGGCTTGTAGAATGCAGAGGATGGAAGGAGATCATCACATAGTCCCTTTTGGTCTTTAATTTGTCAGTTCCAGGATACAAAGAGATCATGGGGAAGAGAAGTGAGAGGATTCAGACTTACAAACAAAGCTCTGAAGTTCAGAGATACATGATTGTCTTGTGCCAACGCAGACTTATCCATCGTGATCTCTGGGGAGCTGTGACTGGAGACACTTCTTTGACATTCATATTTTATCTGCTTCATCAGGCAAACCACCAGTCCAGATGTCTCATGATACTCCTGGTTTCAAACAAACCATTTGTATGTTCAGAGATTTGTTGTTAACTTCATTGACACAATGGGTGGATTTAGAGTCTGAAGGCTGGAAGATGTGATGGTAGGATTGAAACCCTTGAATACCCACAGTAATGAGGCAATGAGGGGACATTTTATTATCCAGTGTCTGAATATTTCTCAGTCCCCTTTCATGCTGTAACAAACCAAGTTGTGAAGCAATTGGAGTGTCTGTGGTGATGTGACACCGAATCTCAGTTCAGATTGGATTCTCTGCCTGCAAATAGATGGTTGGAGGCTGGTCAGAAGTCAGTCTCTGTAGCTGGATTATAGCCTTGCTGGGGCACCTGGCAGATGGTGATTGCTATGTATGACTTAAAACTTACTTGGATTTTTTTAAATTTTCATTTTTATTACTTATTTCCATTTTTACTGCTACTAGAAGACAGTGGTTTTCTTGTAGTTCTTGTGGCATTTCATTTTATATCTCTTGAAGCAAAAGAAACAATTCTAGACCCAGCATAGGAGTAGAGGAATAGAAACATAATTTTTCTTCAGAACCTGAATTAATTTTAATTGGGATGCTTGGTTTTTGCATCTCACATTTTGGAAATGAATATGTTAAACCTTTGTTCTTAAATGATTTTTTTTTCCATTTGGTGTATGCATGTGCCTTCTCATGCATTTGTACGCACCAGCAAGTGCCTGCTGAGGCATAATTCCTACAGGTGAAGAGGCTGTAAGTGCTTTCCTAACTAGCAAATGCTGCATAACAGGGCAGAAGACTTCAAGGATTCTCCAGTCTTTTTTTTTTTTTTTAATTACTAATGTGCGTATCACCATGTGTGAGGATGTCACACAGAATAAATCTTGAGTCTGTTTTAGCTGATACATAGTCTTTTGAAATGGTGTATTTTTCTTTCATGGTGAGAGCACAATTACATTGGTATTTCCACAATTCTGTTTCAGATGAGAAGAAGCAGATGGTTGCAAATGTTGAGAAACAGCTCGAAGAAGCGAGGGAACTGGTATGTTCTGGCTTTTCATATGTTAACTGCAAATTCCTAACAAAAATAATAGGATCATTGATAGTAACATTTAACACCCATGCTGTAAAAATACTTAACAATGCTATATTAGAAAATGAAATAATTGTCTTGAAATAGTTCTTGTTTGAGGATATGAAATGCAAGAAGAGTGTCTCTTTTTTTAATCCTGTGTTAAGTCATGCAAGGTTTGCGCTATTGCTATAAGTCAATAAAAAGTGACAGACATAGAGTTGTGGTTTAGCTCTTTTACTTTAGGAATGGAATTAAATATTTACTCACCATGACTTCGGTATTGGCGTGTAAGACCCAAGCACCTACTTAATTTCATTTGTGAGAATGTCTTGTAGAGCAATAGATCTTTTTTTCCGTTTTAGCAAATGAGACATACAGGTGAGGACAGGGGAGCCATGGCATTGTGGTTCCCCCATCCAAGAGGAGTGTAGGTGTTAACGGAGCCTTCCTTTGTGGTTCACACTGACAAAAGAACCCAGTATGTGCCGAGCAACGTGTCAAGCAACTGTGACTCTTCTTCTGTTTATTTTGCTCCCATTACAGCCTGCCGTGTCTTCCACCTGGGGGGAGGATAAGAGTAAAGTTTTGTAGATGTGGAATAACTGAGCAAAGATGTTGGTGACAGCTGAGATTGTCTTTTTCCCACATGGCCAATAGTTCCTTATCTGAAGTTGCTTTTGTTTATTGCCTGCAAATGGGTTTGGCATATCTAATGTCAGAAATGTTAATTGAATGTTAGGATAGGGAAAGAAATTAGCTTTTCTACCCTAGAATTTCTTATAATGGAAAGAACTTGAATCAATTATTTGGCTGCTAACTAAACAATAAAATTAATTTTTTGAAGTGGCATAGGAAGAAAAAAGTCTCTTGACTGTTTGTAGGCATGCATGGCTCTTTTGGTTTTAAAATAGAATTAGTCTTGTAGACCAGAGTATTGGAATAGCATCTAGTAAAGCTGGGGCTTGGGATGGCTTCGTGCAGTTTTGCCTTGTGAGGATGACAAGGCACCTAACCTCTCTGATTTGGTATTCCCAGTGAGAAACATGGTAAAATTACTGTCTTATCTCATGAGGATGTTCTAAAGATACATTAAAGCCTTTTGGGCACTTTCATATTCAAACAGCTGCAAAAAGTAGAAATCTAGAAATGTGTTTCAGCTCGTTTTCACTACAAGTTGCAAAAGACAGAGCAGTACAGAGAAGCTGCGGTGTAAGTGGTCATTCAAATTTGGTTTTCTACTCCAAGTAGATTGGAAGAAACAGAAATTGAGTTAATGGCTTCTTCCTTCTCTCCTTATGTCAGAAAAAGATCATCTAATTTTGTATTTATTACAAGATTAAAATTAAATCCAGTATCCTAATGATGATCTTCATTTAATGTACTGGCTTTACTTTCACACTTTTGTTTTAGATCTTTAGATTCAATTATTGGCTTTAAGCAATTACCCAGCATGTTTGTGATTAATGTCAAGGCTTGGGTTTAGAAATCAATTTGAACAAATCTGCTAATAACAGAACTGATTAAGACGATCCTCTTTTAAACTACAGGCTACAGTAGAAAATCAAAATAAGCCTAATTCCTTGCTGCTGATAGTTTTCATACATTGGTTTGTTTCATTGTCATGCATAGTCAAAGCTGGGATTAGCTGATTTTGGTTTATTTCCTACTTGGCTAGGAAATAACACTCATAGGTATTATAAATATTATTATAGAGATAATTTATTTGTATTCACTAATCAGTGATGGTTTTAAAACACTGTCTGCTTTGTTGGCGTAAAATCACTGGTGTAATTGATTTGATGTATGTGCAGAACTGACGTGAAAACTTTCAGACTCCCGGGCTTCCTTTTCAAGCCAGGGCTGTGGAGTAAGAAATCTCTGGAGAAAAATCCTGTTGTTCTACATCCAATCTGGAGTATCTGATTATTATTTTTACCAGGTTTTTAAGAAAGGTGATTGTTGAGCTAACCTTGAGGAAATTTTTTGAGTATAAAATCTAGCATGTGCTAGAAGAATTTGAATTTTTGAGTGAAATTCTACTTTTAAGAAGACAAAATTCTCTCTGTTGTTTCCCTTTATCTTTGATGAAGGATGGATCACAAAATTGTTGTGTTGCAAATGCTGGGTTATTCTTGTCTTGTGTTTTTTAGTTTAGATCTCTATTTTAGTTCCAGGGCTTTAGATTCAGAATAAAATAGTGAAGCTTACGAGTTTCTTAAAATGCTAGCAGCTGATTCCAGAGTCCAGAGCAGATTCATATGGAGAAGTTTGTGTGGGAGGAAGAGACTTATTTTGGAGTGGACAATATCAGCCACACTACTTTGTTGTATTTTTGAGTGGAATTACAAAGGGCTGCTCTGCTTTTGCTTGTTTATGAAAAATATGATTTTATGACCAATAATATGAGTTCTGAAAATGGATATGCATGAAATTCGGTTGCATTTAGGTTCACACTTGCTTGGATAATTATCTTGTGCATGGCTTCTCATGGAAATTTCTCAGCCCAGCCATAAAATGCACCCATTTAATCTCATGATGAAAAAACATTGGTAAATCTTGGTCAGCCCTGCTTCATTGTTCTTCCTTGGACGTTACATTCTCTAATACTGACTTTTTAAAATGAACATTTTAGACTTCATGGACCACAGTCTGATTGTTGGGGCAAATTCTGGATTTACTGGTAGATGTGTTTGTTTTTATATAATAGACAAGAATTGAGACTTCATTAAAATTTCCCAACCTTACACACACACACATATATATATATGTGTATGAGAAGAAATGTTTATAGAATGTTTGAGATCAAATACTTAAGATGAAATTGATAAGAAATAAGCTATTAATTCTAGCTATTGGTTTAATTTATAATACCCCTTTGGAAAGTTAAGTCTGAGCTAAAGAGCTGGGTAGAATTAGAAATTGCTTTGTGTGTTTCAATTCATTAGTGACTATTTAATTAAAGTCTGCTTTATAGTTTATTATTGAATATCACTTTGTATAATCAGAGTAGATCAGGCAAAATGACTTTTGAGTATCTGGCAATTCCATTGATTAAACTCAGATGCTTTTCTTCTGATACGAGGATAAAATTTCAAAGTGTAAGCAAGTGATTACATAGGAATAAATTCTAGCAGTCCCTTATGAAGACCTGCAACCAGTAGCCTGTGACTAATTGAAAGCATTTCTGTTCCTATGCCATATTGCTCAACCAAGATCAGTAGGAGGTGAGTAAATATTGTTTCAGGTGCCTACAGCAACCAAGGAGAGGTATTCTATTATCTTTTAAAAGTAAATTAGAAAGATTTTAAGGGGCAGATATGGGGTTCCTCTGCTGTTCAAAATAGAATTCCTGAGCAGATAGCACCATATAAAGCAGGCTCCAAGACACCATGGGCAGGTAATTAGCAGCCCTCGTTTATGAGTTTTGATTTGCTCTACTCCTGTGCCATAGTCTTGTATTTCAGGGCACTTAGAATTCTCTATTGCAAGAATAAACAAAAAAAGCTTTTGAAAGATAGAATATTCTCTAATTTTTAATCCATTTGACTGTATACAAGTTCTTGAATAGCATTGTCATTAAACCCAGCTATTTAATTTACTTACAGCTATTTAATATACTTGCATATAGACTTGGGACATTGATTTAGATAGCCAGTTTCTTGCCGAGTTAGCAATGTTTAAAGAAAAAAGAATTAGTTTATTAAACATAAGAATTACTTTATTAAACATACCAACTAATGATAAAAAACCCCTTATATATATATATATATAAAAGTAAAATACCTTTTTCAGCCAATGGTTTCCAAAACTGCACAGCTCGGTGCAGGTAGGCTTTCTTTTGAACTATGCTCATTTGCAGGAACTATCCTTGGTTTTACTATTTTTTTGTAATAAGATGTATTCATCACAGTTGGAATTGAAATCCAGAAATGTTTGGCTCAAATCATTCCTTCTGAGTGTTAATAATACCAGTGTTGTCACTTGTTTCTTGACTTAAGACTGTGCAAAGATTTTGATAAATTGTTAGTATATTGCAGAATAAGCAACGTTTTTCCTTATAAAGAAGGAATATTTCTTGAACTTATGTATATTTCTTGAACTTAGGTAAATTTCTTCTTGCTTTAGTTAACCTTTTGATTTATATACCTCCTCTTTGTTTTTACTTGTCAGCTTGAGCAGATGGAACTTGAAGTTCGAGAGATCCCACCTCAAAGCCGAGGGATGTACAGCAGTCGAATGAGAAGCTACAAACAAGAAATGGGAAAACTTGAGGCTGATTTTGTGAGTTTTTAACATATTACATAAAGAAGGCATCTCTAAGAATTTTTAAAATAAACCAATGCAGTTATTCAGGAGTATTTTTGACTAGTGTGAGAGATGAGTTCTGCATGTGTCTTGCGATGTATACAGACAGATGAAAACTAAGCTGGGGAAGAGAAGCTTTTCTTTCAGCAGCAGTCCCATACCAATATTCCAGTTGCTAGCCTCCTGTCCCTCTACCCTGGAACTCTGTTGTTTCTCTGTCATTAAACATTGTGAGTGTTCATGATGTATGCAAAATAGTCAGCTTTTAATCCTATTTCTTAAGGAATGACGGCTTGTAGTAATGTGGGTAGTAACATGAAAAGCAGTGTAATCTCCAATCCATAGAATTTTTGAAT
Source organism: Donacobius atricapilla (assembly GCA_013397315.1). Classification (NCBI taxonomy): domain Eukaryota; kingdom Metazoa; phylum Chordata; class Aves; order Passeriformes; family Mimidae; genus Donacobius; species Donacobius atricapilla. The sequence continues at coordinate 80,546 of WBMY01013879.1, forward strand.
GTAGTTTATCTCATGTGCACTTCATTTGTTAGTCACTGTATTTTCTTTCCCGTTGCACTTAGATTCTTCTTGGCCTTTGTACAAATTGGTTATAAATACTACATCTTTTTGAGTAATGGATGCAGACTAACAAGATTCCCTTGTCTAGAGGCTTCTGCTACAGTTATCAGTCCTTTTTTTGTGACTGGGATTTGCACTGAATAGATTTGCATAGAGACAAAACTGTTTCCTGTAAAATCCTGAAAAAGTTCAAAGGGATTGCAAAGTGTAGGAAAATGCTATGTTAATTGGCAGCAGCTCAGTTCCTCCGGGGTAGGGAGAAAGAAATAACTAGTGGCAGTATTTTCCATTCACTGGAGAGCTGTGAATTTCCTCAGGTTGCTGGCAGCAGTTTAATCCTTCAGGGAAGGGGAGTCAATGTTTATACCTGCAGCCAAGAAATCCAGCTGACTGTCACTCCTCTGTGCTTCTGCCAAGTTGAGCAGTTGCACAAAAATGTATGAGAAGATGGTTGCCGTTTGTAAAGTTTGAGGAATGTTAGAATAAAAAGACTTGCATCAAAATTTTGAAGCAGTCTCATCTGTTCCCCTGTAGGAATTGCATGTGGCCAAACAGTGACTTCCCAGAGAGAGCAATTTCTGGACGAATTGTGAATGCTGTTTATCTTCTCAGATGTGTGAGAATTTGCTGTCAGCATATATTTGTTCCTGGCCTATTTCTATATGTAGGTAGATGGTGGAATTCATACTTTTATATTCTCAGGCAAGTGAAAATGCGAGAGTTCAGAACTGAACACTCTATGGAAGAAGAGAAATGAGTGCAAGGAAATGCATCATAGCAATGGGAGTTACTTGATCACAAAAACATAAGTTTGTGCTCAGAGTGAAGAAGCAAAAACAACATGAGAAAGAGGAAGGAACAGATTGTAATAATGGGTAGAAACAACAGCTCCAAACCCAAGGATCTTCAACAGAAGATCAAGGAAAGAAAACTATGTGAAGGATGGAGCAAAGTGCTGGAAGAACACAACTGTGCTTGAAAAAATCTCACTTATATAGCAAATAGTGGTATTACAACTGAATGGCTTACATAGTTCCAGTTTCTAAGAACTAATATTTTTCTAATTTTGTATGTAAGGATTTAAGATTCTTTTTGGATTATTAACCAGGTAAACAGCAACTTGTTGGAAACCGTAGAATAAAATAAGTTGCAAAAATTACAGTGCACAGTCTTTTTCTTTAAGTTCTGTATTTCAAATGTAAAGTGAATGCAGAACCAGCACTAGTAGTTTTATTTTATATTCATTGATAACATGAGAATGATCCTGTGATTATTTGAATGCCTTATAGCATCTGAAAATTTGCCCTCACCCAAACATTTATGGAAAACAGCAGCATAGCAACATGTTTAAAGCTAGGAGAAGGAAACATGAGGTTTGTGGACTGTTCACTTGTCCTTTCTTTACTGACATTTAATATGTAACTGTTGAGTTTATTTTATCTTGAGCAGTGTGTGTAATAATGACAAAATGCCATCACTGTAATATTATTTAGTAAGTGCTGTGGCATCTTTGTGAATATGTGAACACTTTACTATGTTGAAATATAATCTGAAAAATACAGATTTAAGCTCTATTGAGCTGTACTTAGAAAAGTTACTCCAAACATGGCTTTTTATCTCGAACTTTATAATCAAATAGGAAAAAGTTGCAAGAAGTGATTTATTTCCTCTCACTGGTAATCCTTGTTGGTTTGATACCTGCAGTTAGGTGTCAGTGCTCTGCAGTCCAGGGGTGTGTGAAGGCAAAGGCATCTACCCCATGCACTGTATTGCACATGCATGGCTGGTAACACACTAATTTCATTTATGCAGTAAATTATATCCAAGGAGAAGAAAACACCTTGGCCTGTCTTACCCCTCTCTCTTGATGGGGAACAATGATAATGAAAAAAAGAATGCCACAATTTTGTCTTTGAAAGTACTCAGGAGGCGTAGCATTGTGAATACTGATGGGGGAAAAGAAGAGAGCGAGCACTGCACCTCAGCTCTAGGCAGGAGTAGTTTCTGATGCTCACTTCCGTGCTCTGCAGTCTTCCCTTGGGAGAAATACCAGAACAAGGCAAGCATGAAGTGATGCTTCTCTGCAGAAAAGCTGCACACGTCTCAAAAATCCAACTTTAAGGCTTGTGATAAACGTACCGAAACAGAAAGAAACTGTTTGATAAGCCTTATGCTGTCGTTTTTCACTTGCAGATGTAACTCTTGGGTTTATTATCTCATTTTCGGCAGCACATCCCAGGTCCTTCATTTCTGTGGAGGGAGCGGTCCCGCTAAGGGCAGGGAAGGTGTGATGGGACCTGCGGGGCTCGGCCGGGCTGCAGAGCCCTGAGCGCGCTGCTGGCTCTATCTTGTGGCCCCGAGTGGAGTTGCACATCACAGTCTTGTGCTTTCCAGGCTGTTCCACAGCTTGGGACCACCTGCGAAAGAGTTTCCAAAGCTTAAAACAATATTCCTATCAGAAGTCGTTTTCCTGCATCTACCGATGCGCCATTATGTGGTTTAAGCTTGTAAATATTTTTTTTCTGGCTAATTCAGATGTAGAATGTCCATGGTGCCTGCATGAAGTAAGATGGCAAAAAGCAGTATTTTAAGTATATGGACTATAGATGTTGTTTCTTCTTACAAATAAAACATTTTATGTTAATTGTTACCTAAAAGTAGACAGTTATCTTTAAATAGTGGGGATGTACAGAAGTAAAAGGCTTCCAGATTTTATAAACATTACTTTGAGCTAAATCTGTCCCAGGCCATGTGAAAATGTGACTCTATAAACCTAGCAAATATGTGGTTATTTCCTGGCATGTGTATCCAGCCCCAGGGTTCCATGTACTGGCTCAGTGTCGGGATAAGAAGAAAACAAAGGCGGGCATTTATTTTCCTGAAAATCTTACTGCTGACATATAAGGCATTCAAATAGATGAGGAAATATAAAAATCTTGTAAGCCCACATTATACAGTAATATTCGTGTTACAGAAATGAATATTGCACAGTCAGTGTTGAAAATGAGATGAGCATATTGGGAAAGAAGAAATAGCCATCAAATAAAGGAGGCAACGTAGGACTGTTCCTATTCTGTCCGCAGCACAGAGGTAAATCTTGTAGGTAGCATTTGTTATCATTCCTTTTAAATCCTCAGAACTGGCACTGAGTTCGGTAATTCTGACTTTCAGAATAACCTTTAAAAGAAAAAAAATAGGGAGGTGGGGCAAATTTGCAGATACATACATTGTACAAAACTTGAGCAAACATTTAAACTTTTTTGGCATTTGACAATAGCTTCAGTCAATAGTGAGGTATATATTTACAATTTATACCTCTTGCAGCTTCTGTTTAAGATCATTGTTAAAATTTCAGCTGCTGTTAAGCTTTAAAAACATTCAAGGAGATAACCATTGGAATTTCACTGGATAAAGGTAGCTCTCTTGTATGCCTCTCAAATACCACCTGAGTCCAGAAGCTCACCTGAACAACTCATACAGGTGTGTCTGTTATGTTCTGGCTGTTCTTTGCAAATACCACAATCCCCATTTCAGGTTCAGTCATCTCCCCAGACAAATAATCATATGGCTGTAAGCTTAATGAACACCATTTGTCAAATGACAAGTTGCTGGCTGTATCTGTGTGGCCAGTCTTCCCTAGGTCTCCAGTTCGAACTAAAACTTAGAGACTCAACTGTTGCTGCTGGTTTATTTTGATTTATAAAGCCAATAGTGCAATAATGTTTTGTACTCAGAAAACTGTGAGCCGTGTGTGGGACAGAAAATTGTGAGCCATGTGTGGGACTGCTGTGTGTATACCTTAATTGCTGTGTCCCAACAGTGTTCTTAAAAACAGGGAATCCATCGTGCCAAAATGTCATGTGTGCACAAGAACCTTCCCTGGGCAGGTACAGGTGCCTTTAGTGAAACCAGATCTGTTGACACATTTAAAACTAATGAAATCAGATTAGTTTTCACTATGTGACTAGAACAGCTCTTTTGAATGGGCTGTGGAGGATTTGTTTTAATGTACACAAGATTGAATGTTTCAGAAGAAAGAATTTGAATTATCTGGCCATGTACTTTGACAGTCTAATTTTGAAAAAACATATTGTGAACAAAAGTTCCTTCAGTGCCATTTTTAGATTCTGTCACCTTCTTGAGATAAGTAATCACTCCTCTACATTCTACTCAAACTGCTCCTTACAGAGGCACTGTTTGTTTTCCTCTGTTACTTTCTTAATAACTTCTGATATAACTTGTCTGCCTGACTGTGGCTGAGCATTAGACTGGCTTCTTTTCTATAGAAGCCAACTCCACTTTGTCTTCAGCTTGTTTTTACTTTTGTCTTTGCCTTGGTGGGTTTGTGGTGGAAAAAGGTGGAGGCATTTGACCTTTTGCAATTACTTGATTTATAATACTGCTATTTTAAATGGGAAAAAGTGATACAGGAAAAAATGTTCCCTCTCTTTTTTTTTTATTGCAACATTCAAGGCCTAAACTGATGAAATATTAGGAAGTGGTATAACTTAGAACCTCTGTAGAAAGTTTACCCTAAGTTATTTATGTCTTAAACTTTTTATTGTTTTGTGTGAAAGTATGAAGATGGAAGTAAATTCATTTCATAATGGAATTTACTAGTGATTAGATGCTTTTCTATGGAGGAAGGTATGAAAGATGGGAGTTAACATGCTTAATTTGTAATTAACCTAAAGGGTTATGATCATCTTAACTGAGATTCCTGAGGGGCCAGACCAGTGAAACACACCTTATCTCTGGGCTTTGTAATTCTGTAGGTATTGCTTACAAAGAATCATCCATCCCGTGTTTGATCAATAAGCGTGTTTTGCATCTTGTAACTCAGTGTGTGAAGAGATAATATGCTGGGTGAAGGCAGCAAATTTTTAATGTCAGTAAAGCTAATGCCTTAACTAGATTCTTCTCTCAACCAACTCCCCCTTGACCCTCACAGGAAATTCTGTCTGTCTCATCTGTTAACACGTAGCGCTAAGGCTGGTGACTTTTGTGGTGTCTCTTTGTTGGTCCTTCAGCAAGTTGTGGTGCAGCTGATGCACATGATTTTAAGGAAAATCCGTTTGTGTAGCTTGGACCTGGCTGACTGATTACAAATAAAGGTGTTTTCAGGAAGTGGTTTGGTGAGCCTGATAACTCTTGTGTGTGGCTGGGGGCTGTGAATGGAAGGTGTACGATTCATACAGGGCACTGAAGCATTCATGCTTCTTTCCTTTCTCCCTTCACACACAAAATGTTTCTGGACTAAATTAAGCTGAAAAGTGGTCTGTGGCAGAATGAAATATTTCTGTAGAGTGCGTTTTAAGAAATGTAGTAGAAATTCAGCATGATATCATCTCTGCCTTTTTCACTGAACAATCTTTCTCGCTTAATAGTTTCTGGACGTGTTCAGATTTCAGCTCTCATCAGCATTTCCCGTGTGGAGAACTTCAGTTGCTCTGTTTACCATGGAGTTTGTTCTTATGTTAAAACTTCTACTTCTCAAAATAGTAGAATTAAGTATGTTTGCTATTCTTTCTAAAAGAGAGTGGAAGAAGCCATGTTCATGCAAAATTACTTCAAACCAGCTGATGAGTAGTGACTTGATATACAAAAGGTGAATGCTGGTTTGGGGGTGTGGGGGGGGAGCACAAGGGGGAAGGCTTTATTGTTTCCCACTCCCTCAGTGATTTCTTATTCTACTCAAGTGATACTCCCGTACCTGTCGTGCAAAAAGAAGCTGTCCTGCTTCTGATAGCAGCAGTAATAAAGGTCCTGTAGTTGAACATGGGTGTAGGAGGCGATGATGAATGAGGAAAACAGTATACCTCACGTTTACTTCATTCTGTTGATCACCTGCATGCATTTAAGTAGAAGTTTGATTTTGCTTCTATCATGAGCTAGAAACAAAGATTACCAAAAAAAAAAAAAAAAAAAAAACAANAAAAAAAAAAAAAAATCAGGCAAACTGAGCAAAACCCCCACGATTTGAACGTGTTTGCTTTTCAGGCTAGAACTGCACTCTGGAGTTCCTTTATGTGTTACTACGTTTTTTTCTTTTCTTTTTTATTTATTTTTTTCTTCCCCAGCCAGAGCGAGGCTAGTTTGCATTTCAGGGCTGCACAGGGAGAGATACGTGCTACTCGTAAATGATGGCAAATAGAGAGAAGGTTGGTTTGGACGCGGGCGGGATTCATCCCGCTGTGCTCTCCATGGAGTGACGCTGGGTGGCGCTGTTTGTTTGCAAAGCAAATGATGCTTTCCCCCCCCGCCT
>WBMY01013879.1:86941-126941 GCA_013397315.1 Donacobius atricapilla
TTTTTTTTTTTTTGCTTTGGTAGTAACTGAAATTACTGTTTCATGAATAAAATATTTCTGGTGGGATTTGCATTTCTATATTGGCTGAAGATACTGTGTTGAATGTTTTATTAACCAGCCCAGTGCAACTGTCAGCCTATTAAAGAGATCCAATGGACCCTGTTTAGCTAAATAAACTAAATAAATCCAATTCGTCAAATTGTGTTCCTGGCTGTTTATTTTCCATTCTTTTGATGTACAGTTTATTTTAAGTTAAAGCCACATAGATTTAAAAATTAATGTGAAAATAGAATGTAGTGTTGGAAACATGAGAAGACTAATTGCCATGGTCAAAAATAGCTTCCCTTTATAGTGAAGTTACCATCTGGTAAATGGTGAACTTTTTATTTGTGACTGATTAACTGTCCCATGTCAAAAATTAGTTGGCAAACAAGTGGTTAATAGCTTTTTTTGCCAGCTTGTTGTTTCCATGAAGAGAAACTTGAAATATAAGCACTGCTGTTAACAATAACTATTTCTACCCAACTTCAAGAGGCTTGTTCTTTATCTTGATATTTTCTCAATCAGAATTCAAGGGGAAAATTTTATATGGTCATTACATATTAAATGCTTGTTGAAATTCTCATTGCATCATAAGCAAATATTGGAGTGTAAAAAAAACCTCTTTGCATTACTGAATACATTGCATGTCTGGTTGTCAAACAGTTGTCAAACATTACAAACACCAGCGTTCATTATATTCTGCTAGTACTAGTAGTATTTTAGTTACCTTGTTTCTGCTGAAAACCTTTGCCACAGAATAGCAGGAGACAGACTATAGATTTATGGTAATGTTACTGGGATAGTACAGTTTTTTCTGGGCCAGTTGCAAATTCTTGTACATGGAAATATATTCTGGATTTGTTAATAAGAGAGATGAAGAAACAGTGATGAATGTATTTGCTCTTTCTGATGCTTTCCATAGCACTGATTTAGTGATGTTACATGTTAAATTCTGTGTGTTTTACAAGAAATCAGAGCTGCCAGGTATCATGTTTTGCATAGTTTTGTTTTTGTGATCTCGGGTTTCCAAAAGTGAATTTAGTGCAATAAAAATACAGTTCAATTAAATTGTATTTCTGGCTCTTTTCTCAAGACGTCTAATATAATTGATTGATCAGCCTTTTGAAAAGCTTATATGTTAGATGAATTCGAAAGTGTCAGGGATTCTTAAGAAAAAGCATTTAATAAAGTAAGTACACTTTTTTTCTTACCAATTTTTCTTACTAACCAAAATGGTAAGTTTTTGTTTCTACCTCTACCCAAATTCTAACCCTAGAACAAAGTAGATATTTAGGCAGATGTCATCAGTGTTGGATAGAGTGCTTTTCCCTACTGCAGGTAGACTTTAATTTGTACTGAAAAATATTACATTTCTTTAATATTTTCTAGCTGCAAATGTTTTCAAATGGTATTTAAAAACTAAACCACACCTCTTTTGTCTCAGGAGAAAACCTTCTCATTTTGTGCTCTAAGCTGGTTCTTTTTAGCATGCCAGTAATAAATTCGGAAGGAACTTTATGATTCTGTAAAATGGCTATAAGAGGTAAAAAAAGATGGAATTCTATGGCAGTGGACATGTCATCTTATTTCTAGCTTAAGACTTAGTGAGGAAGGAATATAAAGTAAAAAAATGGAATTGGAAGTGTATTAGAGTGATTCTGCCTCCTTCTAATAATCTTCTTTACTATGTGAAACATACGGAAAAAGTGTGAATATTTCTGTTCTTTTGTTTGGTGGCTTTTTATTTTTACTCTGCAATCATTTAGTTGTCTGTCCCAAGTACAGACAGCTTCCCTTAAAGCTGCGGTACAAACCTCAACAAAAAGTGGTTCTTGGCCACAAAGTCTGTTTAAACTTGCTGTTCTTACTCAGTTAAGGAGGAAATCCCTGCAAAGGCTAGAGGATCTAAAGTTGTACATTTGACAATTTAATGCTTGTATACATTTATAATAAGTGGATCAAATACAGCACCTCGCTTACTTTTCATTTGCTTTTTATAAACTGCCTTTAGGGTGCCAGTGCAAGGAAAATAGGTCTTTTCCAATATTTAATGAATACTACAGAGGTTTCACTCCTAAAAGAGGTGATCAATGAAAATTAGAGTAGAAATATAAAGGTTACAGATAGTAAAAGGGAATATAGCAGGTGGCTTCAGGGATCAGTAGTAGAACAGAATAATTTTTCCCTCAATAGTAACATTTAACCATTTCAGAGGGGTATAATGAAAAAAGGGTTTTGCTAACTAAATATTTGGTGTCTGGCATGTAAAGAGAACGAAAATGGGGAGTGTGTGTGTGGGCTCTGCATGTTTCCCATTGAGTGGCATTTGTGCTTACTTTCAGAACCCCCACAACTTTCCAATGTGTCCTTAGTTTTTCTTTTTTTTTTCTTCTTTTTTTTTTTTTTTTTTATTTTCCAAGAAGTTAAGACTAGAATGAATAAGGCTAGTGTTTGCCAACTTACCCTCCTGGTCAGTGTGGAAAACACTGAATTGCAATTGCAGGCTTTGTACCTGTTCACTAAAGATTCAAATGTGAATTCTGGCAAGTCAAAGAAAAGGCTTGTATTGTGTCTGGTGGGTCTTGGCTTGGGCCTTAGTTAGAAAATGCTCCTTCATTATGAATTTAACACCTCCTTTTCGCTGACTCCTGAGTAGAAGATTTGAGCCATTATTAAATCGAGCTGTAACTTTTGCTAGGCTGTGTCACCAACCAGGAAAAAAAGTGGTATTTAATATTTCATTTAAGAGAGAAGAACTGCATTAATACGAAAGCAAATTCTCTTATTTCAGAATCTGAAAAGTTACTTTCCATTATGGTGCTTGGTATTTTGGGACATGTAACTGCAGATATTTTGTCACAGGGATTCCTGTTTGTGGAGTGCCTAGCACAAAGGGATTTCTCACTCATGACCATAGCTCTTTGGCACTGTAATGAGTATTAACTGCATAGAACTATGCAAAGGACTGGGTTGTTATGCTAATGTGTTTCTTGTAATTATTTTTATTTGTTCAAGAAATATAGGTTAGTGTCAGTATGAGAGATTGTTCCATTAGCCGCTATCTTTGAAACTACAGGTTTTCATGTTACGCATTTCTATTAAAACTTCTAGCATCTGTAAAAAAGGAAAAGCATTTATCCAGGATTAATGTGGTTGGGAGTAAAACTAATAATACTAAGAGAGGGTCTTCACCACAGTGTTAGGATTTTTTTAATCAAAAGAAAATGTTTGATTTGTACTGACTGTTTTCTATAGTTTCATAATTCAGTGTCATTAATACCCTCAAGTGACCCTCTTCCCTCTTCTTTCTGCCCAGTCTTCAGGAGAAATCACACTCTCTGGTTCAGTTGTGTAAGCTTCCCACAAAGTTAGTTCAGTCAACTAAATCAAGGTAAAAAGTTACGGAAAGGTCAGGATTAAGTTAGGGGTTGCTAACCTGAATTGCTTTCCCAGCCTTTTTAAGCCCTTAGTGCTCCTTTTGTCTTTTTCTTACCTTCTGTCGTGTTGTCCTCCTGTTAGATCTTTATTTCAGTTGAAGGCACCTGGGCTGCATCTTTCTCCTGACCCATACTTGGAGTCACTTTCAAACGTGTTATTAAATCCCTTTTTTCCATTCATGAGCTACATGTCTGGCATTCAGCAATGCAGATCGCTGCTCAGCACTTGTGCCCTGTAGAGAGCTTGGTTTAAAATGCATGTATTTTAGAATGAACATAAGGAAAATTTGCTCCTTTCTCTCCTCATTTTCCCCTTTTCCTTTTTTTGTTTCTCTTTCTGGGGCAAATGTTAGAAGTTTTTACTTTTAATTTGTACCTAAAAAGTACTCTGTTGCTAAGGTCAGAACTGCTGAGTTCCCTTCTCTCATAATGTTGGACCAGTTTCCAAGCCATTTGTATGTTTTAAAAAAATGTCTTAGCTAAGGACTTTTCTCCCATCTGGGGCTTCCTGTACAGCGGTAGTGTTTGCTTGGACAAAATCCCCCAGTTTTCCTCACTTACTGCATGTGAGCCTGAATAGAATTGCTTTTTCAGGAAAATGAACTGGAAGCTCCATTTCAGGTGTGCACGGAACAGACATGAGGGTCTGAACAAAATACTGGTGTTTCAGTCAGCTTTGAAACATGTTGAAGAGAAGATGTTTGATCTAAGAACGGGGCCAAATCTATTCTGCAATAAAACCTGAAGTCATGTACACTACAGAAAAAATAGTGTAAGAACTCCAACATGCTCCTGATGTAGATAAATGTATTCTTTTGGAGCAAGACTTCCTTTTGAGATTCTTCCTTCCTTTGCGAAAAATTTAGGCCCTGTGTAAATTTCTATTCCCTTTCTTGTACCCTGTATCGGGCAAAGGAAACCAGGACAGGTGCTTCTGTAGCCTGAAATATCGTAGAATCACAGAATGGTTTGGATTGGAAGGGGCCTTCAAGATCATCTGGTTCCAACACCCTTTCCCCATGGGCAGGGACATCTTCCACTAGACCAGATTGCTCAAAGCTCTTCCAGTCTTGCCTTGAACACTCTGAGGGATGGGCCTGGATAATCCTATGGCTAATAAGCATAACCAAATATGTTTATTAATAAATTTGGACTATTTTTCATTTTTGGAAATTGTCTTTTCAGTCACTTATGTTGGATCATGTGTCAGTTCTTTAACCTACTTGTCATTTGAACAGAAAAACTAAGCCTCTGGTTTTCCATTTTATCCAATCTGCTTTCAAGGTCTTCAACACTAAACTTCTGATAGCAACAAAGGATCAGTGGCTTATATTTCTGATATTCCGTACCTGGGTCCCCAGCTGTACTCACTGCATTTGTGATTTTGATGCAGAAGTGACATGAATCATTAAAATCCTGCAAAAATTAGCAACAGGAAATCTAGATCAGGTCTTTGAGGGCACATTTAGCATGTCTGGTGAATTCTAAGAAAACTATTGTTGTCCCTGCCAGGTACATTTTACAGACTAGTTTGGAGGCTGGGCTGGGCCGTGCCATGGTTCATGTTGTCCATAGTATCAAATTTAGTATTAGCTTGGTTGTAAATTCTTCACTGTATCTAATTCTTAGGTGTAGAGCTGGACTTGATGAAGAAAAGAAAATCCTCTTCCAGCAAGGAGAGCTGTCCATTCTCTGGCACCCCCTGCCTTTAAACACTTCTGTGCCTCTGGCTGTTACTTGTTCTGCGTGTGGCTTGGGCAGGAGTGTTTGAAGTAATCTGAACAACGGAGTTTATCCTTGCATTCAGATAAAGGCTTTTTTCCCTATGGAGCAAGCTGCTGCAGTCTGGCTGGAGTGGCTCACTGATGAGGTGTCTGCCTGTATAGTTGTAGAGGGGGTGAAATTCTTGAAATGTGGCTATGCTGCCCTCTTGTTACATTTTTGGGGGAAGTACCTAGAAAGAAATGAGAATAGGTTGTTCTTCTGACATTACAAACAAAGAAGGTGGACCTTTGATAGTAGCAGTCTTCTTAAGGGAATTGAATCAAGCACCTCCTGTGGAAAGTGGAAACAATTCCATTGCTTTGCTCAACTTCAGAGTTGTAGTCAAAGTTTCTTCTGCCCTGTATTTTACCTTTTAGGAGGCTTAGTATATTTTAGAAAAAGAAATCTTTGGCATATGTTTAAATATAGGTGAACAAATCTGTGTGTTTGTGTTCATTTGTTGTTGTTTTTGTTTTGTTTTGTTTTGTTTTTGGTTTTTTTTTTTAATATTAATGAAGTCCTGTCCCCTGGCTCAAAAAGTCAAAGTGAAATTCAGATTCTCTATATATAGTCTGTCTGTAAACTTCATTGTTGGACACATCACTTCAAAAATAGCCATATGAAGAAAAATGTGTGATGCACTTATTGACAGAGAAAAGCCAATAAATCCAATTTGATTCAGGAAGCTGAGAAATATTTTAATAACTTTCTGACGTTTTCCTGTAGTCCTTATTTACCTTATCAATAGTTATGGTGACATATGATTGTCAACTTTTTATATTAAACCAAACTAATAAATTAAACATGTTGTGTTTATACCTGATGAAAGCTGACGTTTTGGAAAGGTGTTAAAATATACTGACAGGTCTTGTTCATAAACTCCTTTGGTATAAATATGTAGATGACATCTTTAGATATTGTTTGTACATAGGCTGATAGGCAGGAAACGTTGACAACGTAACAAATGCAAATGTCAACCCCACAATTTAACCTTTCTGTGTAGGAAAAGATGTTAGTTTTAAGTTACATGTATCTTTTAACTTTATTTTCAAAGTTTTTTTTGAGCCTGTTATCATTGCTGTTTCATGTGCCACTGAAAGTAACACTGCAATAAGAAAGATTTGCACTTAAGAGCTTTTCTCTGTGGTGTTCCTACTTAAATGACTGCAGCTGAGAGGGTGTTTTTTCTTCTAATTCTTTTTATTTTTCATGTTTGCCTAGTACCTTCTGAATCCCTCTGCAATATTATCTGCTCATTCCTTATTTGCCAGTGATTCAGGGCTTGTGTGGCTCAAGGGCAGTAAACCAGCACAACTATTCTAAAATGTTAGAGCAATTTCTTGTAACAGCAGACAGATGTCCTTGGCCTTAACCTGGATCAGGGTTGCATCGTATGCTGGATGTTTCTGATTTGAAATTTGTCTTCTCCATGGCGATGTAAATCCATTATGTGTTCTCTGCTTGACATTTTTTCCACATTCTCCACAAGCTGTGATTAATATAAAATCCTGCTAAAGTCGGTTCTGAGTGGCTGGGACCCTTAGGGCGCCCTCAGTGGCCCTGAGCAGCCTGCTCAGCCCACCATGGCCCCGGGCTGCAGGGCAGGGCTGTTTTCCCCTCCTTGGGGCATTCTGTGGGATGTGCTCTCCAGCTCCCCATGGCCCTGCCCAGCTTTGGTCCCTGCTGAGCTGCACCCTGATAAAATTCTGGCCTGAACTTCCTGGCGCTGGGAGCTGTGCTGCTCTGCCAGGTTGTAGGAGAAGGGAATACAGGTGACCTGCTACCTGAGGATGTGTCTGTGGATCTCATCAAGGGGAATCCATCCCTTCCTGACATGGTGTTGAATGTGCCATACTCCACATGTCGGATAGAGAAGTTAACCAGAAATGCAGAAATTTGGGAAGAGGAGGTTGGTATTAATTGGTTTGTGATGCTGGAGTATTGGAATCAAAGCTGTTGCTGTTGTGGCAGGATCTACAGTATGCTAAATTTTAGCAGTGGTAAAGGAAATTGCTACTGGTTTTGTTGTTTTTCCCTCTTATAAATGAGCTAAAATGGTCACAACTCAACCTCTGTTATAAATAAAACCAAAAATGTACTAAAGTTTTGGAGTTCTCTAAGTGCCTACAGTTAATGAAAGTCAAAGTAATAGGAGGTTGGTGCAGGCATATAAAAATTAATAGTTTTGGAAGGCTTCAGGTACATTAAAAATAACTTTTCCAGAATAATTAACTACTTTAACTTGGTATTGAATCAATCAGCCAATTAGTGCAGTCCCGTTTTGTGTTGTGGAAACTTTTGTAGTTCCTTAATGAACACCAACCTTTTGAGCAGATATTTCTGCAGGCTGACCTATATATTATGTATTGCTTAAAGATAGCTCTGAAAAGTGTTTTTCAGATGTAGATTGTTTTCTTTTTGTTAGATAGATGGACAGATTTGGGATGTACATCTGTGATACCATATAATTGACAGAAAACCCTCTGGTATTTGACTGTCCAAAGAACATGAAAGGTATAATTTACTTTGCAACAATCCTATTCTGTCAGATGGTTGCACTGACTTTCTGAAACAGTTAGAGAAAATTGATATGACTTAAGGTAAATCAAACTGTTACATTTTATTCTTACCTCATGTTACCTCCCTGTGGTATCAAGCACTTCCCAATTGTGCAGTAAGCATGTTTTGTATGACTTTTATTCCAAATCTTTCCCTGGAGAAATCCCTGGAAGTTGGGGGACAATGCTCTTTCATGTGCTGTTTAACTGGCATTGTCTTGAGTTTTCTGAGTTATCTAGAGAGGTGGCTTCATTTAATCCACTTCCTTTGTACAGATTACAAATTGCTGCTTTGTATCTGTAGAACTGACCATTTTTTTTCCTGAAAAAATAAAAAAATCAAACTTTTCCTTTCTAAACTGGTATTTGAGAACATAGTTTGAGATTCCAAATAACTCTGGCAGGGCATGGACACCATAGCTGCAGTGCACTTCTGGAAGTTGCCATTAATTAGCATGCTGGTTCTTTAGCTTTGTTCAGCAGCTTTTCTGCTCAGTGTACTACCAGCTCTCTCTTTCTTCCCCTAGGTTTTGTGTTGTTGCGCATTTCCTGCATAACAGAATGTTTGTTTAAGTAGATATAAGTGCAGTGAATTTCCTGAAACTTGCTCATTGGGGAAATTGAAATGAAATTTTAACATTTCATTAGGAATGCAAACAATAAATTCTTTCATTTGCTGTAGGCGTCTTTAGGTTGGAATGACTAGAAAAGGTTCTGGTTAATTAGAAGTAATTTGTTAGAAACCTGAATCCTTTTTTTTTTATTTCCTAGATTAAAACTCAGTTCCCAGCTGGATGCTTATAAGTGCAGGAAATGTAATTGTGAGATGATTAACTGCAAAAAGATGGATAATTGGAGTTCATATGATATGTCAAATATGTCTAAACCAAAAGGTTTTCCGTGTGTTGAAAGAGATTGGCTGAAGTCTAGATTGCAGAATATTGAGCAAGGAGTGTTTTTAGAGATTAATAGTCACAGATTGCTGCAAGACGATGAGGCAGAGCTTGACTGTAAAGAGCTAACACCTCCCAGCCCTTTCCTATATCTTCAGGTTTTAATTAGCATGGGTTTGGTTTTGTCCTCTTCCCTTTATTGCTGTTATGTGAATTGGAGATTAGGAAACACACTAAACATCATACATCTAACAGCAATGCTTAGAGACAAAGATATCTCCTCCTCTCTACTAGGAAAGGCTCAGCCTACCATAGGATAAATTATTTGATTATCCTATGTTATTCCCTCCCCAGTGTCTTGCCTTACAATCAGCATTGTTTTTTCTATAGTTTTTTTTTAAATGTTTGTAAAATTTGGTTTGAGTCTTTCTTTTTAACTCTACCGTAATAATAAATTAAAAGGTGATACATACAGTATAAACTGCATCAGTGGCATTTGCTTTAATTATCCCTCATAGATGTTTAGCGAAACAGTGCCTGGTGTTTTAAATTACTTCTGCTTTACTTTAAAATGAGAACTTCTGTTTGAATAGCCTATTGTTCTGTTAGCTACTACATTGCACTTCAAACCACAGAGTGTTATTAGAGTCACTGTATTTTTGGGATCATATAAAATATTTGTTCTCTCCCTGCTCCCGACGTATAAACTTCATATCTCGATAAGGAGTTTCTAACCCTTGGAAATACTGCTTTACAAATTCAGCTAATGACCCAAATACAGCTTGTTTGTTGTGTATGAGTTGTATTAAAATAACATACTCTATGTGTATTGTCATTAATGATATGCTCATTTTGATAATGGAGCTGCAGTCTCTTAGTATGTAGTCCTTGGGGAGATGCTGCATTTTTTTAACTAAGTATTGTTCTGGCTCCTTTCCTTGATTGGCCCAGAAATAGCAATCAGCTGGGGAGCAGGATGACATGCCTCTTAGCGATCCCTTTTATCTTTGAGATGAGTATCAACATTGTATGCTTCCTAATGGAAGTGTAATTTAATGAAATCTATTGGGTAAACATACTTCAGATGTTCAAAGGAGGTGACAAAATTTTTGCTGGCAGCCAGGACCTGGCTGGTTTCCAGCTTGCCTTTAGCTGCTATGCATATAGCATTGAGAGAGGCACTTAAAATAGGAACACAAAGTATTGTTTCTATTGTGTTTTTGGTTGTGGATTTTTTTCCACTCTGTTTTCTTTTCCTTATTTTTATTTTTCTGGTATTTGTACTAGTGCCCTATGACTTCCAGGCTTTTCTAGTAAAATGCTGTGTGAGGTCAGGTTTCCCTTCTCTCCCCCAAAACATAGATGACAGTCTTAAACTCAGGGGAGATGGCTGGCACAGAATGTGCTGCATATTGGAGTGGGGGGGGTGAGTGATCCAGGCTGCTGTTAGTCAGTAACTCTGAAAGAATAAGTTCCTCTCTAGACTGATAAAATTAAGTATCCTGTTTTAAAGATTGTGTCAGAGCACTTCTGTTTTATCAATAATAATTGCTGATGTAGATCTGTCCTCACTGAGGCGTTTAACAGATGGCTGGGAGTGGAAGGAAAGCTGCTCAGCCTTCCATCTCCTCAGCCAGAAACAAGATTGCTAAAAGGAGACAGTTGTCCCTCTTACCATTGCTCCCTCCTCGTTACAGAGCACAGTGATCCCAACACACACGCGCTTTGTGGTGGCAAACTTGGCAGAAAGACTGGAAAGATCATATCAGCACTGTTGTCCCTTTTAGTGGAGGTTTGACTGGACAGCTGATGGCTCAGATCCTAATGGTTTGGTAAACTGTAGGACAGTGTTTGAGAGGCAGTACATTAACATTTAGACATGTTTGAGTATACTGGATATATCTGTGCAACATGGGGTTTTCTTCTGTACATGGAGGGCCTAAAGGAGGTATTTTTAACTTGAAGATTTCCACAATGGGTGTAATTGAGGGAAAAAGGATGTGTCTGGAGGGAGATAAATGCATCATTGACCTTTTGCTGTTCTTTCAGGTATTTTTTCGTTGTGGCCCACTTAATTCCCAGCTTCCCTGTAAAGAAGTCCCTTTCCCAAGTTTATGTTGTCCCTCTCCTATGAATGTGTGACGTGGTACATCTGAGCCTTGTGGTTTTACTCCAGAAACAAGTGAGTTTTCTGGTCTGGTGGAAGTCATGGTCTACCAACAGGGAGCTTCTTTGGGTACAAAGGCAAGGTCAAGCAACTGTCTCTTTTTACAATGTTGTTAAGTTTGTGTTCCATGTGGGGACCGTAACTAAAGATCAGAATGCAGTGAGATATAAAATGGAGTGAAGCATGTTGCTTGTTTACAAATAATGGAACAAAATGTGAAAGTCTGAGGAAGAAAATTCAGGATATGTCAACATACCAGGTATTTCTATAACTGTAAGCTATAATGATTCAAGATAAATTGAGATTGTATTGAACTGTCTTCATTCAAAGTGTCTTTGGTTCCTCAGCCAAACTGCACATTAATTTAATGCTGCTCTATTTTGCAAACTTTCTAATGTTGCTCAAAGTCTGTGCAAGATCCGGATGTGTACTTCTTTGTGTGTGTGTAGATGCATGTGCAACATTTACTGTATATGGAATACAGTGATGCCAGTTTAGCTTGTGGCAGCTGTGGGACAATTAAAACTATATCTAATTTAAAACTATTTCATATATAAGCACATTTTATTTAATTTTGTCCTTGCATTGCTTCTGGAGACTGGAGAGGAGAGGCAGGAAATGTACAAAATTACAGACAGCACCAAAGTTTGACTCTATGTTGTGAACCCAAAATAATCAAGTGGTTCACAAGGCTTTCAACTCAAGAAAATGAATAAAGCTTCAAAGCTTCAGACCAAAACATTTTCAAAAATATAAAGTTTGGTGAAATTGTAAAATGTTCTGGCTTTAGATCTACTTCTTTGAAACTAACCTTCATGTGAAATACTCCTTTAAAGTGAAAAGTTTTTTTACACCTTTTGTGGACCAGTTCGAATTGTAAATTGGTATCTTGGTGATTTTATTTCCTCTGTCTGTTTCCTGGTGAAATTGGGCTTGAGGAAGCCAAGCACTATCGGATCATTTAATTTGGTGTCCCTTCACATAATTATCAGTTGAGAGTCCAAGGGAAGGGAACTAAGTGCAGTAGGTTGGTAAGGTGGTATTTATCAGCTTCACATCCCTTCTTTGCATTTAGGGGAAAGATGCTGACTTAAAACTTTTCTCATCTCGATAATTCTCTGAGTTTCTCTTCCACCAAGGGCATGATTAGATGATTGTCTGCTTTTTTCTGTTTTCCTTCATTTTATTCCTCCTGATTTGCTTCCTCCTTTACAGCAGTCCATGCTGCAGCTGCTTCATGCCCCAGTCCAGACGATTAAGCTGCTTCTGAGGCCACCATCAAAAGCTGCTTTCTCACTAGGTCTGCAGGAACATGCAGAAGCTTTACCTCCGACCACTGCCATTGCCATCTTTATCATCTTTTTTCCCCATTGTCAAGCCATCTTTGTAGCTGCTGTAAGCTTTTACCTGTGGCAGCTTAAAAGATACAGGTTGAGATTTCTTCTGAAAGGACGCTGAAGGAGTCAGTGCTCAATTCTCAGCGGCTTTCAGCACTGAGCAGCTTAGACCTCTTAAAAATTCTAGTCTTATGTCTTTTCAGGTGGGATTTTCAGATTCTCATGAGTAACCTGTGAAAGGAAGATATGTAGAAACCTGCCCCTCATTTCATGGTTCAAGGAGGGCTTGTTTTTTTCAGATTACATAAGTGCTTTTGAAATTTCATCCTTTGACGTGATTTTGTCACACAAGAAATGTCTGTCAGTCTTAGCAAGGTAGGGTTTGAACAGCTATGAATTCAGAGAAAATCACTTGCCATTTGGAGAATTTCATTGATATGTTTTCTTTCATGTGAATTTCCAGTATGGTCAAGCAACCAGGATATCCAGACGCCTTTTGGGTAGGTGAATATATCAGCTGAAGTAATGAAATCTGAAACTTGTATATAACAAAGCTAATCCTTAAGTCATTGAAGAAGGGACAGAGGTACCTCAAAGATTTTGAAGTGTTGGTTGCCGCAAAGAAAGAAATGCAAGAAATTCTGTAATGTTACCCAGACAAAGTCTTTCCTTGAGGTGTGATCATCGTTTTCTGTGGCATGATGCAAAATGGCTCTGCAATCCCTGAGAATGTTTGTCATTATACAGCTCCTACTGAAAAAAAAAACCCACTAAAACTCTGCTTCTTATTCCATTTTTACTAAAAGAAGAGATTTTCCCTCTTCAATAATGTTATGGGGTAGACAGATAAGAAGATTGAAGTGGAACTGAAGTTACAGAGGGAAGGATACAATTATACAACTTACTATTGAAGATAAAATTATCTATACTGCAGATGATTCAGTTAGCAAAGAAGGGTTGTGAAATTTTCCTATAGGAAAGTGTTGCTAAAAATGAGAGAGGTGGGGTAGTTTAGAGAAGTCAGTGGAGTTGTACATCACATTTGAAACCTCTAGCAAACACTTCCCATTGGTATATCCCCAGCTGCCACAAGAATGAGGATATTAGGTTGGACCAAAACCCCAAACAGCTGCATATTATTTCTCTGTGAGTAAGTAAAAGATGACTGCGGAAGGGTGCAGGAGCAAAGCAGATGTGTACTGTTGTTACTCTTACACTCTACCAGCCTTTCTCAATTGGGACTGAGACATTCCTCAGTCAAAAGCGGTGTTTCAACCTAGAACTACATCACCAGAACAGGAATGAGTTACCAAAGTTGTGGCTCAAGATCAGAGGAACTAAAAAATCAGAGTAGAACTTTTGCAGAAGGTGTCAGTTGTGTTTTATCCTAAACTCAGAGAATGATAAAGCAGGATGCAAATGTGGAAATGGTGGGTTTTTTTCATTAATGTTTTGTCATCACTCCAGTGTGAAAATGTAAGAACTGAACTTAAAACCCGTGGTGGCAAACATATCAGGGCTGGGTATGAAGGTAGAAGAACGGGTTGTTGTGCCATGAGCAGCATTCTGTTTTGGACCATCCCCAGACTTCCTGTCAAGCTGCTGGAGGAGAGGGGATGCACAGACCCTGGAAAATGATAGTGCATTAAATAAAACTAAATAACTTTGGTTGTATTACAATTCCTTCACTTTCTTTAATTCGTTTCATCTTATGTAATTGGATGATTTTATTCTGTGGCTAGAAGGAGTCCTGCTCTAGTAGTATTAGTGGCAAAGCTTCCCGTCTAGTAGTAAGTTATCAGGGTTCTGAAGTTATTTAATGTTTTCAGCATTGCATGGATTTTTTATTTTTGTGTCTCAAGGCTATTATCTACTAAGAGCTGAGCAGACGTTAGAAATTATACAAATGAGAATATCTGTATCCAAAGATGTCATTTTAGGAAACGCTTCATTATGCTTGTAACTGGCACTTCTGTTTACTTTGTGGTTGTGGGGGGTTTTATGCACGTGAGTGCCATCTATTTTCTATCTGGATAAACTTTTCATTTTGGGCTCTAAAATATCAGCTGTAGGGGCTCCAAAAAGATGGTAAGAAGTGCAATTAATCATTTATCTGCTAGGTGTCAGCAAAGGTTCTCTTTAAGATAAATAAATTAAAAACTGTATGCATTCATACACTAAATCTTGAGGCTGTGTGGCTCAAATCTGTTTGGAGGCTGAACAGAAATTTATAAGGAAATATTCATGGAAATAGATACTAGTCAGTGTCTAGAAGAGACAGCTGAACTTCATACCCTTCATTTAATTAATTCAATCCATTGCATTTTTCTTGATGTGTGCAACTTTGAACCTCTTATTAATTAAGCAAAATTAACAAGTTTATTTTATGTGGAGAAGATTTCACAGATTTCTATTCGACAGAGCTTTTTTCAAAAAAATTAGGTTACTGTGTGGAGCATTAGAGAAGACACTTTCATACAGTAAGTAACAAAGGCTAAGAAGAAATGGTCAATTTTCACAGTGGAGGAAGCTCATCAGTGGTGTCCCACAGCTTTCTATTTGTGATGTTCAGCATATTTTTAGATTGTCTTAATATAAAAAAGGAAAGACTTGATGAAATTACTGGTGATACTAAAATATGCAGGCCAGTAAAAGGAAAGGCCAAATGAATTATTTCAGGAGTTGTGTTCTGAGTGGTTAAGTATTAAACTCAGAGGTGAAGCTTATTGTTGATAAGTAGAAAGAAATGCACCCATCAGGAAAACAGTTCTGACTTCATATTCCCAATGACGGGCAAGTGTTACTGTTTGGGAAAAATATAATATAAAGTCCAAACTCAATAGTGTTCAGAAAAGAAAACTGCACTGAAGGAATTACTATGAAAGAAAATGATTGAGACAAATCATCTCTCTACCTATGTACCTTTATGACTCTTTGTGTGATTATAATTCCCTGTTCCCCAAAAATGCAGTTGCAGAGCATAGTTCTGCTGCTGCTAATGAAAGCTCTGGAGCAGCTCAGTGCAAGGAACTAGGTAATGGACAGAAATTTTTCAGCTAGGGTTGAGGGAAGGGATATATTGAGGGATGATTATGTAAATGGAGTGGCATGTAGAGAAGATGCAGTGTCAAGAAGTTGTTCACCACTGCTCATAATATGTGTCAGGTGGCATCAAATTAATTTATTAAATCAGAGGTAAAAACGCGAGAGAGGAGAGGGCATCAGACTTGGAAAGTGCCTGATCTGTAGTCCACCACAAGGTGAGAGGGGAAAGAGGGTGTACCAGGCAGGGGTTATGCACCTTGGCCCCTTCTCTGGGTTTCTAATATTGGTACTTCCTGGGTGTACTGCATGTTAGCCTGGATAGACCTTTGGTCTGATTAGTATGGCTCAGTCAGCTTTATAAATTGCCCTTTTTCCTGACTGCATGTGACATAGAAGGGGATGCAGTCAGTTCTACAGTATTGTGCCCAGGTGAGGTGTAAAGAGTGTGTCTGAGCTTCCTGGCTTCCAAAACTGTGAGAGTTTTGCTTAGATAAATAACACTTGTTATCCCAACGAAAAGTTTGGGAACGTAGCAGGCATGTGTTGGTTTACTTGGGGCAATAGATCAATATATTTAGCTTCAGCCTATGCAGGAACTAATAAGACTTCCTTTGTTCTGGTGTGATCCTAGTTCTGGAAATAGTATAACTTAAGTGGGAAAAATACCACAACTATTTATTTGGGAATACAAACAAATTCCATCTGTTTCTATGTCTCTGCCTCATTCACTTAATAGGAACATTCTCAAGAAAAGCTCTGTAAATGGAAATATTTTAAAGTTTGCACACTTTGGGTTTATATGCCTGCTTAAAGATAATGCAAACATTAGCCTGTACTTTTTTGAGTTATTGTTTATACATAACTTACCCAGCTTGGAATCAGACCATTACCACTTCACATTTATTTTTAAAATGTAGCACTTACAATATAAGCAACAACCACCTAGAAAACTATCTGGAAATGAAGAGATTGTGTTGAAAGAGGTACTTTGAGTTTTTTTTTAACCAGTTGTTGAAGTTTGAACACAAAATCTGAGTTTAGGAAATAGTTACACATTTCCCAAGCCTTGTATAAAGTCTCGTGTTTGTCAATAAATATTAAACACAATTTAGGAATTCATGTGAACCATTACTGTTCTTTACTTAGATATTATTTTTTATAAAGTGCTCTTTTAGTAGTGCAAGGGCTTTTTTGTGTGAAGCAGTATTTTGTGGTCTACTGAGTGTGACAATGAAGTTCACTCAGACTGCTAATTTTTTTAGTAGAGCTATGTAACTGTGGAGCAAGCCTACTATTTCCCCCTCAGCACTTCTATTAATGAGAAACAGTGCTGTCTGATATTACTGTGTTACTGGTAATTCAGTAGGTCTCAAATAACTCCCTCAGGCATGGTGGCCGTACTGTGACAGATGCTTTAAAGTCAGAAAGATGTCCTCTCTGCACAAAGAACTCCAGTATCTGACCTTGGCATTGGCTTTGCGAGTGGAGGATATGCCCACCTACATCCTTCACTTTGCCAGTGAAGGATATATGATGATATCAGGTTTATGCACCAACACAGTTGTACTTCTTCTAAAATAAGGCAGTGTTTTGTTTTACTATGTTATGCTCCTAATAATTAAATTTAAAAACTTTAAAACTGAGGTACTTGATCTTTAGACTTTCAGCCACGTTCCTCTCAGAATTGCTGTGTCAAAGAGTGTATTGATGCAGCCACATAGCTGGTGTTCATATATTTCCTGCTCATTCAATAGGAAAATATGATAGGAATGCTGTCCCTGTGCAGTGGGAAGAAAAGTTTGATATTTTCCCCAAATCAAGTCTCATTAGAAAGAACTTCAGCCACTGAGATTTGAAAGGGTTTGTATTGTAAAGTTCTCTCTTGCCAGGAAAGGAGCTTTCTTACATTTTCTGTTTAAAAAGTAATCAATTGATCAATCTCTTCCCATCTCCCTTGTATATTTGTTCACCAAAGGGTTTCATCCCATGCCAATTTTACAAAATTCAAGTCAAAAGATGCAGGTAGATCTTGTGTACTTATGCTTCAGCTTCTGAATTCCACATAAAAGAGTCATAACCCCACAAAGAAAGTATTAAAACTTCAGATCTTAGCAGAATGGTATTTTTCCCAGTGTATGAGAAAAAGACAATGACCACAGGAAGCAGGTAGCTGTGTGCTTCTGTACATTGTATAGCTTCCAGCAATACAGTTGATATAGTCTTCCATGACACACAGCCTTTACTCTAAAGACACATTAGGGTTTTTTTAAGTTCATGTATTGATTGTAAATCAGACAGGTATAGATTGAATAGCAAATAATCCCCATCATAATTTTAAGTCAATTTTCTAACAATATGAAAAAATTTCTGCACTGCCGAATACTTTATTTAATGTCATGGGAAATAATCATCATTCAAAATTACATTAGTTTTGCTTTCTTTCATCTTCCATTTACTAAGCAGGACTAGAATGACATGTATGTATCTGTGCAGGTATATTGCCTGTGTTATATATGTTATCTCCCGTTTTGATTTGTAAATAGGTAGTTCCCTTTCTAGACTTGTTCTCTAGCATGGTCATACCGAGAATTGACTCTAAGACAAGCAGGGACAAAGCTGGCATCACCTCTGTGTGCTGCCCGTCACACTGATCCCTCAGCATGTACGTAGGATTGCAAGAGCAAAGGCCGAGAGTGGAACATCCATTTATACAACATTTATACTTGCTCCTGTAAGATAGGAAGGACAACCATCAAGCTTTTGGGTTAATCATGGCAACATTCAACAAAATCCATCTTGATTCTATTGTCTGGGGGCCAAGGCTGAGATGCTGAGTGTCTGTAGCTGCTCAAAGTTCAATGAAACCTGTTTATCATCTCTCCATGTTTTTAAAAGTAAACTGGAAAGTGGCTGCTCTGTATTTTCTACAAAACTAGGCTGTCACCATTTTAGTTGGGATTAATTATTTGACTAATGCCTTACATTTATACCATTATATGCAAATTAATTTATTAAGATAGAGGTTGTGTTATAGGCCTTTATTGTTCCACTGCTCACTTTTTTGTGCTGGTTCTGTGTAAAGTTTCTCTGGAATGTCTTAAACGATGGGAAGGGATGGTTTCCCTGTAGTTTCAAAATCACTGTATACACTGTATAGATAATGGAATGATCCAACAGAAATTAAAATATTTTTCTGCTTGCAGCTTTATGTTCCTAATATTACTTGTTTGCTAGAAGTGTATTATGCAGTCATTTTTTTATAAATTTTGCCATGAAATGACTGTCAAGAAGATAAATATTTCTTTACTTTTTTACTTGATTTTGTGCACACTTCCTCTCAGTGTAGTTATTGGTGGTATTTTTTTTTTCATTAGGGTGGTGGTATTTTTATATAATTTTATTCTTACCAGTGCTCAGTGTTACATTATTATTTCACATTCCTTTTTTGGCATTATAATTTCTAAGGTAAGAAGTTACAGTCACAAAGACAAGATTGGAAATTGTTTTATTTGTCAGGGTAGCAGATAGAATATAAGTGAACATGCAGAGTTTTTCAACAGAGTTAAAAAACCAAAACAAGCCCCAAAAAACATTGCAAACAGCGGAAAAAGAAACAGAAAAAATATTTAGACAAATTTCATTCCAATTAGCTTGTAGATGAAAGTTTCTTTTTTTAAGTGCTATAATCCATAAAAGAAAAGTAATTCCGAGTTCAAATGCTAAGGTTTATGTAGCATACTACCAAGTTTCAGAGGGAAAGTGTTTTCAAGGTCTTTTCATAAATGGTGTGTTATGGAAAGGGGTCACTCGAAAGGGAATAATTACAGAGTGATCAGAAGATTTCTTTGAAAAGATTGTGCTAGACCTTCTGTGTGGTTTGTGGAAGAACAGAAATAAGTTTTGCTCCTAGGGTGGGCTAACAAAATGTATTGTGTTTTTGCAGCTACTTCTATCTTTGCCCGAAAAGATGCATGCATCACCTCGCAGTGCACTTAGCTCCGTAAGGTCATTGCCTCGAAAGCAGATCTGGGGGTTGTTAGAAGTACAACACACTGCTGCACCATTTGACCAACTGCAAAAGTTTAGTTTTGAGCTCTAATGAGTCTTTGCTCATCTCCTGTCTTAGCGCTACTAGTTGTTAAATAATTAATTCCTCTTTGATTGTACCTCTTTATGTGCTTTTATAAACTTATTTGTACTATTTTGTGTTGTATTTTATTTGTAGTCAGCCTCGTTTTGTTTCAGAGCACGGAGTTACCAGAAAGAATTAATTTCAGGAACATTTTTCCACCCTTTGTGTAGTGCTTATACTGAGGATCTGTGATCTGCAGTAATTCTTATTCATTTGGAATATAGTAATTTGTTCCTGTCAGCACAGGGGCTGGTTTGTTGTTTTAAATTGCTGACTTTTGTTTTTGCTGGCATGCTCCCCAATACAAATTGAACATCTGACAAAAATCTATTTGTATGACAGTTCAGTCAAGATAGGTGCTCTGTGTTGCCTAACAGTACGATTTGGGGTCCCCAAGATAAAAGTTGACTGAATGCCAGATTCTAGTAGAGCTTGTTTGTGCAGATAACAGAGGTAATCCATATTCCTCAGGTCTGTAAATCAAACAGACAAAGGAGAAATATGTATGTGCACCATTCTCTTTGAGATAGTGGACTGGTAGTTTCTTCTTAATAACCATGGGGACTATCCAGCCCCTGAGGAAAACAGGGCACTGATGCCAGGGATGTCCCTACATGAAATTAGAGTGGCTGGGAGAGTCTTAGAGTGCTTCTCCCCTTCAGCAGATAGTGTTAAATAAATTATTCTGTGGATCTGGTTTGTGGCTTTGTGGCAATTCCTGTGCTTAGGTGGTTTTGTCAAAGTTGATCCATAATAGCTGGAGGAGGAACTCCAGCCGCTAGGTCTTGACTGTTTTTCCCAGAGTGATACAAACAAATGTGTCAGTTTTTATTGGTCATCTATGGAAATACCGTTTAGGAAAACACATACTGGTTCTTACTGATCCCCTGCAATGATTCTTTCAGGATGTAATAAATGTCTGAAATATCCTCTTTTTGATGAGGTGTTTGGATCCAAAATGTGAAATACAAACTAGGAATCCCAATGGCTTAGCAAATACTTTCTGATAGAATACTTTTTAAGGTGCAATAATTGCTTTTTATCCTTAAATAAAAATACATCTCTAGTCAGCTGTGTGCAGCTATGCTTCCCATTTTCATGCTTAACTGTGGAATCACTTATGTTCTGGAGTTAATGCTCAAGTATCAGTCTTATGATTCACTGCAGGATCCTGTATTATCAGGTATATACATCTTGTTTTAAGGAAAAAAAAAAAGTATAAGCTATCACCCAACAATGTTCTAAACTTTTTCCGTGAGGCCACTGCTTTGGAAATCTTTGAGATCTGTTGTGATCCAATCATAAAGGTTGTCATTGTCCTGTAGAACCATAGAGCTGCTCACAGTAGCAGTGGGCAGTGGTAATGGACAAATGACACTTCCAGATGACCACTCCTCTTTGTTGTGCAGCATATGATGCTGTGGGGGATCTGGAAGAGGGAATTTAGGAGAGGACCCCCAAATATCTGAGCAGAGGGAGGGAACCAGTAGGAAATGGCAAAATGAGTGGTGGGAAAGGGAACAAAATATGTTTCGTTGTTTACACTTTGTGCTAGAAAAAGGTGAGGATGATTGCACTGGAGACGGCATAAGTGGTGGTAGGAAGATACAAACTGTGAAAGGTATAAGATGGAAAACTGTTTAATGATGGGGAAAGAATGGCAGGTCTAACATCTGAGATTTTAGTGGAATGGTTGTTATCACTCTAGCTTTGTGAGAGTTCATTTTTAGGTTGAAATTTTAACCGGAGTTTATTGCATAAATTTGAGTCTGTCCTTGAATATTCAGGACTCAGAAAACCAGATATGTGCTATGCAATGGGAGGTTTGGTTTTTTTTCCTTTAGTTCCTTATATTCTCTCCACATTGGTTTTGCATGTCAGGTTCATGAGTTGGTATTGGGACTATTATGTTTGCCATATGCTATCAAACTTTGTTTGGCTTTGTATCAGATCATCTGTGTTTGATGCTAACAGCTTTGTTATACCAGAAGTTTCTACATTGTACCATGCAAGAACAGCTGCTGGGGTGGAGGGACAGATGTTTGGTCAAATGGTACTGGGCCTTTCTTGCACTTCAAAGGAGCTGAGCAGAGATATAGTATGACTGTAGTGTATAGTTCTATTTTTCTAATATGAATAATTTGAATATTTGCCAGTTTGTTAGGAGATCGGGAGAGCAACTGACTTGTATGAGCTGAAATTGGAAAGTAATTCATTAAGTAATCTTTCTCTTATTCTGAAGTTTACCATGTGAAGATGAGATCCTCAGTATTAAATTCTTATTGCCAAAATGTGCTCCATGGAAGAGATGTTACAACACTCTGTGATACTCATTAATTGTTTTTGATACTTTGTTAGCTTCTTTGTTTGGAATTTCACTCCAGTTTTTTCAGATGAAAAGTGGGATAACTTTTGAATTTGATCTGTGTCCTCATACTGAGATCTGAACATCTTTCTTGTGCATGAATGCTGTTCTTCAGTTGCTATTTAAATAAGAGGTATTATTTAAGCAGTAACCACCAAGGTTTATTATTAAGTGTGAAGCTCTTAAATATACCTCAAACTCCCTGAACTGCTGATCAACAGAAACAGGCAGCATTTACTGAAATGAGAATAATTCCATCCCTGCACTGTTTCTTAAGATTTCCCCTTATTATCCATTAATGGCCACTATAGGAGGCAGTACAAGTTCTGGACTAATTGAAGCTTAGACTTAGAGATAACAGCCTTTCTGCAGTTGTACATCAAGTGAGACTTTCCTTAAGGTTCACACTACATTGTCTTGACAGTGAAAATCTAGGCAGCTATAAACAAGATCAATAGAAATGTGTAAGCACTGTTGGTGACAACATAGGAGCAGGGACAAAACAGGAATACTCAGTGAATTTTTAGTCTGGACATCAGTATTTAGTGTGAAATGAGCTACTGCCAGTATTGGTGTTGCTCATTATTCTTTGTGTGGTATGCTGGTCCACTTGGAGGCAGAATGCCTGACTATGCCACAGGTAACAGGAAAAAACAAGTTAGATGAAGCTTGTCTATCAGACCCTTTAAATACTAAATATATGTAAATATCAATATTCTCTATAGGTATATTGCCTTTCCCTTACACTGTATTATTCAGCTTAAGACTTGAGCTCTGAAGAAATTAACCAAGTAGGGAATGGGTTGGTATGATTATTTTTCATGTAGATATATGTATTACAGTATTTTTTCATCCATTTAGAAATGAATATTTTAATAAGTATTTTCACTGGATGGAGAGACTGAAAAAATGGAGAGGCAGTCCAAAAAGGAGGAGGACTTTTAGTTGATAAATTAGAGGTAGTGGATTTTTTGATAAATTAGAGGTAGTGGATTAGTTACTGACTTTTATCTCAGATAGTGTAAAGCAAGGACTGCTCATCATCAGCTTGTGATAGAACTGGAAAACGCCATGTCTGAACATCGGGCTAGTATTTTACCATATTAGCTATTGATTTAACACAGCATGAAACAACTGGTGCTATCCCAGTAGTGCCTGGTGGGGAGCAGTGAAAGTAGAGATTTACTCCTCCATCAATCTGCTGCAAACTTCAAAGCCAAATTGTGGCCACTTAACTACTAAAATTACTAAACTCAGACAATTTTTATCTTTTTCAGGCAAGGTAACATGTCTGTCTGCAAATACATATGTTCTAGAAGGAAGGAAAGGAATCTCAGCTGAATCACGTCAGGGCAAAAATGATAAATTCAGAAAGCATGAACAACAAGATCCAAAAATGAGTTTTAATAGGGCTCTGTTATGCACAAAGTATTTTTAATTTCCCTTTTCATTGATCAATACTTGGAGCTAATGTGCTTATAGTTCAGAATATTTGCAGTGAAGTACACAGAATGAGTACTTTGTGGGTGTATTTGTATGCAAACTACTATAATTACACCGTGTGTCTTGTTCATTGCATCAAGCATTTTTTTAATTTTTATTTAATAATAAAGTCAGAAATTATCATCTGCTGCTCTTATGGAATAGGGTTCTTCACATTGTGATTAATATTCTTAGGGGTCAACTGAAAATTTCTTATTCTGTGTATTCAGAAATACAAAAAAGCATATATCAATATATGACTGGAAAGATACTGCTGGGAGAGAGTGTGTGCACTCAGTAAAAAAGGACAGTGTCTAAAAATAGATTTTTAGGGACTAAGAAGTATTTTTGGAAAGGTTTGCTTAAGTTTTTTTGATTTAAAATAGATCCTATCAGAGTAGCACAAATGTAGGTGGGACAATTCAGCTGCCTTAGAAACATCTCATTCTCCCTGCCCTCATTCTGGATGGCCAAAATGAAATCTGTCTTTATGGCTTCATTTTGGTTTTTGCACTTGGAGTTCACAGTGGACAAAATTTCTAATTTATTAAGAGAACTGAGCTCTGTAGCAAAATTGTACTTTTAATTGGAAACCCTAAAAAATACTATCTCTCCTGGGCTTTGCCTACTGTTAGAAATCCAGGGAGTGGGAGAGCTGAAAAAGGTGATGGTAGTGTTCTAAAATGGCAACTGGTTCAGCCCAATTACGGGGTTTCATTTACAGTTGCTGATGTCCGTAGTGTGAAGCCAGAGAATGTAAGTACAGACTGATAAAGGCAATTAAGTAGCAAATAGAGGAAGGAAGTAAAACTTGGATGCTTTTTATCTAGGAAAGGAAAGGAGCTGCTGGAAGGTACCAGCAGGTGTCTTGTTTCTGTTAGCAATGGGAACCTGGGCTCCAGATGGAGACACTGGCTGAAACAAAAGTATTTTAATGAACATTTAATGTTTTGGTTTAGCTGAGGTGTTTATCATCCTTCACCATGAGCTAATTAGTGTGAACTAATTAGTTAGAAAATCTTCAGCCTCTTTAAGATTTTTTTTCCTCCATGCTTTACTGTCTTTGGGACCACTCTCTGTACAAGTTGGCATCCTAATTAAACTTCCTCCCTTGGAGGAAAATGGCTCCATATTTTTATTTTCTCAGTTCATCTGTCTGTTAGTCCAACACACTGGAGTTTATCTTCCATCTCCAAGGTTTGGAAAACATTTATATTAATTACACACTTACCACACAGCATAAAGTCTTTGGACCACAAAGCAGTCTGAAGTACATGATCCTGATATGTAGCTGCTCCTTGTCCCCTAAATAGCATTAGTTGGATCAATGAAGCTGTGTGGCAAAATAGACTTTACTAAAAAAGGCACAAACCCAAGCTCATAGGAATAAAAGAAACCACTAAAATATATGGCTTAGGTCATTGCAACAAGGAGATGAGTTGAGATAACCAGTAAATATTTCATAAAAGAAACATAAACTTTGTCACGTGCTTCTAAATGCGCTAGGAGTTCTCTGTTCCACCATTGTCTTTAACAATTTTCCCTAAAAGGTAGTTTTGCAGAGAAACTTGTAATTCTTACATGTATATATTATATTTCAAAGACCTGCTGTAGTTAAACTGTTCCCAAATTAAGGTTATTTTTGTAGCCTAGTTCTGCTGGTCTTCAAATCGAAGTTATTCAGATCTCACAGAGACTTCTGTAGAAAAACAGCAGCCTGTATGATTAGTGACTGACTTCCAATGCCTCACATGACTTTTTAAAACCTGCTTTAGGCGTGAGAGTCTTCTCAGATTTAACATAGTAAATGAATTGTTTTCAGTGATCATATTGATATCTTCAAATCTTTCTTCAGGTTAGCCTGAACATGAACTGAGGTTCAATGTAGCTGCCAAGAATATTGGCTTGATTTTGGCTGGTCCTATTCTTTTCATACAGATGGGGTTTTTTTAAGTCTGGATGTGTCCTTTTTCACTTCAAGACCAATTGTGAATCTATGCTCTGAATAGCAGAATTTATCCCATTTAGTCCCCCTACACCCATATTAACTGTCAATATGTAGATTACTTTGAACCTGCATCAGCTGTGGTCTTTCACCTGAGGTATCTTTATTATCAAACTGTTGTATGAGTTGGGAAGAGAGGGTGTTCCCCCCTCTCCTGCCTTCTCTTGCCTTTTATTCCAGCACTGATGATAGAAACGGCCATAGTAAAGAAGGGTCTGCAAGTTGCAAAACCTTTGTCAGCAAATGAGCCAATATGTGTGCTATATGTGTCAAAGCAAAAGGCACAACAACCACCTTTTAATTTAACAATCTAAATTACCAGACTGGTCTTTGAACATGCACAGGGTGGTTACCAGGAAGCAACAGGCTTTTCGGGAAGGTGGATCTGAGAAGGAATGAATTTGTGTTATCTCATGCACAACTTAAAGGAAATTCCACTGACTGAATAGAGAGGTTGGTTAACTCAGCCAGCTAAGCAGATGTGTAAAGATGGGCTTTGTAATGAAAGATGATAGTTTAATAATGGTCATTTGAAGGAATCCATAGAAGGAGGTTGGATGAAATACTGAAATTAGAGTACTGAAAAGCACATTACAGGAACAGACTGTGAGCTGTGGCTAACAGTGGACAGCAGAATAACTGCAAGTCAGCAGTGCAGAGGTCATGCAGCACTGTTGGCCCACAGAGATGTTACAGTTAAATTTGCAGATATACCCAGGCTTCCTTCCTGCAGCAGCTGATGCCTGGCACAAATTGAGATTATGGCACAAGTAAAAAGGCTGGTGAACTGCTGTGCAGGACAGCCCAGCACTAAAGGCACCTGGGAGAAACTAAACTCTGATGAAAGAATAAAATGCTATATATGGAGGGACCAGGATTTGGAATTAGTATGTGGTAATTCAAACAAGCAAAGATGAGTCATTATAATGAAAAGAAAAATAAAATTGATTTACATGCCAGGCTAAGGGGAGTTATTCCTTTTTATGTTTGGAGAGTACTGTTCAAGCCCAAGCAGTACTCACCTGAAGTTTTCTGTGCTTGCATTTATAACTGTTGCACTGCATTATATTAGGTTTCTTTAGATGCCTCCATAGATTTCCGTAGTGATCATAATGAATATTTGAGCATTCTCTAAAAACAGAATGAGGCAGAGGTCAGTTAGTTCCAACCTTTTGAATTTTGAAAAATCTTTCCATTTCTGGGTTGTTAAGCTTAGAAGTTTGAGTTCAGATAAATAAAAGCTGCTTTTCTAAATAGAACTGTCTTTTTCACAGTAGAAATCATCCTCCATAAATTCACAGAAGCTGTGAATTTCAGTTCTCTCAGGTCACCTTTTTGCTTCCCTACCCGCAGCAGGTGCAGTGCAGCAGTTTAAGCGCCTGCCTTGTTGGTGACGTACATGATGGTCATGAGTTTGAGGTGGAAGTAGTTTTGTGGGCAGAAGCTGCATTTTCACGATCAACATAACAAAATGTGTTGTGTCCTCATGGGGGTTTGCTTGACCTTCCTCCCTGCCCTCACCCCATAATGAAACTAGAAGTGTGTTCGATGAAGATTATTGAAAAGAAGATTTATGGACCTGTGACATTTATCTAAGATGGGTAACAGTATCTCTGCATTAATTTCACATTAGCACATTGAAGTTTGATGTCTCTCTGCTGTTGCAGGAAGCTGTTGACATTTGGCAGAGTGGCAGAACATGGAGTTTTTTGTGTTTCTCTGTCGGAGTTGCCTGCAGCCTCTTCTCTGTGTGTGCAGTGAGGGAGGCAACACTGGGGGTGGCTGAGACATTGACTTTTGCCAGCTGCCATGTACTGTTAAATTGATTCTTTCAATCAGAAGTTTCAGTGGATTGGTGGAATAGTTTTGATTTACTTTTGGACAGGAATGTAGCCATTTGTTTGAGGGTTTTTTTCAGCTTTCTTAAGGAAATACTTGGAATTTCAGCATTGCATCAGGTTCTATATTAGCACAATTATCCTGCTTCATGCACCCACTTGCTAAAAACTCAGCTACTTAGGAACAGGAAAACCCCTTTGGAATTGCAGTCTGAAGTGTCTAGTCTGTTGTTCCTTGATCATCTTTACAGAGAAATATAGTTTTGAAAATGAAATACAAGTTTTAAAAACTAATGTTTGAACACAATTTTTCAAATTGAAAAGAAATTCCAATTTCTTTTATTTAATAAGAAATCAGTTTGGATTTCTGTTTCAATATAAGCTTTGAGATTGTTAAATAGAGCCGCTTTTCCTCTAAATTTGTTAAACTGTATCTTTTCCATTTGTGCTCAGCAAAAATATGCTTAAATACGTATTCCAAAAGGCAGGGATGAAAGTGTATATTCTGCAGTATTTAGCTGTCCATTTGGGGATCAGGTCCCTTTTTTCACCTTGCTTTTAGCATGACCAATCGCAGAAGTGACTACTGTCAAAGACCACAAAATAAAATCTGATGTATTCCCACAAATTACTTCTGGTTATGTTAATCTTAAGTATTTATTTACATTTAGAGCGTGGCCAAATTCTGAAACAGATGCCTAGAGATTTTTAAAAAACATTTATATATACTTGGAAATTCTAATAAATTTTGTATGAAAACAGATGTTTGTGGATAAATAAGCCGTTTTGTTCTTTACACATATTCCACCAGAAAAATCTGTTCAATCTGTTCTTAAAACATTGAGCCTGAAAAATTGAGAGGTTGGGATAAAAGGACTTGCTGGGTCTTTTGTCTGAAATGCACCTACGTCTGCTCATCTGTTTGGGGGCTGCTCAGCATTTAGGAGAGGAAAAGCTATTCTTTATATATGAAAATGTACAATACTTAATATCAATTATTTGGCTGATTGCTGGAAGTGCATTGGAGTGAGGGGGCACTGGCTAGTTCTGGCCTTCACTAATGGGAACGTTTCAGAATGTGGATGGTAATTAAAGTATAGAATGCGGAAAATTAGGCCAAAATTGAATAGAAATGAATAAGTATGTGTTCTGTTGTGCAGATGTTGGAAATAGATTATTTTGGATACCTCTTTCTATCTACATCTTATTTGGTTACCGTGTAAAATTCGGTCATACACCATGTAGATTGTTTCTCTTCCCATTACCTTCTCTGTTTTTATGTTGCGATGTATCTGTATAGGTAGTAATTTAGCAAAATATCCTGTCTGCCAGGTGTGGGAACTAGCTGATTGTATTGTAATACCAGATCATTACTTAATTCATATGCAACCTAGCCTAGCACATGGAAAGCATTATAAATCTGTTTACAGTGTGGCTGGTCTGATGATAACATTGTATTAAATTCCCAGGTGAGGCAATTTAAGCAATTGCTTTGCCATGTGTAGGCCATGGAAATTAACTTCTCATATGCTTTAGTAATAGAGGAACTTCATTGGTATGCTCAGATTAGTGGTACAGCAGAATTCTTACAGTCCGGTTACGTGTACCCTGCTTCACATGTAGAATCATACAGGGGGGTGCTACTGCAGATCACAGATCTTAATTAGTTTAAGCTGAGTTAATTCATTTCCATTCTAATTTAGCTGGGCTTGCCTATGAACACATTCAGTTCTATTGGGAAATGTTAAGGCTTGGGTCAAGTAGACAGATTGTTTAAAGCCAAATTGCCAGACAGAACTGAGCAAGTGTATCTGTTTGAACAGGGCTTTAAGGAAATCACCCAATCAGTATGCAAAAATCCTGTTCATAAACCAAGAGAGATCTGCCTGGAATCAGAAATTCTTCCTTGTCAGAAGGTCTGAGTACTGTAGTACATTTAAAACAGCTCCTGAAACTTTCTGGATGCTGAAGTTCTTGTAGAAAGTAGCTTAACCCTTTTGAGTCTCTGTGTTTGGGCACATGCTACGCTCAAATGCAAACACATTCGCTGAGCAAAACCACTTCCGTGCTTAGACTTTTTGTCTAGGAATATACAAGAAAATATAAAATACAAGGAAAACTTCTATATATGACAGAGCTTTGCAGACAAAAACTGCACACAGAACCTCTTAAACCTATATTGAGCTGCCCAGAAATGCCTTGGATTACAAACTCTGTAAAGCTTCTGTCTTTTCTAGAAACATACATATAAAGTACCAGTAGACAGTGGTAACTGACAACTAAGACTAAAAATGTTGACAATTTCTTGATTTGCCTGGTTAGCTTATGTATAGAAGTCATTAACTATTTATAAAATGCATTATGAATTGGGTTCCTTCAAACTGTAGCAGAGTGTGTGACATTTCCAGCTCAAACTATCATTCTTGCATTTGGCTAAAGTATATATTTATAAACAGCTGATGGTTATGAACTAAAAAATAAATTTAAAAAATAATTATTGAGTCCATAGAAGCTGAGCTAATCTTGATAGCCACATTTAAAAGCGTTAGCCAGTTATACTTGATT
Source organism: Donacobius atricapilla (assembly GCA_013397315.1). NCBI lineage: Eukaryota > Metazoa > Chordata > Aves > Passeriformes > Mimidae > Donacobius > Donacobius atricapilla. The sequence continues at coordinate 116,572 of WBMY01013879.1, forward strand.
AAAAATAAGAATAGTATTTCAAGATATTGATATTTTGGACAAATCCTGAAAGAATAAATGAACATTTTAGTTCAAAGACCTTTCCTTTTATATTATTGATTCATTTGGTAGTGAAACTGTGATCAAAAGTAGTATCAAATTATTTATTGATTATGGCAAAGAGTTATACCTAATTGTAGCCAAAGCATTATTTCTTTTAATAAAATCTCTGATTTTCAGATCATGACAGATTATTTCTGTTCTAAAAGAGCAATGACACAAATATATTTATTAAGTTCAGTGGTGATGATAATAAAGGATTATCAAGGTCCTCTAAAAATTGTATTGCTATTAACATTTATTTCTTTCCTGTGAAGTATATTCTTTTTCCTTTCTCCTGTGCAGGCTCTTAAGAATGAGAATATCATCCAGTTATATCTTTCACATAAATGATGTGTAATCAAGGACCATTTCAGTCCCTACATATTATTAGGATGCTTGTTCACTGGAGAGCAAGCTCATGAAGCATCATGCTCCTCATCTCAGTCTAATAATGATAAATACATTCAACACTAAGAGGATCAATGGGGCTGAGTCATTTTGTGAAATTGGGAGAAACTGTACTGTTGAACTACCAGACCTCAAATGAGGTCTCAAGATTGAATCTTAATCAGATTCAATTCAGAAAAGATTAGATATTTATTGGTATATATTTGTAATTTCCTTCCATGTTCGATGTGTATCAAATAAAAATAGGAAAATATTTAATTGAGCAATCTATGCCAATTTGTTGGCTTTTTGGTGAGAAAAGAGAAAAACAAAACCTATCTCCATATGAAATTCTTGCATACTGTGGAGTGTTTTAGTCCCCCATAGTGATGAAATGAATAATTTAAACAGGCGGCTCTGATACCACAGCCTGTTTAAAGGTTCTCATTTCCTTTAATGCTGTAGACTACTTTAGCTTGGTTAGTAGGAAACCGTGACAGCTGAGATCTCCAAAAGATTTGGCACAATTCACCTCTTGCCGTGGATCTATGGTCCAAGGCTTTGTCCTTCCTACTTACATCTGTAACTTCAGGATATGACTTAGATGTGAAGGCTGGCAAGTGAATCACAAATGTGTAAACCGTGTAGCAATCATGTTGGTAATAAAGGGGAGCTACACAGCCTAAAGGGCTAAAATATTTTGCTCTGAGGTGACCCATGCAAAGATTACTTCTCTGCTAGGTCCCTTGCACAAAGGGTGGCCCAATTCGAAACACCTCTCGGTTACAAAGGTGATGAATTTCCCTGTGCTCAGTATAATTTCTGATGTTTTTTTCCTGTGCCTCTGTTCCAAGCACAAGTTTTGGCATGATGGTCCAAGCAGGGAAGGTTTGGGGAGGGATTAATTTTTTCTGAGTTCCTACTGGTGGTCACTATAATGGCAGGGTGTGAGAGAAGCCCCCATCAATAAAGGAAGGCCCTACAGCTTATTTTTTTTTACTCTTGGGTTTCTTCCTCTGATGATGTGTAAAAATTACCATAACTACTCTCAAAAAGGAAAAAAAATAGGTGTTCTCATTGTGGACTTCCCCATTGCTCTGTTGAATCCTGTGCTAGCTTGGTAATCATCACACATTTGCTTTCCATTGCTTGGCACTTGATCTAGTTTAGAATCAACATAATTATCAGTCCAAGAGCAAATCAGCAAATCTGGTGCTCATAAGCTGTGAATTTATTTAATATCCTGTTTATCCTAACAATCCCATGGATGTCTCAGTTTTGTGGTGTTTCCATGAACTGCTGAAAAACAATGCTGCCTTGTGCTGTTATTTTCTCTCCTTTCTTTCATCCTTTAATTTCTGATCAGCAGGCTTAGCAACATAGAAAATGCTTGTTAATTTTCTACATCTTTAAATTGAATCAGGTATGTCACGTGTGTGTTGTTCAGGTTTGGTTTGTTGGGTTTTTTTTTTAATCTGGGAAAAACTCAGTCTTCCTTTCCTGCCTAGTGGCATTGCTGCTATTGCTGGTTTGTTGTATTCTGTGGCCTGCTGGCAAGTGTTCTTCAGAAAAATGCATTTGGTTCCTGCACTGGCATTTTTTCAATGCTTCTGCTATTAGCGTATATTGCCTCACATGTTACCTATCTCGAGTTTCACAGAAACTGCTTGCATTGCTGCAATGTTGAGGGTGTGACTGTCCTAGAAATACCATAGTTTTGCCATGCAGCTTTGTTAAGATGCAGCAGTTGAAGAACTTTGTAATAACTTTCACTTGCAGATTTTTTTTTTTTTAATCAAATAGGTATCCATTAGGGGGCTCTCGAGGTTTAAGATGATCAGCCTTGATGCCAATGGCTTTGGAGCTTTACTTCCTAACCCTTTTTTCTTTTTGTTTTACAGAAAAGGTCACGAATCGCCTACAGTGATGAGGTGCGGAATGAGCTCCTAGGGGATGACGGGAATTCCTCAGAGAACCAGGTAGGATGCTAATCAAGAAGCCCTAGTGGGTGGCTGGAGGGTGAAGGAGGTCACTGGCACACTGGGCTTCTCAAGCTGCTCCTTAACAGTATTAGCAACAACTCATGTGGAAGTGATACTGTTTAATGCAAAGCTGGGGTCTTAATCAACTTCAAAATGTTTCTTGGAGATCTTACATTTAACCCTTTAACTTGTGATCACTGTCTGCTATCTCAAAAAAAATCTTTTCTTCTCTTTTCTTTATTATTTAGTACTTAAGAAATAACTTGAAGCACGCTGTTTGCCGACAAAGCCAAGGTCTTCACCTCAAACGCATGTAAAAGGAATAAAAAGTACATAATGCAGCTTTGATAATAATGCAGTATAATTAAATCAACACTGGCAGGCAAAACAAATGAAAGTGCGCTCTCAGAATTAGGCAGTATCCCACTCAGTTTCCTTGTGTGACTCCTTCTTTAACCAGATTTTCTCTCCTTGTACCAAAAACAGAAGTTGTACTAATAAGAGCGTGCTTTCATAATGCATGTTGTACTAGGATGCAGAGTGCTATCCACCTCTTTTAATGAATGAAAGCTTGATAATCCTGAGGCTTTTTTAAAATCTTGTACCCGTATTGTTATTCTGCATACTACAGTGAGAATCCTGCTAGACTACCAAAAACTGTAAAGGCAACGCTTTATTCAGGAGACTTTGACCCACCTGTTAATATTTCTTTTTGGGATGAAACTTATTTGACACTCTGTCTTACAGGAGAATATTTCTTTTCTTTCTGAAATTTATGATATCAAAGTCTTGTATTTTTTGTTTGAAGTTTTCCTACAGGTCATATTTTCTCTCCTTACCAGATAGAATCCAAATTATTTTGCCAATGAAAGAAAAAATGGTTTAAATGTTTACTTGATAACTGTGTTACTAAATAAGGAAATGGATCAATTTCCAGAACAATGTTCAGAAATTTTTTTGTATCTTCTATGCTCAATATAGGCTCAGCTCCACTAAGAACAGAAAAAATAAAGACTTGGAGACTTACCTGGCAAGGACTTCCAAAACACAGACTCCATAACACCAGTCATATAAAGTATTTTAAACATGTTTTGTAAGTTTTAAACTCTGTAATAGAATTTAATTCATACATGAATGAAATTAGACACAGCTTAAATTATCTGAAGACATAAGACTGAAGTATAGCAGCTCTGATATCTGTGAAGACTTAAATTTGAAGGACATGAATCTTCATACTGATACATGATAGAAAGGGGCGATTCCAAAATTGGAGTAACATGAAGAGGGGGTTCTATACCCAAATAATGAATTTATGGTGAAGATTATTTTTGGGAGAAGAGTTCCACAGTCTATATGTCATGATTGTAAATGTTAAGTGTTAAGGTTCTTATTTTATTTCTCTTAAGGTGCTGCTACTTTTACATTTCAAGAAAAAAATATGTGAATTCAGACATAAAAGGGCAATTGTGATAAGAAGCTTTACTTATAACAGAGTATCTTATGTGTAGGGATGAGATAAAATATTTTATTTTCACTTTTTATGGAATGTTTAAATAATTGGTTCGTGTGAGCACTTTTTGTGAGTGATGATCTTTTTTCCAAACTTGGTGAAAGAGACATGTTCTCATCTTAAGGAACTGAATGATACCTTCAACCATTTGTCAGCTTAAGGTATTTTTTTCCAGATGACCACTATTTAAATGGAAGAAAATTTTGGCTGCTGAAGGACTCTTGTATAGTTTTTTAGGTAATTGAAATCCTTTCCTATAGCCCAACTTGAAATTATTACCTCTGTACTTTCTCAAGTTCTTCATTCCTTTCTTGAAAAATATAATGAAATCACACCATAAAGGATTCACCTAATTTCTTTTAAATATGTGAATGCCAGTATTTTTAAAATACATTCTGTATTGTGTTGTTTAAATAATAAATATCTCATTCTTTTTTTCTTATTTAATATCTTTATTTATACCTGTACTTATATACATGTAGTTAGGGGTGCAAGCAGTTAGTGCAAAAACTTCAGCCGGTATTGAGCTTATTAGAATGTACAGCTTTCAAAATCAAGTGTAGGGTTTGGGTACTTAGCAGGCACTGAACATGAGATATTGTTGTGTTTAACTCAGTAACCCCAGGTCTAATATGCTTTCACTCCTGTACATTATTATATCAATAGAAAAATTGGAGTAAATGATGAAAGGATTCTCAGGTATAACTTAAAGCCATATAAAATATTGGAAGATGTTTCAAATGCTTGCTTTTGTTTTGTCTGATGGAAATAAATATAGGTGCATGGACTGATCCTGACCCTAATTTAGTAGGATTTTTACTTCTCAATCGGTTTGGATTAGGTTAAATTAGTTTAACTGAAAAATGGTGGGGGTTTTTCCCCCAATTCAGTTACCAACTGTGAAAGGAGAGAGAAAGGATTCCTTTTCTGACAGGAGATGTTGAAAGAAGTTACCAGCTCAGAATTGCTCCTGTCCCAAACCACAAATATTGGTAAAATCTGCCAATAGAAATATTGAATACCTGGGTAGTCAGGGTTGTTGCTAGAGACAAATGAGATATGAGTTTTTGATCTTTATCATTATGATAAACATTTGCATGATGTTTTTGGTGGAGAGAGAAGACAAAGGAGCTTAAAGCTTGCTGGCTAGTATGACCATATTAAAAAGCTAGAAATAAAACAGGTCTCAATTGGAAAAATAAATTATCTGGATCTTTTCCTCATTTAACTTCTCTTTTTTCAGCTGAGTTTCAAAGGTACAATTACAGCAAACCACAGCCAAGTTATAAGCTGTAATGAATAGGATGATAGGTATGAGTTTCCAGTTCTCTCAGGAAGAAAGATTGAAGTACAAACTGAAGAACAGCTAATGGTGATTTGTCTTTTGTCTTCTTCATTTTCCCAACATGTCTGCCAGAAGTAGCCATTGTGTCTAATAACACTTAGAATAACTTGGAATACTATTCCCTCTTAATGATTATACCAAGATATAAATGCTTTTACCAGATAAAGCATATAAAAATTTCCTGTAAGAAGTTGTAAGAGTTATACAAGTCTGCTATTGAAAGCTTCTTTTGAAATAAATGCAACTTCTTTTCTTGAGACAGGTAGTGATATAGTGCTCTTAATGCACCTAGAGTTCAGTAAAGTCAGTGCTTAACATATATTAATTTCTTCTTAATTTGAATCATGTGAATGTAGTCAGATGAGGCACTCAGAGACTGAAAATCAAGAACTGTTCCTTCTTTCATCAAAAAAATACCCCCACCTCACAAACCCAATCCCCAAAAACTACTATGTGCATTGCTTTGTTATTTATTTTCCAAGAGTGGTCTTAAACAGGCTCTTGCTTTCAAGTCTTGTTTGTCATCCTGGCCACCAACATTTAGCAAATCCCTTGAAAGTTGAATTTTTCAGTGCAGTGCTACACTACCTAAAGTTGTAGCTTCACTTTCATAGTAATAGAACTATTTTATGTAGCAATTCGTATGTTTTTGAGGAAGTATATGTTGGGTTAAATCAGAAATCTCTCTTGACCAAAATTATGTGAAGTTAAATATTATCAGTTTTCTTGAGGTGTTAACAGTGTAGCTTTCTCTTTTGCAGCTATGTTCATTAGTTAGTTTAAATAAATTCACATTGGTTTAAACTGCATGTCTGTATACCCATACATTCTATATGTGATGTGATTCATGGTGAACAAATATTTTGTGTCTACTTAATTTCTGACTACAAAGTTGTGATAATATTAGATTTGGGCTTGCTGTGCATAAAGTGTGTCAAACTTCAGCTACAGACCAGGGGGTGAAGTTGGTCAATTTAATTCGCCAAGATCTAAAGAAGGTCGGTATCATTTCATATAGCCCTGGCAGAGCAGATCATTACCAGACACAAATCTGTTCGTTACATGCCGAGGGTTTATAGCAAAATAAATAGACTGTCATCATAAGTTCAGAAAATTGTGTGTTCGACCCACGATAATGTGTAAAGGGCGTTTAATAGAGTTCAGCATTTATTCGTTATCTATATGCGGACAGAGACGGCGGTGGCGTTATCAGCTTTTTAAAAAAAATTCGGTAGTTTTGTGTCATGTGACAGCCTCGCGGCCACACGCGTGCGTGTGCACACACACACACACATCCCATCTCGCTTCCTCGCTCTCTGTGGTGCAGTTTTGATTTTAGTCACAGCAGAAGGCTTAGCCACAAGAGATTCCACTGGTTCAAACCAGCGTAAACCAGATTTTTTTTTTTTTTTAGCCTACAAAGGAACAGATTACCTCTTGTATCGAATTCTGTATTGCCAAACAAAAAAAAAAAAAAAAGAAAAGAAAAAAATCATCTTTGTTTCAAAAATATGCTCATTATCATAACCTAAAATGGTGGCTGTGCACAGCTTAACGCTGTTTACAGTTCAGGAGTGAGCATAAAACAATGTTTCAAAATAGAAATGTAAAGGTAACACATTTTCATCAACAGCATTGTTAAATGGGGGAAAAATACATCTTTTGTTAATTTGAATGAATATCTTTCAGCCAGTGTTAAAAAAACCCAACCCTCTCCCATTACTTAGCTTAGCAGCAAATCCCATGCAGAGCTTAAATTCAGCCATGCAGCACAAACAAGATAGAACATTTTTGTTTGGGACCTATTGAAAAAACAAATGTGCAGCATTTTAAAACTCTCATTGATTTTAGCAGGGTGGCATGCCCGGACGGGCTCTATTGCGGGAGAGTCGTTTTAAACTTTGGCCCTTTAAGTATCATAGTCAACTGAAGAATGGTGGCCTCAGAAAGAAAAGATAGCTGTGTGATCAACTCCCAGATCGTCTCTTTCTAAAGAGCCTTAATGTTTGCCTTTTTGGGGAAAAAAGGGGGGGAAGAGCTGGAGAAAGAGACCAGTTTATGATAGGCCAAGCACTTGAATTTCAGCGCTGGTTTGGCCGGCTCTGCAGTTCTCTTTATACCAAATTCTAGCCAAGTTCCTCTAGCTCGGTGCAGAAGCGCTGGCCCAGTTCAAGTCGCGTGGTGTAGGAGCCCTCCTGATTCCATCTCGTTAGAGCCTCTTGTCCCTTTTGCTAGCAGGGTGAGGCGAACCTTCCGTTTTAGGCGAGCCATATGAAACAATAGAGAATAATGGAGGTTCTTTTGTTTCCTTCATGCTGGTGAGACTTTAGTAGTAGTAAACATTCTCAGCTTACACGTGTTGAAAATTAGGGTTTTGAAACTGTAGGTGAAGTATCAGCATAAACTGAGATGATTGTGTAGCTGTTGTGATTTTGAACTGGAATCGGTGAGAGAACTGTAGTTTTTGATAAAGGGCCATTCATGTGCAGATATTTGTTGTGAGTAATTAGACATTTTGTTCCAGTACAAATAATTTATCTGTCTCTCTAAGGGGTGAGTATATTACAGCACTGATAATCAGGCTGGGGTTTGATTTAGTTTAATAGTAAAGCTGCCAGGGCAATATTATTAGTGTTAGGTTGTGTTGATTTACAAGCATAAATAAATAAATTTAAATTTATGTACTATATAACCATACACATGTACTCTGTGTGTACATATAAACACACTGTATAGTGATCTGGATCAAGAACCTGGATTGGGTCTTTTCTGAGGGAAATGTTGTTGTTCCCTATTCCTTTGTCTATTTTTAAATATGCTATTCAATAAATCATAGTTCTGAGCCATTTAACTAAGCGGCTTCATTTTTTTTTACCTGGAAAAACCCCTCAGTATGAAGTTCAATAATAAAATTAAATAATATATTTACAGTAGAACTCAGGTATATAAAAATTGAAATACTGAAATACATGCTATAAAGATGCAGTCATCTATTAATAAGTTAGATCTGCTAGTAAAATAAGAAATCAGTTGTCACAACTAAAATATACAGAAAACAACATGAAAACTTGTATATACAAAACCACTTCAGCTGTACAATCTTCGAAGAGAGGAATAGTAAACTTGTTTTCTTCTTTATAATATAGACTTCTATGAAGTCATTCCCCTTTATTTCATGATGGTGTCTTAGATGTGGTTTAAAAGAGAATTTCACACTATTCTCTTTGTTTAATGTGACAGTGTGAGAAAGTGATCTTTATTCGTTCAAAAAACTCTGCATGTAGTCTATGTTTAGGTTCTTTTAATGTGTTTGTCTGTGATTTTTAAATGCTAAACATGTAAACAGATAAATTGTCAATGTTAATTCTGTATCCTGTCACACAACTGATCTTTCTTTCCTGCCATTTCTTTCCTTTTTATCTTTTTTGTGCGTTCATGTTGCAGTTGATAAAATTACGTGAAGAGGTGAGTACTTTCTTGCTTTTTGTTGTCTAGCTTTCCCTTTAAAGCTGAGTTTCTAAATCTGAAGTAGATCTTTTTGTTCATTGTTGCAGGGAAATCTACACAAAGCAAAAATATTGATTACATTGCTTTAAAATATTCACTGTTGTGCCTCTTTTTCCCTAATAATTATATACTTACATAGGAATCTCTAGATCAAACCTTAGAAATTAACATTCTTTGATAGTGGAATTTTTTTAAAAGGCACTAGAAAAGGAAGGGTGGAAAAAACCTCTATTATTTGATCTCTCCAAGAATACCATGATCAAATCAGGTACAGTAATAATCATGTTTGCATCACAAAATCTTTGATAGGGAAAGTACACTTATACACTGGTATTGAAAGTGAAAGCATTGCTTTGGTATAAACCTTTGCTGAAACATTTTAAAAATTACATGGTGTTTCACAATGTTTTGAGTTTGGTGTGAGGTATTTAAATAGCTTATGTATTATACTGGATATTGTACAACCACTGAAAATACAGTAGAGGTACATACATACATATGAATATTTATTATTTATTTGTGAGTGCTGTAGATCTGTAGGTGTAACACTAGAGATCAGTGTTCCAGAACACCTTTCTTCCAGTTATAAAATGACTCATAAATATTTAGAAAGAAGCCTGTTTTAATGGTCAGTTCCTCAAATGTTTCAGTATATTTTCTGAAATTAATCTCTGTTTTAGCTTACTGTTGTAGCAGCAGTATTTGAACTGCTGTTTTTTTATTTCCTAGTAGCCAGTGAAAAGAAGGGCTAAGTAAAGTCAAGTTTACATACAGGTCAGATTTCTGAAGGGTTTCATACGTAGAGCTTGGACCAGTGAAGTATTTGAATAAATATATTTAGAAGCACAAGTATTTGAACATCACATATTTGTCTGGTATCTTCTTTGTGGAACATATGTGCCTAGTAATGTATCAGTAATATATTCTGAACTCTGCAGGAAAGGATTTGTAAGTTTTAGAAATGCTGATGACAAAGAATTGTGAAGTAACGATATTAAGGGCAATTACAGAGAATTCTTAAAAACAGGTGATTTTGTAATACAGAGGTTCTTCACTAGTTCCCTGAATGCTTTATTTTTCCCCTCTTCTCATAGAGCTGATATTAATATGTAAAAGCTACAGAGTAAAAGAGTTAACAAAAAAAAATTAAATAAAATAAACATGTAACCACATGAAAGCCTTCCCACCACTGCTGAGCTCCCCTCCCCAATAGTGCCAGTATTTAAACAGATGACAGTATTGTTGCAAGGGTTTGTATAGCCTGATTTCTGAGGTTTTTCAGAAGAACAAGGTTAATTTTGTCATCCCTTCAACAACACCTGCATGTTTGCTCCTGTGCTTTTGCAGAGGGTGCAGTAGGATCATTTTTGTTTGCAAACATAAGATTATAGTTTTATAAAGATTCCTAATTTTTAAATTCACTCTGAAAATTTAATTGTATGTAAAGAACAAAGCTGCTGCTTATCTGCTTTCCTTTTTGAAATAGCTACTAAGACAAGTAAGAAAATTCAGAGTATTATTGCAAAGGGCTGCAGTTTGGGAGCTATACTGAACTCAG